>CM077806.1:23160788-23399924 GCA_039737535.1 Lagodon rhomboides
TTTTCCAGTATTCCAAGACGTTGTTGCACCTTTTTCATGAATAACTGCAATAAAACCAACCTTCCTAAGGACTGACGCTTATTTGACTAATTTGTTGATATTTATCAGTTTAATTTTATCATAAACTAAACACTTTATTTTGAGTGGGTGTGAATGTAAACACAGTATTTAGTTATGTTCCCTGTGTGTTCTTACAACTACAGTGTCAGAAGGAGCGCTACAGCTACTCCTCATACCTGTTCATACTTTAAAATCACTGTAATATAAGACTTTTACTTGTGGAAACATAACAGGACTGAGTGTCAGCTTACTTCATGATGATCCAGATGTTTTGGTCCAGGTGTTAATCCCTCAGGAGACTCATAACTTCTGCATGTCAACGTGTCATCTCATTAACAGCTCCAGGGGGCGCAACTGGCTTTGCAGGAGGGTTTTTTACTACGAATGAAAGGGAGGAGCAAGGGTTTGCAGAAGTCAGCCAAACTGACGGTGCCAAACAGGAAATGGCTCATATTACAGTCTGTTCCCTTTAATCAGCTTCAAGAAATATCTAAATTAATGCACAAACACACAGAAACCTGTCAGAGACAGATGCTCTGTTTGAAATGTAAAAAGTTTCTTCATTTTAGAAACACATACAATGTTTAAAAAAGAGAGTTTGGCTTGAAAACACTAAAATGTCCTCATTGTCTTCATTCACTTGAGTGACTTGAATCAAATGAAACTAATATTTTGAGTAAAACACTGAGAGACATGAGAGGTCTCTAAGATTACAGCATTTCCCGTGTGAAATGAGGCAGCATACTGAAAACAAGGAAGCGTGCGCGTACATGTGCTCATGTGGTTTTCAAGCACATGAGCTCGACATTAAACTGCGTCACAATAACAATAAAACAAGACATGAGCTGCTTCAGGTAGGACGTGTTTGTGACTTTCCTCAGTGAAAACTAATGTTGCTTTTCAAAGCCACAGCACATTATCCTTAAATGTGTAACTCTGACATAAACATATGAAATGTATACTGAATATTGTTTTTATGCTTCATGTTTGGTGGAAGAATCCTTTGAACACTGAGGAGACGTTAGTCAAAGATACACAAGATACTCCATTAATACTGCATTTTAACAGTAACTACCTCAATTAAACATGAAGTAAGGAGGCGTCTGCATTGTAGGCTAATTTATTTGAAACTTGTGAGCTCTTAGTTTGGATATGAAGGGGAATTTTTAATGTGACGCACTGTTTGATGGTGAAGCAGCATGAGCACGTCTTCTTTGTCAGCTTTTAAGAATTTTCCTGCTCATCAGTTGTAGGATTTAAACACATGTTACATCGATGACACACTGCTTTGTCTCTCTGTACCCAGTGAACATTGTGCTGTTACAAGACGAATATAGCCAGTTCAAAAGTGAAAGTTTTTCACTATTTGAAGACCTTCACATTTTCCATGACATATTTCACTGGGATATGTCAATACTGGCTTTGAACTGAGAAATTTGGCTCCAAAATGATGATTATTTGCACATTATGGATGATATGAGGTGTTTTAGGATGGTAACAATGGGCTTTTTTTTTTTTTTTTCAATTTTGGCAAATATAAGGCAAATTAATAATGATAAGAATGTATTTAGTGTCAGTATGTGCTGAGGTTTTGAGCAGAATAAAAGTGTGAGCCGCCTATCACTATGTTATTATCTTCATAACTCTTGGTTACAATATGAAAATGTAGTTTTCGGTGTCTTCTGTGACCAAATAGTCATACAAACCCTGCACAAAACTTGTTTACATGTTCAGCTTCCTTCAACTTCCTCTTTAAATCTTAAAGGTATCGATAGAGTCTAGCTTCCTTTCTTGTCTCATTTATAAGCAGCGTGCGGCTAAAGCGTAACGGGGGTTAACTAACCACAATAGACTGCAGCAAGAGCAGAACAGAGGCCTGCTGGCAGAAGAAACACATGATTCATTTCAGGACACAAATACAGGAACCTTTGTTGTATTTTACTCATTTCTTAACAGTATAGCACACAGAGTGGGAGGAGAAAAAAACACAGTGGTTAGCCAGAAATACAACGTACGATAGGAGAAGAGATTTATAAATCTGAAATGATCCAACTGCCAGAATAAATGTTGGCAATGTAGGTTTCGGCAAACCACAGATATGTTGAAACTTTACATGGTTCAGTTTTATGTTGTGACAACACTGTATTTATGCTCTGGTTAGGATTAAGCACATGACCATCTGGGTAGGGTTTGGAAAACGTTATGTTTTGACTTAAAACACCTGTTTTGGCCACCACAAACATGGTTTTGAGGCGTCCCAAGGTTTCGTCAAAGCCACCTGTTTTATGTTGCCACACAAGTGGCTGAAAATTGTCCCAAAGTCGCCTACATTAAAAGTATCCAGCGTTTTTTATGCGTCCAAATATTGAAAGGCAGACTTGCTCTGTGGTAGCTGGCTTGACAGCCGTCTCACCGGGCTGCAACTACATCACCACCAGTGTTAACATCACCTCTCTATTCAAGTGTTTATAATGTCTAAAGGTTTCCTTACTTTTAAGCTATGTCAATATGTGTAAATCTCATACATACAACCTTTTTATAGTCATTTTCAGAAATCCAGGATGAAGCAGCTCAACGATGGCCTTCGGTGACCTCACACTTCTTCGTTTACGTCATGTGATTGTCTTCCTTCTCCTGTTCCAGTCACACAGAGGTAACTTCAGTAAATAAAACAGTGTTATGTGAGCTGATAGTCAAAGGGCACAATTCTACCTTGTCAAACATAACTTATTATTCCACATTAGTGGCCCAAATATTGGCATATTGATGATAACCCACAGATTCTTTCATTTTCCTTGACACTGACAGGTCATTGTGTCATATAGTGGGACCATACTGGGTGTTGTATTAACAAACGTCACGTCAGGTTTTATCATCACTTAAAAGACAAATCAGCAATTTTTAACCATTTAAATTACAGATGGTGGTATCGGCTTCTGGGTTTTATAGTTTTATACTCATTATAACTTACTAAGGTAACGTAACTTAAAGCAATTCATGCCCTCATGTCACATCATGAAGCACCTCATAATGCAGTAAGAGCAGGAAAAAGGTGTTTTGGGTGCTTGGATGGGTTATAGTGGACTTTCCTTCTGGAGGCCGGGTTTAAGACCCGAGTTTGACCAAGACTCTTCTGCAATAAATGTTCTTGGTGTTATTTAACACCACATCTCAGGTCCAGACCTGTATTTTGACCTGCAAACTGATCTACAAGACTCCTGTCATTAAAAAAGAAGTCAAGACTGCAGGAATTCTAACCCTAACCCAACTACAAATCTGTTTCTCTCCAGGTCAACTTCAGGTGACTGGTTCATCTCAGACAATAGTGGCACTGGTTGGTGATGATGTAACTTTGCCATGCCGCCTGGAACCTGCGACTGATGCCTCTGACGTGAGGTTGGAGTGGGCGAGACTTGACCTGAGCCCTGGGTTTGTGTATGTGAGGGCAAACGGTCAAGAACGTTTAGCTCACCGACAGCCATCCTACAGAGGAAGAACTTCGGTGTCCCTCGACAGACTGAAGGACGGGGACGTTTCACTGAAGCTGGCCACAGTCAAAGTCTCTGATGAAGGAACATACAGATGCCTCGTCCCTGCACTGGGTCGAGCAGCTTTTATCAACCTTGTCGTTGGTAAGTGAACTTTTAATAATATGAGATAGAGCATGTTTGTTTTTACACAACTTATGATTGTAGCTTTCAGACCTGGTCCGTCCTGAGTGATCCGGTCACAGGTGGACAGCTCTCAGTACAGCTGTGAAGAGTTTCAGAGTCGTTATGGCCACTTGTGGGTTGTTGACCCAACCGGCCTTCATGTGGGTTTCTCGGGCTAGGTGGGCCCAGGTGTGAATGGTTGTTAAGCTGTCTGGGAGAGAACTCAGTACTGCATTGTAGGTGGTGATAAGTAATGTCTTAGGCCACCTCCTCTGTTCAAAGACGGTCCTTTCCAGTTTGACGTAGATGGACTTGAGGCAGGATGTCTGATCTCCATGTGGTTCACTGTGATATAAACTACAACGTTTGTGCTCTCTTAACCTGCCAGTGTTAGCAGCGTTTGTTGTGAACACACTGTCTGTTTCGACTAACTAGTAACCACAATGTCACCAGACGTCCATAAAGTGACTACGAGGAACTTTCAGTTTTTGTTGATTCTAGCGCCCTCGTTGGACAAAAGTGGTACGACACCAATGATGTAATGATTTTTGCTAGCGCTTGCCGGCTGCGTGATAAGGTGTGTTTATAAGTAACTATATAAAAACTGCAGTCTTTACACTGATGGCGTCGTTTGCAGTTACAGTTCATTTATAATCATCAGAGGAATCACAAGACTGTTTCATAATGACTTAAAAGTTCCTCGTAGTCACTTTTACACACAGAACAATTTGAAGGTTTGTTGAGTGAGGAGAAACTTATACTTGGTGAAACAGCTTCGACAAATTCCAAATCATTGGAGCCTTCTTGTAAATTCAGCATCAAATTCAAATATTTTACAAATACACTAAACAGTAAACAATATTGGGCAACTTCTTTGTTGCCCGTGGAGAAAGTTCTTTCTTCTTTTGTGTAAAACATCCATGGTTCGTGTTCAATGACATGTGAATGTCAGGTGGGAAGTGACAGACTGATCTGAATTTGCTCTCAGATGTCATTTTGCACAACGTTGCCCATAAATCAGGAATACAGCAACATGACAAACATAGAGAAAATATTGAGAAATGCTTAGTCAGTAGTTGAAAAGGCATTCAGATACTTTACGTAGCGGAATAGTTTGACACTTATTCCCTTTCTTAATGCGAGTTAGATGACACCTCTCATGTCTGTTAGCTTAGCTTAGCACAAAGACTGAAACCAGAGGGAAACAAATAGCCTGGCTCTGTTCCAAGGTAACAAAGTCTGCCTAGCAACACACAGCCTTTGTTTGATTGGTGCAGAGACAACATGTGGTTTTACATTCTGTGACTTGACAGTAACTTCCTGAAGTCTCTGCTGGGAAACGACGAGACACAGACATTAAAAAAAACCCACTGAAAAACCACAATCAAAAGCTGTGTTTTTAACACTCCTTACTTACATAAAAATTTCAAATGCACAATTGAATTTGATCTATCTGTTCGAGAGAATCGTGTTTTCGTTCTTAAAGGCCCAGTCAGTTTGTTCTTCTACCAAATATGAAGGTTGGTGTTATTTTAGCAAAACATAGCATATCAAATGTTTGAATCCAGGTTACACATCTACAATCAGACAGATCATTAACTTACCACCTGTTGGCAAAATGTTGAAAATGTAATTACAGCATCGTTTCATCTTCTCCTTCTCACATTCAGGTGCTGCCTCCTCACCTGTTATCCAGAATACCAAAATCAGAGACAGAGTAGTTCTACAGTGTGAGTCTACCGGCTGGTATCCAGAACCTGAGGTGTTCTGGCTGGACGGTGAGGGAAACCTCCTCTCTGCTGGACCTACAGAGACAGTCAGAGGTCCTGATGACCTCTATACTGTCAGCAGCAGAGTGACTGTGGAGAAGAGACACAGCAGCAGCTTCACCTGTAGAGTCCAACAGAACAGCATCAACCAGACCAGAGAGACACTCATACATGTTCCAGGTAGAGAATCATAATATAAATATCATATTCTCTGATGGTTATAGTGGGATTTTGTTATGACGAGAGGGTTTTTAAAAGTTGTAGCTGATGAGAAAACACATTAGTCAAAAATATACTTTACCTGCCGAGATTCATATTCAGTGTAGTACCTTGCTAACATTAAGTATCATAAACCTGTGTTTGCCACATAGATTATTTTCTGCAATAATCCAAAATCTCATAGGCTTGTTGACAGAACCGGGGAGAAACTCACTTCAGTGTTGACTCCTTGCTGCCTTCTGTCTAAGCCCTACATATTCTTACTGTACACATCATATTTTCTTCACAGTCCGGCCCGGATATGAGAAATGTGTCCTGGTTCCTGGATTGATCAGTATCCTGCTCTGTATTTTTCTCACAATACAGAGATGGAGAAAAAAGTATGTTTCAACCGTCTTTTGTCCGTTTACAACACAATCACTACTTCTTTCTTTTAGTGTGATAAACAGGTTTCCCTCCTTTTCTACAGGAACAAGCTGGTGACTGAATATATGAAAAGCCGACTGAGTTTCATTCATGTAAGAGATGGTTTATAGATATACAACTCTGGAGCTAGCTGTCCTCGAACCACACCATGAAATAACATATTATTTCTTGATTTACTGCTCACTAGGTTGAGAAAAACGCCTCGGGGGAATGATGGTGGATCACACGATAAACCGAGCAGACACGCGGCAGACTGACAGTAACAACCACAGGGAAGAAGTTCGTGCAGAGTAACAACAGGAAGTAGCAGACGACAAAGCAAAACAAAAATGGACGATTAGATAAGTCGTACTGTATGTATTATAGTGAAACAGAAGCATTATGCTGTGACATGTACATAATATTTTTGCACATTTACACTCAACATATGCACATCAGCCCACATATGTAAAAAAGGACAACTCAATATTTACACTGTATTTAATCCATCAGTGTCATCTTGCACTTTGTGTAGTTGTAGTATCATTCAGACCTGTTTGAAGACAGCGTGTTAGCTACGTGTTTTCTTCTAGCTGTAAGCTATAAGTGTGAGTCTGTATGTCTGTGTCATCCTATAAATATGACCCCTCAGTGACAGAATGCCATGAGTACATTTAGATTTACCTGAACTTTACATGAGTATTTCCAAGTTCTGCTACTTCTTACTTTATTTAATTTATTTCATAACTTCAGTTACTTTGCAGATCGATATGTGTACAGTGTATAAATACATGTAAATATATGTCATTTATTTTAACTTTTTATACATTTTTTTTACATTTGGTACCAGATAGCTTAAGGAGTTTACTCAAGTACTATTTGCATGTGTCTCTACTTTAAGTAGTATGATTTCAGTACTTTGTATAGCACTGTGTCCTACACAGTGTTTTCATGAATGTACAGCCTGACAGAGAGTTGCAATTAAGTTGTGTGAATAAAGTTGATCCTGATATTGATTGTGAACTGATTTCATACCTGCTCTTTTGAATGTACTCCTGCAATACTTAATAAAGTATTCTATGTTGACCCATTTGTTTCAGAAATGGTCTGATCAGCTGTTGTCCTGTATGTCAGTTTAGTTTGTTCAGTTCTTGTCAGCTCATTGAGTTTGTATAGTTCTGTTCATTTGACCCACTTTAACTCGTATGTTAAAAAAAAATGTCTTTTGAAAATCCCACCTATAATTCACCTTCCTGTTGGCATGAAAACACCCTTCATCAACTTCCTCATCCCATCAGGCCTTTTGAATCCAGTCACTGACTTTAGCTGAGCTGAAAACATGTTTCCTCACAAACAACAATAATTTATTATAATTATATAACTATGTAACTGTTTCTGAAGGACAACATTGACATTTTTGTAAACAGGGTTGAACTTTCAATTATGTCAATGACTGGAACAAAAGAGCTTTCAGTTCTGATCTGTAGTTTTTTTTTTGTGGTTCCTCAAACATCAGTCTCATTGGTGGCTTCGTCAGTTACTGTGAGGAAGTGTTCATTGTGACACATTACTCAGTTTCAGACAGGAGTGTTGGCGTTCGACAGCTGGTAAGAGCTCTTTGTTAAAATAAATTGTATGTCTTCATGTCACAGTCTTTGACTGTGACTAACCAATGTGTAGATTATCTAAAGTAAATTCTCTCATGTGCACAAGTGTTTCATTATCGTGTTCTGTATATTGAGTGGAAGTTGATACTCAGACATTTGGAAGTGAAAGTGTGCTAGTGTTACACTCCAGCGGAGGTGCTGATGTAGTGGAAAACTAACTATCTTATTTGTCCAAGTAATTTGCTATCTGACTCTGAAAATATGCACTAAGTTAGATTCCAAGTTAGAGTCCAAAAAACAAAGGAAAAGCAGCAGGTCCTCAGTTCAAAAAGGTGTTTATTCCCAAAAAAGAAAACATATATCCATGAGCTACCCTGGGGCAACTGAGGTTTCTCGCTCGATTCTCCCCTTTTTATACCCGTTTTCAAGGTGACACATGCCCCTATTGATGAACCTTTTTTGTTGTGATCATCCTAGGTTTACCTTTTATTATGCTTATGCTTAGGTGTGTTCTTAAATGCCTACAAATGTCTTGCCCCGGCTCCTTCCCTGACCTTGGGTGATCCGTGGCAACAGCTGTTTCTGCTGGAAAAGGCAGCATCACACACTGCTCTTTATCATGCTCAAACTCAAGGTTAGAGCTGGAAAGTTCCAAAATCTCGCTCATATGAATGATCATGACCTAGTTTCATATCTGCCACCACACTGACAGTACTGTTGTGTTGACTAAGTAAATCAGTACTTTTAAAATTTGAAAACAAGAACAAGCAAACTTCTTACTACTTTTTGCTCATAATTCTGTGAAAGCAGGATTATGAGTCAGAGCAATGAGCAACAAAGTGAAACCAAAGACAAATAAAGCCAAGTTTCAATTTCTAGCTTGATGATGAACTGTTCTCCACTAGGTAAAGATGTGTTATCCAACCACTCCAACTTAAAACTTTTTAAAACTTAAAATATGATTATATATTTTCAGGATTTCAGGATGCTGCATCCAAAGAAAGATGGAGTGTCCTTCAGTACCTTCAGTGTTTTGCTGTACATCATTTTCTTCATACCGTGTGTTGGAGGTAATCTTTGTAAACATTACAAAAATGTGTTAATTAGCACCGTATACAAGGACCAGCTGATGCTGATGGTAAATGTATTATTTTTGCAGATATTTGTCTGGTTTTTCTAAATCTGCGCCCTATATTTACAAATGTTAGTGTTTGAATGATTCATAAGAACCAAAGATTTTGGAGTCAGTGCAGTCGATCGCCTCAGGAGTAATGTAGTAATCCCTCCTACACATGTGCAGCAGTTTTAAATGTGGCTGGAGAATAGCTCATATTTCTGTCTGAAGCTCAGATTGTGATGAGTGCGTCAGTCTTCTCAGTGTTTCAATTTGGCTTCATTTCTGAACTTTAGAAAAGAAAAAATGTATGAATTCACTTTGACGACTTGAGTCATAACTGTGCTCTGTCTCTGCTTTTTTCTCACAGTGGAGTTTAAGCTCATTTCCTCCGATCGGCCAATCATAGCCCTGGCTGGCGATGATGTCATTCTTCCATGTCATCTTAGGCCATCAATCCGTGTCAGTTATATGACAGTGATGTGGACCAAACCTGGTTTGATTCCAGAGTACGTCCATTTTCATCAAGATGGTCATCTGCTGTCAGAGACACAAAACCCATCTTATTTTTTACGCACTCGACTATTTATGGATCAACCGCGTGGAAACGTCTCCATTAAAATCTTCAAAGTAAAAATCTCTGATGCTGGAAGATACATTTGCAAACTTCCATCAATGGTGAAGGAGGCTCCTGTCCAACTCATTGTTGGTCAGTCAGACTGAGTATTTTGTATCAATGCTTAAAGACACCAATGAACGTATATTTTAGCTGGATCTAAACACACCGCTGTCTGAAATTCCTCCTCTCCTCTCATCAGGTGCTGTCTCCACACCCTTCGTAGAGGTTGTGTCAGATAAGAGAGGATCAGTAGTTCTACAGTGTGACTCTATAGGCTGGTATCCAGAACCTGAGGTGTTCTGGCTGGACGGTGAGGGAAACCTCCTCTCTACTGGACCTACAGAGACAGTCAGAGGTCCTGATGACCTCTATACTGTCAGCAGCAGAGTGACTGTGGAGAAGATACACAGCAACAACTTCACCTGTAGAGTCCAACAGAACAGCACCAACCAGATCAGAGAGGCAAAGATACATGTTCCAGGTAGAGAATCAGTTCTGCAGTCATTAAACATTCTGTCTGTGTTTTTAACAGTTGAGGTCCAGTTCATTCTGTTCTGTGTTGTATCGTTTCAGCTGATTCCTTAACATCTTCTCACTGGATTTTGAATTTGAGCATTACCATTTGTCTTTCCATCTTTGCATGGATGTTGATTCTTGTCATACTGCAATGTAAGTCAAATCTCAATTTTTGTATTTCATATCACGTTGCTGTTGTTTTGTGTACTGTACTGAACCCAACTAAGGACTAACGACCGGAACTGAATACAGTGGCTTTTGTACAGATGAAATATTGAATATATTAGTGTAAAATTATGTAGATTAAATTCAAACCAGAATGGTAAATGTGATCTAGGTGGTGCAGAGTTTTAAACAGGCGTCCAACACAAGAGACCACGACTGTAACTCTTGTAAAGCAAGTTAATGTCTTTTCTCCTTCATTCTGATTTAAAACAAAATCAACTCGACCATCATTTGTTTCCATGTTTTACATGTCTCTGTTCTCTGAAAGAATTATATCAATAAAGCACATTTGAACAGACTCTTCCTCTGTTGGCCCACAGGCTCGAGGTGAGGGAATGCAGAACAGAACTGTGCTCTAGAAGGAAGTGAAGAACCAGGAAGCAACCAGGGAAGGTCCAATCTGATCCGATGATGCCTGTGTTTGGATCGCCTGTGCCTCATTGCGAAGGTTTGACTCCTGATGAATTTAGAACAATGACTGTCATCAATCCATCCTCCACCACATGGCTGACGGTGGATATCTGCTACAGGACAGAAGTTACTACAGATGGACACACTAACTCTCACGCCTCATTTCAACATAGCTAATGTGTGCAACCATAAGCCCATTAATTTCTACACAAACTTGGTTACATCCGATGATTAATCTAATACAGCTCTAATTATACATTTGTTCATATTTAGCTAGCATTGGTGTCATGCTAGCTGTGTAACATAAAGTTGCATTAAGTTAGTAGTTCCTGCATCTTTTGAACAAAATATTTCACAAAATGTCCTGATGAAGGTTCTCAGTCATCCAGGAAACCAATGTAGTAAACACAACTACTGTCACAGGCTGCTCAGTTTCAAGCTTCAGTTACCTGTGCTCTGGTTAAAGAATACAGACTGGGCTTTTGTGAAGCTCCTCAGTATGAAACAAAGTGCAATAAACTCGGAGTAAGCTGTTGAACCAGTAGGAGGAGTGTGTTTTCTCTGCGTGGTTTTGCATTTGCTGTTTCACATCCTGCTGGTATGTCTTCATTTCCTGCCACATGGTACAAGACAACTTCATGTAATTTCATCAAGTCAGAGTTGAAGTCATCAAACTACAGGTAAGAGTTTCTTATTAAAGTCAAACTACTATGTTCAATGTTGGATGTGTCATAATCTCATATTGTTTGACTGTTAAATCAAATTTGTGTCAGAGTGTGGCTGTATTTTTATACTGTTGCAAGTTCTTAGTCAAACCTTTGAGAGGAAACACTGAACTCCATTTTTACACTTCTATTTTACACACTATCTTTGAAAATAAGTTTAGAGTTTTGTTAATTCATCTTAATACAAACGCACACTTTCTGAAAAGTTATTGGTCAGTGTAATTGTTATAAATGAACTATTGTCCTACCACTTCAGTAGCAAAGCTTAGCCAAGATGGAGAGTTAGCCAATGCCGAGCTGGTTACTGAGCTGCCCAGATGTTACCAATATTAATGAACTAACAGATGAACGCCTTCAAACTATGAATTATGCATGTGGATTCTGCTCTCAGTATCACATGTTAAGCAACATCCTGAGACCAAAGGGGGATTTTGAGACCCACAGATGAGTCAGTCAACGCACACTTTCTGAAAAGGTTGACTCTCAGAGTCAACCACAAAACTTTTCAGAAAGTGTGCGCTTGTATTAAGATGAATTAACAAAACTCTGAGAGTCAACCACAAGAAAGTGCCTTTTTTCCCTCTCTCTGCTGGGTTTTCATGTGCTTTTTACAATCCTTCTAATACTTCATTTCATGCCACGTGGAACAAGGCGACTTCACGTTAATGCCAGCAAAGTCAGGTACGACAAGACTGTCAGAGCTTCACATCAGTCTGTTTAAGACAGGAAGTCAGACGGTGTAAATTTGTGTAAAGATAAATCTTTGATGCTATGGTCCTGAGTTTTAAGTTCAGTTATTTCCTATTATATTTTGGAGGTTTTATGCTGATGTGTCATGCTCTGTGTTACAACCCAGCGTGCCAAGGGAAACGGGAAGCAACACAGGAACCACATGGTCTTGGTTCAAGTAAAGTTTTTTATTAGACAGAGTTTCAATAGTGGTTGCAGATAAGAACAGTGAGTTAAACCTACGACAGAAAGGGCCACCGGCTGCTGTCACATCACAGAACTAAATACAACCACGAGAGGACTCTTCACAAAATGAGCTGGCGATATTAAAATAAACATCTACAGGATAAATGTACCGACTGTCATGGTGAAATGGCTGTTATCAGTTCTCTAACAATACCTGGCCCAGCCACAAGAAGTTAGAATTTAAATTGCACTAATAACAACCAGCAGCACTACCACAAGTTCAGACGTTAAAGATGCATTTTTTCAGACTCTTGATCAGTTCTTCTGTTTTAGTCCTCCAGTTTAGTTCCTCATCTCATCCTGGTTAGAGCCCTGACCTGCCCTGTGTTGTGCATTTGGATCCTTTTGTTGTAAAGCTTGATTTTTGATTTGCATCCACTTTGTTTTTAAATTTCAGAAATCCAGGACACTCCAATGACAGCACACAGTAAGGAAGTGTCCTTCAGCGTCCTCAGTTTTTGGATGGTCCATCACGCTATCATTCTTCTAATGCTGTCTTTTGGAGGTAATTTCCAAGCCAAACACTTGAGTATGAACGGACCTGGCAATATGATCAGTTTGATAAAAGAAACATATGACTATTATTTCAGGCACACTGGTAGCTATGTAAGCCTATACAAGCCTTGGTTTGAGTGTAATGCTAATGACAACATGTTCACAAAGACAATGATTTGTAGAAGGCACATTTTTACCTTGCACACCATCTTAATTTAGTGTGTTTGCTGCTTTTTTAAGAGACATATGGAAGATTTCTGCATTAAAATGTCTCAGAACGACTCAACCTTTGTTTGGGTGCTTACATTATTCTAAATATTCCCAGTGATGCTACAACTTTCAGAAGAGAGTAAGAGATTGAGGAGGGAAGTCAGTGAACGTGAATACAACTTTAAAACTTTAAATCAGATTTTCTTCAGCGATGGTGGTTGTTTGTGTTCACCACCTACTTGCGGAGCTTGACCGCTAGATAATTATTTATTTACTTGCTGCAGACAGCCAGATGAGCTGAGACTCTGGTTCTCTGATGAGACGTTCATGAAGTAAATCCTCCAGCTCCGGTCAGCAGTTGACATTACAGAACAGTTGATATCAAGCTGATAAACAGGAGTGAAGATAAATCCACTTTTTAATCCCAAAAATTGAAAAGTAATCTCTGAGTTCTCCTCCCATCGGTAAATGGCTCTGGATCAGAGCAGAATCTGATGAGACTCCGGGTGTTTAGTCCTCTAGAACCGACTCTCCTCTTTTGACTCATCTTTATTAGATTGTTTTCTTGCTATTGATTCATTCTGATGACATGAATTATAACTGTGCTGCTCTTGTTTGTTCTTTAGTTTCTCCCGCAGTAAAGTCAGAGTTGATTTGTTCACATCGACCAATCATAGCCCTGGTTGGTGAGGATGTCCTTCTTCCATGCCACCTTGAACCTGCAGTCAGTGCCAATTATGAGACAGTGGTGTGGACCAGACCTTGTTTGGACCCGAAGTACATTCATTTTCATCAAGATGGTCGTCTGCTGTTTGAGAAACAAAACCCATCTTATTCTTTACGTACTAGACTGTTTATGGATGAGCTGCCGCGTGGAAACGTCTCCATGAAAATATTCAGAGTGAAAATCTCTGATGCTGCAAGATACTTTTGCAACCTTCCATCAATGGGAGAGGAGGCTTCCATCCAACTCACTGTTGGTGAGTCAGACTCTGATTTAGTTGATACACGTATTTTGGCTTGATCTGAACCCAGTTTGAAATTTGTCTTCTCCTCTCATCAGGTGCTGTCTCCACACCCTTCATAGAGGTTGTGTCTAATAATAGTGAACATGTAGTTCTACAGTGTAACTCTACCGGCTGGTATCCAGAACCTGAGGTGTTCTGGCTGGACGGTGATGGAAACCTCCTCTCTGCTGGACCTACAGAGACAGTCAGAGGTCCTGATGACCTCTATTCTGTCAGCAGCAGAGTGACTGTGGAGAAGAGACACAGCAACAGCTTCACCTGTAGAGTCCAACAGAACCACATCAACCAGACCAGAGAGACACTCATACATGTTCCAGGTAGGAAATGAGTTCTTAAAACTGTAGAGAAAACATTCCAAAAAAGTATCTGCATTATCAAAGATGTCTATGTAATGTTTTGCAGAGATGTCATCTGAAGTTAGCATGCTAACCAGCTAGCCCATCCTGCCTATACAATTTTGTACCGCAAGAGGTGATAGACTGAGTTTTCTACATTTCACAATTTTTTTTAGCTTTAGTGTAATAAATAAGCAAAATAAACTCACAAAATGTAAAGAACTGAAAATATTTGTACTTCTATTTTCCATACTAAACAAAGAAATGCAACTTTACACCATCTGAATTCAAGTTTCTCTCTTTTACCGAACTAAAACAAGCTTACTTGCTTCATTCTCCTTCAAACTCAAGATACATAAGTAAAACTCACCAGAACAGACTTAGTTCATCTTTCCACAATCACCTAAATAATCCTCAGTTCACAGAGAAGGATGTGAAAATGTTCCAGCTCTACACGTCGTTTTCACCCACTGCTGGTGTCCGACTCTCTTTCTCCTCCGAGCCATAGTCCTGGCCAGAGTCACTGTAAATCGCCTCCATACTGTATCCCCTGTCTTCAAACTGACGACTGTCAGTTTTGGAGGCTGTGTTCAGTCCCAGTTCAGTGTCGAGCCAAGTTAATCTGGTAACTACAAAGCTTCGTCCAAGTATAGCTAGCAAAGAGTGGCAGTTGTCAGAAGCTCTGCTGAAATGCTGCCCCTTATATTTTTGGAGCTACCTTTGAATCCTGGTCACATTTCACTAATTATACCTCAAACACTTGATTATAAAATAAAAAGTTTTTAATAAAAAACTTAAATTTAAACTTAAAATAAAAGCTTTTCTGTGTTGTATCATTTCAGCTGATTTCTTCAAGGATCAGTCCTCTTCTGATACGATTTGGATTCTTTCTGTGAGTGGTGCTTTGATCATCATCATTATCACTGTATGGATAAAGAAATGTAAGTCACACGTTCATTTTCCTTTCGTAACTCCGCCGAGGAAGATGTGTTCACCCGCGTCCCTTTGTCGGCTGGATTACTCAAAAACTGCTGAACTTATTTCCACCAAACTTGGACAGAGGATGGGTCACAGCCCAGAAAAGACACCATTAACTGTTGCCACAAATCTGGATAAAGGGATAGATCGAGGATTTTTTTTTCTCACTTCATTCAACATTGACAGATGGGGCATTTTTTCAGCATCTTTATTTATTTGTTCCTCGGGGAATAATGCATGGATCCTGATGTGTAAAATCAGGTGTATGGAGCTCCTCAGGGCTCTGTTCTTGGCCCTTTCCTCTCCTCATTATATGTTGCACATCTTTGTCAAATTATTTGCAGTTATGGAAAACATTTTCACCAATTTACTGATGATACTCAGCTGTATATACAGACAATCATTCTCAAATTACAAGTTCAGAGGCCTGCTTGTCTGCGGTGGATTAATGGATGTTCCTGCTCCTGAATTATTTGATTGTCTCAGCCTGTCCCATCTCCGTCTCAATGTCAATTAATTAACTTAAGTATTTCAAGATCATGTTTGTCCTGCTGACAAGAAAACTACAATCAGTTAACATCTGATAAAAATTGCATTTCTCTAACTTCTGTTTTTATTTGTTTCCCTCAAGCTACTCGCTACGTAAGTTGCTCTCCCTCCTGTTTTCGCTCTCACTCTCTCTAGCTTTCTCCTCCTCCTCCTCCCCTTTTTTCATTCAGGCTTCTCTCTGGTGGACCATCAGAAACCCAGGAACCCCTCTCAATTCTGGCTGTCGGTGCCTCACCTATATGCCCAAAGTGGATCGTCATACCTAACAGGCTAACCCCCCTCATGGATCATTACTAACTTCTGTTTTACAATCTTCTTTTATCGGTATAAAATATCTTTACATCCTGATAATTTTGTGCTGATTATCTTGTGTGCCCTGCTTTTCTAGGTCACCACGGCCGACTGGACCTCGTGCGGCTTGGACACCATTTGGCGGCGCCTGTTTTATACAGTCATGGATGAAAGTGTTGGCACCCCTGGAACTTTTCCAGGAAATGAACCATTTCTCACAGAAAAGTGTTGCAATTACAAATGTTTTGGTATACACACGTTTATTTCCCTTTAAGTGCATTGTGACAAAACAAAAAAGCAGAAGAAAAAAGCCAAATTTGACATCATTTTACACAAAACTCAAAAATTGTGTCGGACAAAATTTATCACTTTGTCTCCAAACATTTCTGGGTGCTTTGTGAGGTATGTTTTGGGTCATTGTCCTGCTGGAACACCCATGACCTCTGACGCAGACCCAGCTTTCTGACACTAGGCCCTACATTACGGGCCAGAACCTTTTGATAGCCTCCAGATTTCATGATTCCTTGCACACAGTCAATGCACCCAGTGCCAGAGGCAGCAAAACAACCCCAAAACATCTTTGAACCTCCACCATATTTGACTGTAGGTACCGTGTTCTTTTTTTGGTAGGCCTCATTCCATTTTCTGTAAACAGTAGAATGACATGCTTTACTAAAAAGCTCTACCTTAGTCTCATCTGTCCACAACATACTCAGGTATGTTCTTGCAAACTGCAGTCTGGCTTTTTTATGCTTCTGTGTCAGAAGTGGGGTTCTCCTCGGTCTCCTGCCATAGCGCTTCATCTCATTCAGATGATGACGTATGGTTCGAGTTGACACTGTTGCACCCTGAGTCTGCAGGACAGCCTGAATTTGCATTCTTTCATCAATTTTTCTCTTCCGTCCACGTCCAGAGAGATTTGTCACAGTTGCATGGGTTATAAACTTCTTGCACAGTTGACATAGGAACTTAAAGATCTCTGGAGATTGACTTGTAACCTTGAGATTGTTGATATTTTTCCACAGTTTTGCTTCTTAAGTCCTCAGACAATTTTCGGCTCTTCTTTCTCTTCACAGGCACACAACACAAAGGTTGCGTCAACTTTTATACACTCTAACTGGCTTCAGTTTCAATTTCTATATTGCCAACACCTGTTACTTGCCACAGGTGAGTTTAAACGAAGATCACATGCTTGAAATGAAATTATTTACCCACAGTTTTAATAGGGTGCCAATGATTTTGTCCGGTCGATTTTTGGAGTTTGAAAGGAGAAATGGTGCATTTTCTAGAAAAGTTCCAGGGGTGCCAATACTTTCGTCCATGACTGTATAGTTCACCTGCAGCAGATATTCTTGTCAATGATATGTATGAATTATGATTTTGTTGTTCTGTTCTGTACACGCGACATCTATTGCACGTCTGTCCGTCCTGGAAGAGGGATCCCTCCTCTGCGGCTCTTCCTGAGGTTTCTTCTATGTTTTTTTCCCTGTTAAAAGGGTTTTTTTCCTCAATATGACGAGTTTTTCCTCACTCGGATGGAGGGTCTAAGGACAGAGGGTGTCGTTCACTGTACAGAATGTAAAGCCAGTTGATGCAGCGAGATTGTAATATTGGGCTATATACATAAAATCATGTCAAATCAGTCGTTAGCTGAGTTTACATGGACAATATTTCTTCAGACTGATTGAAATAATTCTGATAAGATTTTCCAACTTAACCGTTTACATGGATGCTAGATGCAGAGTGGATCCAGCCGCTGTGAGGCTAAAAAAAAGGATTTTCTAAAAAAAAGGATTTTCTTTCTTTTTGAGAATATTCAGTTTATTCATTAATTTTTGTTGTCTGTCGATACTTCATGTTCATCTGTATTGATAAAGTTAGCTCGTGTTGTGATGTTAGCGTCAAGTGTCAAGACCGAACTTACCAGTAATGCTGCTGTCCTCTTCAGTAGGAACAGACGAGTTATCCTCAAACCTCACACTTACACTTTAGCAAGTCATGTTCGCTCTCCCATCAGATCATCCAGGAGTCTGTCTGGGTCAGAAACACTTCTGCTGTTTTGACTTTTAGCCTGAAAGTGTCGTCGTTGTCTTCAGTTCACGTGTAGCTTCCTCTGCTGTAAACGACCCAAACAGGAGCTGGACCTTCACTTTGGCCTTTAAAGGAGCATTCTGTAGTTTTGGAGAAGAAGATTGAAATATTTACAATATTAATGAGGTAATAATACAAGCTTTTGTTCCCCCACGAGTGAATAAACACGCTGTTCTCAGCGGAAAATAAGTTCCCAGAACACTGTTTGAAGATAGAAAGGTGGCAGGGTCCGCCACATATAAACAAGGTAAAACAGTTTAATTGTGTCGTCCTTTAAAGTCAGTTTATTCATTATTATTTATTATTATTTAGTTTGAGTAGGCATTAAAAAGTCAGTCAATTAAGACGTTTATTCTGATCAACATTTCTTCCCCAAAACTACAGAACGCTCCTTTAATGAAATGAGACTGAATGTGTTTATACTAAATGAATCTGTAATGTAAAATTAAAACAAGTTGTTTCCCTATTCTCTTTCTCTGCCTCCCTTTCTATGTCAGCCATCTCATTCACATACTGTAGATGTAGTGAACATTCATGTGAAGTCCAACTCTGCCCCCTGCTGCAGATTAACTGTCATGTCAGGAAGGAGAAACTGTGATGAACTGATTTAAAAAAAAAAGTGACTCTATTTTCTATATAAAATCACAGTAAGATGGAGAAGAAAATCTCCACACATGACACAATAATGTGATCTGTAATTTTAATATGAGCTCATCTTTTTTAGTTTATAGAGGATTTGTAGAATTTACATATTTTTACAGAGGAAACACTGATTCTTACTTTTAAACTATGCTGAACAACTGAAAGATAAATAACGTAAGGTTTGTACCAGCATGTTAAAATGTTAACATAACTGTATTAATAGTAATAATATTGTGTCCCCATAAATCATATTTCTGGATACAGTGTAGGACAATTCAGATACAAGCAACCCAAAGTGCTTTAAAGGGGCATAGAATGACATTATAATACATTAAAAACAAGAGAGAAGACACCAAGAAACAAAACATTAGAACAAGTTAAAGAATAAGCTAAAATAGAAGAAGCTTAAAAGAGACTAAAAGTCTTTAGTTTTGACTCTTGGGACTAAAATCTGACTGAACCTGACGACCTCAGAAGTTCTGGATGGTTCTGAATGTAGCAGCAGATCATAAACCGTTTATAAAACCAACAGCAGGATGTTGAAATGTTTTCTTTGACAGACTGGAATAGAACAGACTCAGCTTAGACTCAGCTCAGACTCAGCTCAGACTCAGCTCTGGACATGACGCTCAAAAATAAGTATTAAAAGCTGAGGAAATTAATAATCTGACTGAATCAGAGAAAATATTCTTCATAAGTATATTAACTGAAGTGCCTCTGAAAACTTTACACTTTTGGACATTTAATATCATACAGCCTGAGATATATGCACAACACTTTTATTAATTGTAGCTGTGTAAGTAAAATAAAATGCAGTTGCAGAAGTTATTTTCATCTAGTTGCAGTATTGTTGCTGTTATCATCGACAAAAATCACATTTGGCGTCCCTAACACGTAAATAGATAAATAAGTACATAAAAAAAAAAAACTTTGACTCTTGAAAATTCAGATAGACGGAAGTGACGTCACCCCTCCTTCCCTCACTGCAGCTCTGTCAGACTTTTCCCTGTGGCTCGTGGAGACTGTCGGGAAATAAAAACAGGTATGCGCACGTTGTATTCATTAATCGATGTGTTTCAGGTGTTTGTCCTTTAGGCTCATTTAGATGTATGTATTTTCAAAATAAAAGACAAAATCCCACACAGGAACCTGCAGGTTATTTATAGGTTGTTTTCTCAGATCGGTGATCGTCAATTTGAACTGTCTGTTCATACAAACCACAGAGACTTAAAGTCGAGACATCAGGACTGAGAAATATCGTCCATATGGAGTTATGAGGTCAGTTTCAGTCGATCTGAAACACGTTTTATTCACATTATCAGCTCCGTGTGTCACGATCGAAAGTGAAAGTAAAGTGAAACTAAGCGTAAAGACGCAGTGAAGGACTCTGAGTGAGCTCTGTCTCTTATTTAACTGGACAAGTGTTGGACAGTAAAGTCAAAGTCACGTTTGGATTCACACAGCAGCCTCGTTACAGTTGAATTCACCTGCTGACATGAAGGTGACATGTGTGTGAACGACCAGCAGAGGGCGCTGCAGGTCAGCTGTCACACTGAGGAGGGTTATGGATATTAATGTCATCAATCTGATGATTGTGATGTGAAAACCGCAGCTGCACGTTTAGTTTGTATATCTGAGGGTTTTTTAATGTCATTAAAATAAAAATAAAAAAGGTTTAGTAGTATTAAACCCTGTGTTATTTATGATGAATAATAAACTTTATTTCTATAGAGCACTTTTAGGAACAGAGTTTACAAAGTGCTTTGACAATCAAGCAAAAGCAGGAAACTCAGGAGGACGATATTACAGAATAAACAGTCAGCAGCCAAGACTAACACAAGGAAGAGTCGTCTGAGGTGAATTAAAACAAGAAGGCAGAACAGAAAATGTAAAAACACAACAACTCAATATGATGAACTACAAGTAACAGGATTAAAAGTGATACAACAGGAAAGATCACAGAAAAAAGGAAAGGAGAGAATAAATAAAGGAAAAATATAAAAGCAATGAAGACATTAAGTAGACTTTCTTATTGTTTTGGGGTCCAACACACTCCACTACTGTATGTGTTGCTTTTTCCTGATATGAACAAAAACAGAAATAATCCTGAGGACGTGTGTCATGTTTTGTAGATGAGTACACTCATACACTCATATTATATATTTCAAAATAAAATTCATTAATTAATTCAACCTTTATCTAAATCTTGTAAAATCATCGAGCCTTTGTTCTCAGTGATGTCAAGTGCAAAATTAAAACAGAATAGGTGCAACAAACAGAACCAAACAAACACAATGCAGATCAAATAAACAGAATACATTTAGTCATGCTATGCGAGTCTTGAGTCTTTTGTGGAAGATGGCGAGTGACTTTGCTGTCCTGACATTGGTCAGGAGTTCGTTCCAACACTGAGGTGCCAGAACAGAGAAGAGTCGTGACTTCGCTGCGCAACCTTTGTTTGCTCTCAGTGTGGCGGTACCAGCCGGCCAGCTGATGTAGTGGAGCGCTGGGGCACGTGGAGATAGATGGGTCATGGGTGCAATTCTGTTGACGGCCTTAAAGGCCAGTACGATCGTCTTGAATTGGATGTGGGCTGCAACAGGAAGCCAGTGGAGGTCATGGAGGAGGGGTCACATGGGACAATTTGGGTAGATTGATAAAGAGGCGCGCTGCAGCGTTCTGGGTAGGCTGCAACGGTTTAATCACAGAGGCTGGGAGTCCAGCCAAGAGCGAGCTGCATAGTCCAGGCGGGTGATGACCAACGCTTAGACCAGGAGTTGCGTTGCATCATTTGTGAGGTATGATGTGAACCAAGTTAGAGCAGAGTCAGCGATGCCAGGTTCAGCCAGAGTGGAGAGGAGGATTTGGCGGTTGACTGTGTCAAGAATGAGGACTGACGAGCGGAACGAGGCTCTGGCTAGTAAAAAGTAGGAAAGTTAATCAACCTGACAAAACAGGTGTTAAGTGAGTTGTTTTAGCTGTTGAAAAGCCGGATCATTCATGTGAATTAAAACTGTTTCTGTGTCGTCATTCTGCTAAACTTTTCCTTTTGTTTGATTTCTATTTTCAGAACTCCAGGATGATTCCTGTGAGACTCAGTTCGGCCCTGAACTTTCAGTTTGGTGCCTTCAGTATCCTGGTGCTCCTCGTCCTGACACACTCAGGTAGAGGTGAATTAAACATTTCTGATTTTGCCGTCTTAAACAAGTGTTTTCTGCATTTGATGCAGAAATTAAAATAAAAGCCTGTTTTCTTTTCAGGTCAGCCTCATGTGATCGGTCCGACTCGGCCAATAGTGGCAACAGTCGGTGAGGACGTCGTTCTGCCGAGCCACCTGGATCCTGTCATGGATGCTTTTGGTATGACAGTGGAGTGGACGAGACCTGCCCTGAACCCCAGTTTTGTCTATGTGTGGCGTGACGGAGTGGAACTGGAGAGTAAAAAACATCCACTGTACGAGGGAAGAACATCAGTGTTCACTGATGAACTGAAGCTCGGAAACGTTTCACTGAAACTCTCCAGAGTGAGAATATCTGATCAGGGACGGTACAGATGCTTCATTCCAGCACTGGACAAAGACCATGTTGTTCAGCTTGTTGTAGGTAAGAAGAGATAGCTTGCTTTTACAATGATTTTCAAGATAAAAACTACTACAGTATGATAGACCTGATGGTTGATGGTGACTACCCTCTGCGGCTGATTTGTTCACCTGGCTTCAAGCTATGCGCTGGTGGCCGAACACACAGGGGTTCAACAAATTAGTTCCTCTGAGGAACTAATGGCAACTTGATTTAAATGTGTCTCTGTCACGTCACCTGACTTCCTCCGTTGCTGCCATCATTATAGCGTTGACCACAGGAGGTCACCCCAGAACATAAATGTGATTGTAGGTTGTTCTTGTCTTGTCTTCAGGTGCTGCCTCCTCACCTGTTGTCCAGAAGACCAAAAATAGCAGCAGAGTGGTTCTACAGTGTGACTCTACGGGCTGGTATCCAGAACCTGAGGTGTTCTGGCTGGACGGTGAGGGAAACCTCCTCTCTGCTGGACCTACAGCGACAGTCATAGGTCCTGATGACCTCTATACTGTCAGCAGCAGAGTGACTGTGGATGAAGAGACACAGCAACAGCTTCACCTGTAGAGTCCAACAGAACAGCACCAACCAGATCAGAGAGGCACAGATACATGTTCCAGGTAGTGAATAAAATGTTCATAAACTGACTGTCTCTGCTTCAGATAACTGTGATTGTACCTCACACATTTCTGTTCTGCATTTTTTCATTTCAGATGATTTCTTCACAGTCCCGTCTGGTTCTAGTTCATCTCTTCCTGTCATCATTGGTTTGATTTTCGGCATCGTGTTTGTTCTCGTAGCTGCTGTTGTTGTTGTGTGGAAATGGAGACAAAACAAAATCAGTAAGTCTGCAACTATTTAAAATCTTATGAAGTCAAATACATTATGGCTGTTTTTTTTTGAGAACATCACCTGAAGAATGTCATGAATGGATCTGTGGCAAATTTGTCAGAATGTGTTTGTCGTTATAATATTATGTTCTTTGGGCTCTAATAGCTGTGAACTGTACGTAGCTAGAAACATGAAACTTAGGAAATGATGAGCAAGCGCTCAACAAGAAACATGAGCGCAGTCAGCAGCATGTTAGCCTGTACAAGAAAGCAATTTTGGAAAAAACACACCCCTCACACCTTGAGTGCTGTTGACTTGAAATTGGACATTAAAGTCCAGCTCAATATGCTCCACAAAAAATACCTATGGGAAATTGTTTCAACTGTAATACCATGAATGGCCACTGGGAAAGATTGGAAGCTAGTTTTAGCAGCACTGCTGTGCCCAGGTCTAAATTATAAATTTATATGTAAAAACATGGCTGCCATCAACCAAAAAACTTCATGAAGGGCCAGAAAATGGTCATAACTCATCATGACTTGTTCAGTCATCACAAGAGGGCACCAAACATATCAAAAACATGGGACTGAAGCCAGTCGACAGAATGATCTGTGAACACGTTAACCAAGAACAGAAATATGTCATGTGAACTCTGTTGATTGTTTGTGAACACAGGGAACAAGAAGCAACCTGAAGATGAAGAAGGAGGAAACAGTCCAGAACAGAAGCCCCTGATGGGAGGAGACACAGACGGAAAACACCCAACAGAAGAGACAGAAACAGTGAACAATGTGGACGAGTTCAGAGGAGGACCAGGTCAAACTCAAACAGACGAGGAAACACTACAACAAGAAGCAAACAATGCTCAATGTGCTGAGAGTGAAGGACCAGAGCTTCAGTTACAGAAGAGGAGCAGACAACGAGAGAGACAGAAACAGGTTTGGACCAGAGTCAAGAAGGGACAGAGACTGAAGAGACAGATTCTCTAAATCCAGTCAGCACTAATTTGAACAACAGAGACACTACAACTGTGACGATGCTGGGAGAAAGACAGGAAGACAATAATCAGCAGACAGCTGATAAAGAAGGAGCTCAGAGTTTAAAGGACAAAGACAAACATCAGGACCAGCCAACAGTAGAAACAGGGACACCTAATGTTCTTGAGAACAACAAAGCAACACTTCTTCAAACTCAAACAGTCACTAAAACACCACAGACAGAATCAATGAACGCTAAAGGTGCTGAAAATGAAGAAACGGTGTCTCAGTTTACACCCAGAGAGGGACAAAGAGATCGGCCCTTGGCAGAAGGAGAGACATCAGAGATTAAACCAGTCAAAGCAGGACATGCTCCAAATCCAGCAAAGAATGATCTAAGCAACAAAGAAGATGAAAACAAAAAAAAAGAGAAATTAAAGTGTGCAGCTGATGAAACAGAAGCTCAGAGTTTGACTGAGGAACACAAACATGGAGAGCAGCAGACAGCAGAAAGAGAGACACTGAGGGACAGAGAGAAGGAAAACCTGAAGAAGAAACTAAAGACAAAAGAAAGAGAACTGGAAAAATTTGAGGAACAAGTTTCTAGATATGAGGAGCAGATGTGGGATAAAGAGAAGCAGATAAATGAAGTCAGACAGCAGCTGGAAGAGGTGGAGAGACAGACAGAGGACACTGAGAGGAAGATGAGATCAGAGAAGACAGAGGAAGAACTTCAGGAACAGCTGGAGAAGTTAGAGACAACTACTGGAAGGAATAAAGAAGAGTGAGAGTGTGTCAAGACAAAGGAAATTAAAAGCAACAAATGAAAAGGAGGAAATTATTATGAAATTAAAGGAGCTGGAGATGCAGAATAATCAGAATGATCCAGTTGATTGTTTGATCACTGGACTGACAGGTGTAACCTTAAATTAAGATGGATGTAAAGTGAAGTAGATCTTTTGTTTTGGACATTTCTCAGTGTGATCATGGTCTGACACTGACTGAACTCTGGACTGCATGTGGTTGTATTTGAGTTGTGTTGCTGTTAAACAGTCCTGTCTGTTGTGTCAGTGCTGCTGATGTCATGGTACCGTTTGGTTTTTGGTTTTCTGAAAAAGTCAGAACTCTAATCCTCGTCTGTAGTTTAATATCCACTTTGGTAAAGACAAAAACATCAGAGCCGACTTCAACTTTATTTTTTTACTGCTAATAATTGATGTTGAGACGTTTTACGCTGTTTCTATAATGTCATGTGTCGTACAACTGTGCTTTCAAACTATCTTGAGGTATTTCACATGATATTACATGATTACATATTACAGTGCATGTGTGTATGTGAATAAATGTACTTTATAACTATACTACTATTCTATACTCTCTCAGAGCTGATATCCACATTCACATACATTGGATTCTCATTTTCATGTGGCATGTTGCTCCATATTTCACATCCGATGTCCCTATCAACGTTTTAATACATGATATTTAAATCAGAAAAAGCTGAACATTGTGTTTGATAATACACATGTGAATATATATGTTGTCTACTTTATATTAAAGTACATTGAATACCAGATTGACTCTGAGGTACTTTTTCCAATGCTGCTGAATCTGCCTCCTCGTCTTCATCAGCAGAGATCAGGATCAGCACGTCTGAAGCTTCTATCAAACTCACATATTGAAGAGGGAGACATGTTGTGTTCAGAAATTAAACTTCTCTTCAAAAATGAATCGTGAATTGTTGATTTATCAGTGATTGAGAAGGAGTGGAAGCATTCTAACATCTTTAAATCAGGTAAAACCACATTAAACACAAGTTACCATCAGAGCAGAGTGTTTGTAGAGGTGGTCAAGAAGAAGAGAGAGAAGAAGAAGGAGAAGTAGAAGAAGAAGAAGAAGAAGAAGAAGAAGAAGAAGAGAGGAGGAGGAGAAGAGAGAAGGAGAAGAAGAAGAAGCTCTCAGATGTTTCATAAATCATCAGTGATGACATTACAGCCTGATATCAGAAGTCTTTCCACATGGATGTGATCTCCTCTGGTGAACATACTCTTGTTTCCTCACATTAATGACATGTTACACATGAACACAGTTAAATCCTGAGCATGTGTTCTTAAAGCAACACTGACCCGTTTCTAGCAGCTGACCAGAGAGCAGAGCCCCTCCCTACCTCCCCTCCGTTCAGACAGTGGCAGTGCGTCCTGCAGGAGACAAACAGGTATGGACACGTTTTCAATGTTACACACTGTGTACTGTATGTGTTCAGAGGCTGCAGGTAAGCTCAGGTTCATCTTCACGTTTTATTCACATCATGAATGTGATGTGATATCATCGGGCGATATTGTACCAGTGATGATGTGATGATGTGATGATGTGAGTCACGATCGAAAGTGAAAGTAAAGTGAGACTAAGCGTAAAGACGCAGTGAAGGACTCTGAGTGAGCTCTGTCTCTTATTTAACTGGACAAGTGTTGGACAGTAAAGTCAAAGTCACGTTTGGATTCACACAGCAGCCTCGTTACAGTTGAATTCACCTGCTGACATGAAGGTGACATGTGTGTGAACGACCAGCAGAGGGCGCTGCAGGTCAGCTGTCACACTGAGGAGGGTTATGGATATTAATGTCATCACTCTGATGATTGTTAACCCACACCCCACTGCTGCAAATGCTGTGGACAAATAGTAAAAAAAACTCTCATGTGTCATTTCTTTCAGTCTCAAAAATTATGTATTATTTTTTTTATTATTACTTTATTTCATTACAAATGATATCAGCTTAATATTTATGTATATACATCTTTATATTATATATATACACATTTCTATACTGATATGTATGTATATGTAAATATGTTTGTATGCATGTATGTATATATATAAATGGATATACATATATGTAATGTATTCATATATATGTATATATATGTATATAGTGATGTATGTAGTCTTAAACCACAAGTAAAAACTATTTCACAGTATTTTGCATTTGTTTTGAATGTTAACAAAACTTTATTTCATTACAAATGATCATATCAGCTTAACAGTGAAAAGTTGCCTTTTTGAAAATGTCCATGAATTTTAGAATGATTTCCCCCTTTTGCTACATACTATATATAATATATATATCATATATCTGTCATAATTCATCAGGGATGTAAAGTATTTGCTTTAATGACATTTATATGTTTTCCTGTATCTTTCCTATTTAAATATATTTTTTATGTATTATTGATTATTGTTATAACGTATCACTTCAGTCCCCATTTATGTCTACACACGTATTTATTTCTACAGGAGTCCAAACTAAACCTTTGAGAGGGCTACACACAGGATATTTCCATGTTATCATTCTGTGTTTGAAACTGTAACTCCAGGATGCTTCCAGTGACGCTCAGTCGGTCCCTGAACTTTCAATTTGGTGCCTTCACTGTCCTGGTGGTCCTCGCCCTGATACACTCATGTAGAGGTAAATATGACACACTGATATTAACATGTACAGAAAATGTTTAGATGTCTACATCCATTTTGCTGCACATGAACCATCCAATCAAGCACTTTTTTCTTCTCAGGTCAGCATCATGTGAGCTGTCCATCTCAGCCAATAGTGGCAACTGTTGGTGAGGACATCGTTCTGCCAGCTTTAGTCGAACCTGCCATGAATGCTTTGAGAAGGACGGTCAAGTGGACGAGACTCGACCTTAGCCCCAGATATGTTCACGTGCTTCGTCAAGGTGTTAAACTCACAGGAAACCATCCATCTTATGAGGGAAGAACATCGCTGTTTATTGATGAACTGAAGCTTGGAAACATTTCCCTGAAACTCTCCAAAGTGAGAATATCTGATGAGGGACAGTACAGATGCTTCCTTCCAGAAATGAAGATAAACTGTGTAGTTCAGCTTGTTGTAGGTGAGAGGATATATTTTGTGTTCAAAACTTTTATTTGTAAAGGAAATGGTAAAGCTAATAACTTAATCTGTCTATTGTTGGAAAATGACCAAGTTGTGACCTCAAGATAAGCTTTGTAGCGGTTGCAGATCTTCAAGTTTTATGCAAAGATGTAAATATACAGTACTGTGCAAAAGTTTAAGGCAGGTGTGAAAACATGCTGTACACTAAGAATGCCTTCAAAAATAGAAGTGTTAGTAGTTTATTTTCATCAATTAACAAAATGCAATGAATGACCAGAATAGAAATCTAGATCAAATCAGTATTTGGTGTGACCAGACTTTGCCTTCAAAACAACATCAATTATTCTACATACACTTGAACACAGTTTTGGAATAAACTCGGCTGGTACTGTAGGTAACATCTTGGAGAACTAACCACAGATCCTCTGTGGAAGTAGGCTTCCTCAAATCCTTCTGTCTCTTCATGTAATCCCAGACAGACTAGATGATGTTGAGATCAGGGCTCTGTGGGGGCCATACCATCACTTCCTGGACTTCTTGTTCTCCTTTACGCTGAAGATAGTTCTCAATGACATTGGCTGTATGTTTGGGGTCATTGTCCTGCTGCAGAATACATTTGGGGCCAATCATATGCCTCCCTGATGGTATTGCATGATGGATATGTATCTGCCTATATTCCTCAGCACTGAGGACTCCATTAACTCCTGACCGAATATACAACTCCATTTGCAGAAATGCAGCCCCAAACTTGTAAGGAACCTCCACCATGCTTCACTGTTGCCTGCAGAAACTCACAATTGTTCCGCTCTCCAGCCCTTTGGCAAACAAACTGACTTCTGCTACAGCCAAATATTTAAAATTTTGACTCATCGGTCCAGAGTACCTGCAGCCATTTTTCTGCAGACCAGCTCCTATGTTTTCGTGCACAGTTGAGTCGCTTGGCCTTCTTTACATGTCGGAGGTTTGGCTTTTTGTCTGCAACTCTTCCACAAAGACCACTTCTGGCCAGACGTCTCTGGGCAGTAGATGCATGCACCTGAGCTGATGGCACTGCTGGACATCTTCCGATTTGAAATAAGCTTGATGTGTTTTTTATCTGCTGCACTAAGTGTCCTTGGCCTACCACTGCGTTTACGATCCTCAACGCTGCCCGTTTCTTTGTGCTTCTTCAAAGAGCTTGAACAGCACATCTTGAAACCTCGGTCTGCTTTGAAGTCTTTGTCTGGGAGAGACCGTGCTGATTCACATAACTACCTTGTGTCTTGTTGCTGTGCTCAGTTTTGCCATGGTGTATGACCTGTGACATGAAACTGTCTTCCACTACCTCACCTTGGTAGCTGATTTTGGCTTTTAAGCCTCCTACACAGCTGTTTCTGTTTCTGTTAATGACTGTGTTTCCACCTACATGTGAAATTGATGATCATTAGCACCTGTTTGGTATAATTGATTGATCATACACCAGACTATAATCCCACAGACTCCCTGACCTTGTGCAAGTGTACTTTTAAGAATTGATGCTGGTTTAAAGGTAAAGGGTGGTAACACCAAATATTGATTCCATTTAGATTTTTCTTTTGTTCGCTCACTTGTAAATTGATATAAAAAATGTATTTTTGAAAGCATTCTTAGTTTACAGTATTTTCGAAAACTTGCCTAAAACTTTTGCACAGTACTGTATATTAAATCTATTTCAGCTCCAAAAGATTGAGCAAGTATTTTAGCTTTTGCATTGAAGATTGTTCCCACAGTCGTTCGTAACTAATATCAGTGAAACCACTGTTAAATACCTGGCAGTAGGACATCACCCTCCCCCAGGCCAGAGGCATCTCTCTGTAGAATAAACCAAATAAAGTTTAGTTCATGTGATACAAGGTGAAATATTTCAGTTGCAATAACTCAAATGGACAACCAAAATATACTAAACAAGTGGTCCAAATCATTAAACAAACACAGCAAATATAACAGAGACTTAACTGAAGGAGGGGTGGGCACAAGTTCACCCCAACAGAACAATGTTGGTAGTCAACCAAAATGAATGGTCTCGTCTTCAGGTGCTGCCTCCTCACCTGATGTCCAGATGACCGTGGTTCTACAGTGTAACTCTACAGGCTGGTATCCAGAACCTGAGGTGTTCTGGCTGGACGGTGAGGGAAACCTCCTCTCTGCTGAACCTACAGAGACAGTCATAGGTCCCGATGACCTCTATACTGTCAGCAGCAGAGTGACTGTGGATGAGAGACACAGCAACAACTTCACCTGTAGAGTCCAACAGAACAGCACCAACCAGACCAGAGAGGCACATATACATTTTCCAGGTAATTAATAAAATGTTCATAGATCACTGTCTTTGCTTCAGATAACTGTGATTGTACCTCACACACTTCTGTTCTGTGTTTTATCATTTCTTCACAGGCCTGTGTGGTTCTAGTCCATCTCTTCTTGTGATTATTGGTTTGATTCTTGGCATCGTGTTTTTTCTGGCAGCTACCGTTATTCTGTGGAAATGCAGACAAAGCAGTAAGTTGGTCAAACACCAAAGTTTTTCACACACAAGTCCAACTTTTAATAAGGTGACCTTGAAGATAACATGACTCCATAAAGACGATTGTTTATTTTTGGAAAATGGTTTGAAATGACCTTGTTATGACATCAGTTAAGTTTAATTTGATTTAAATGCGGCAGTATCTCTTCTTCTTTACATCACTGCTCTGATTCTCTCTGGAAGTCCTGAGAGGCAAAATGAGAAAACAAAGAAAAAAGTACATTTCTTGCAAAATCTTTTGACCATATTTTTTTGGTCAGGATCGTTTGTAGTTGTAAAACTTATTTCGGGAGGAGGAGGAAGTTAACTCCAGGAGTGTTTTTATGTAGCACAGTGCTTTTGTTGGAGAGACCCACCCTACTCTGCCTCTGACTGGCTTACCCTGAATGTCTTAAAGGAACAGTTCACCCAAAAATGTAAATCCAGTCATCCTCTCCTCCCTCCATGTTGATGTAAAGTCAGGTGAAGTCTCGTAATCCACAAAACATTTCTGAAGCTTCACAGTAAAACAGAGTTGCAGCATTCTGCTAAAATGGCTCCATACAGCTGTTATTTACACCCTCAACATGTGCTCAAGCTCGTCCACCCTCTTCAGATGGGCTGCCCATTGATGCTTTAAGGCTCGCAGCTACAGTGAAGACTTAATAATAAAAGTGTAAATAATGTCTTCAATGGATTTTTGCAAGCTGTATGGAGCCATTTTTTTCCATTTGAAAACAAGTCTCCAGCTACTTCAGTCATTTAGGAGAATGCTGCAACACGGTTTTGCTGTGAAGCTTATTTTACTGTGTCATTTTCTTTTCCTATAAAGCTTGTGAGTAGATAATGACTGAATTAAAATTTTTGGTTGAACGATTCCTTTGACCTAACCTGAACCAATCTCACTCTGTTTGTGAACGCAGGCGACAGTGCTAAAAATGAAGGAACAGAGCCTCAGTCTGCAGGCACAGAAGGACCAACAGATCCAGAGAACAACCAAGAAGATGAGACTGAATTTGTGAGTGACAACACAAGCACAAAAGCTGATTGAAGGACAGACTGTAAATAACCTGCAGACAAAAGAAGAAGAAGATCAACAGCAGCTGAAAGTGGAGAGAGAGTGTCTGATATTATAACCAAAGTACAGTGGTTTGCATGGCATATTTTTTCAGAGTAACTAAAAACTAAACCTAATGTGATATATCAAGAGGGAGACCAAAGGTCAGTAGAAAGAATGAGGCCAGAATCACTGATTACGAATAAGGGCATAGAACCTCTGTACCAGAGAGAACCCTAAGGAAAGATAATGGTGTGTTAGATAGCTGAGATTCCGAAAATAAAAGGAGACACTGACCAGACACGAAGAAGACACCTGTGTCAGAAAGATCAATGCATAAAACAGGCAAGGAGAGCTCGGATTGGATGAGGACCATGTGGCCCATGACCCGTCTTTGTGTTTACAAGAGAACTCCCTTTATTCCACTTTGGGTCTTGCTCATCGATTTTGTCCGTGAAAGATCACGTGTTTTGTCTGCCGGTAAATAAAACTCTAAGGCACTCAGCCCTGAAGACTAAATCTTGGTGATTTTTGAACAACTGAAAACCTTTTTGAACTACCAACGAACGAGGAGTCGGTACATGACAACTGGCTGGGATGACGATCAGGTCAGTGAACAGAGAGGAAGAAAATGATAAACTTCTTTCTGATGTGAACAGGAAGAAGGAAGAACTTCAGGAACAGCTGAAGCAGAGAGAGATACAACTGGAGGGAAGAAAGAAGGATGCGAGGAATGCAGAGGAATCGGAGTAATGATGGATGTACAGTGAAGTAGATCTTTTGTTGTGGACATTTCTCAGTGTGATCATGGTCTGACACTGACTGAACTCTGGACTGCTTGTGGTTGTATTTGAGTTGTGTTGCTGTTAAACAGTCCTGTCTGTTGTGTCAGTGCTGCTGCTGTCATGGAACCGTTTGGTTTTTGGTTTTCTGAAAAAGTCAGAACTCTAATCGTCGTCTGTAGTTTAATATCCACTTTGGTAAAGACAGAAACATCAGAGCTGACTCGTTTGACTCCTAATAATTGATTTTGAGATGTTTTATGCTCTTTCTATAATGTCATGTGTCGTCAACTGTACTTTAAACTCTCTCTCTCTTTCACATTATATTACATCCCAATGCATGTGTGTATGTGAATGAATATACTTTATACTACTACACTATACTCTCTCTGAGCTGCTGTACATTACATGATATGTTTTACCTGTTTACCTGTTGGATTCTCATTTTCATGTGGCACGTTGCTCCATATTTCATATCCAATGGTCCTATCAACGTTTTAATACATGATATTTAAATGCTTGTGCTTTGACTCTTTGTGGCCTGCTGAGCCTCTGTACTGTGCTCTGTGTCATGATGAAGACAGGAACAATAAAACTTGAAGGACATCTTAAAGGACGACTTATTAAGACTCAAACAATAAAACACTTGTCTGATATTCTTCTTCAGGAGTGTGTGAGTGGAGAGTGATCACACAGAGACCCAACAGCTGAACACCTGTCATCAGACTTCACATAACATGTAGACCTTCTTCTGCTTTACAGTAGTGTTTCCATTTTCTGATGCTTTATTCTTATAAATACTTCTACTTTTACTCTACTGCATTTATTCAATAACTTTGGTTGCAGATTACATGCTGCATCAGAGCCAAAGTAAGTGAAACAAATAATAAACAGAGATAATCAGAAAAAGGTTGTGTCTGATAATCAGCCAAACTACAGTACACACATGTAAATATAGATATTGTCTACTTTATATTGAAGTACATTTAATATCAGGGTCAGCATGCTTCTATTGAAGAGGGAGACATGAGGAGGTTTATGAATATTAAAATCATACATCTGATGCTGCATAATGACAAGATGTTAAAAAAAAAAAACCCTGCTGACCAGAAGTGACGTCACCCCTCCTCCCCTCTCTGCAGGTCTGTCAGACTTTTTCCCTGTGGCTGCGGAGACGGTTAGGAAATAAAAACAGGTATGCGCACGTTTTATTCATTAATAGATGTGTTTAAAGTGTTTGTCTGTCACATACAGGTTAATGAAAATAGTTATATTTTCAAAATAAAAGACAAAATCACACACTGAACGTCGAGTTGAACTGTCTGTTCTTACAAGTCACAGACAGTTAAAGTCGAGACATCAGGACAGAGAAATATCGTTTTTATGGAGTAACTAAGTCAGTCTCAGTCGATCTGAAACACGTTTTATTCACATTATCAGCTCTGTGTGTCACCATCAAAAGTGAAAGTGAAGTGAGACTAAGTGTAACGGTGAAGTGAAGGACACTGAGTGAGCTCTGTCTCTTATTTAACTGTGTTAAATAAAATAACTGTGCTAAAAGTGTTGTACAGTTGTACAAAGTCATGTTTGGATTCACACAGCAGCCTCGTTACAGTTGAATTCACCTGCTGACATGAAGGTGACATGTGTGTGAACGACCAGCAGGGGGCGCTGCAGGTCAGCTGTCACACTGAGGAGGGTTATGGATATTAATGTCATCAGTCTGATGATTGTTAACCCACACCCCACTGCTGCATGAGGACAAAGTACTAAAAATAATCTCATGTCTCATTTCTTTCCCTCTTATTCACTGAGCTGTCTGTTATGAAGTCATAAATATTCCTTCATGAAGATCAGATATTCTGTTTGTGTAAGAACTTGTGTCTGTGTATATAGATATATATATAAACATAACATGTATAAATGTATATGTAGTCTGTGATCACAAGTAAAAACTTGTAATTTGCATTTGTTTTGAATGTAACAATACTTTATTTCATTACAAATGATCATTTCAGCTTAACAGCTTGAGAGAAAAAATGACCATTTGAAAATGTCCATGAATTTTAGAATGATTTCCCCGTTTTTGCTATATATATCATATATCTGTCATATTTCATTAGTGATGTAAAGTATTTGTTTTAATGACATTTATATGTTTTCCCATATCTTTCCCATTTAAATGTATTTTTTATGTACTATTGATTATTGTTATAATGTATCACTTTTCAGCCCCCATTTATGTCTACACACATATTTATTTCTACAGGACTCCAAACTAAACCTTTGAGAGGGCTACACACAGGATATGTCTATGTTATCATTTGTCTCAAGTTTTCACATCACTTCTTTTCCATTTTTTTTATTTGTAACTCCAGGATGCTTCGAGTGACACTCAGTCGGTCCCTGAACTTTCAGTTTGGTGCCTTCACTGTCCTGGTGGTCCTCACCCTGATACACTCATGTAGAGGTAAATATGACACATCGATGTTAACGAAGTGACAACCTGTGTGATCTGCCTTATCTCATTCAGTGAGAGATTTTCTTGACACGTCCTGATTACATTGTGAGTGCGTACACGTGGGTGAAGGTTAGTCACAAACAAAGACTGGAAGGAAGGGTTCTCCTCTAAGCCTGGTGCAGTCCTGCCCTGAAAGTACACATGCCTCCAACGCATGTAATAATCTCTGGGATGCTCAAACCGGGAATGTTTCACCTTGGTGGCTGCAACCATTGGTGTAGATTTATCAGCAGTAGAAGAGAATCTTTCTTTCAATGCCTGACAAAGCTCTCTGCAGTCATTTCTGACACTGGGAGGTTGTGATTGTATGAACTTGTGTACAGCTATAAGGAAAGACGTTCTGACAACAAGCCTCAACAACTCCTCCTTTTGTGAGCAAAATTCCAACTCTGCTGAGTGCAGGTCATCAAAATAGTGCATGAGTTTCTTATTAGCAATCTGAACTTCATGTAGAAGACTCGAATTATGTGCTCTAAGGATTTCTACCTCCTGTTCTGGGGTGGTTTTGCTCTGAACAGAAAGGCTAGTTTGCCTCTGGGAGATCAGAAGCAAACATCTTGACAACTGGCCTGTGGATGTGATCTGCGCATCACACCTGTCCTTAAGTAGGGAGTCCATCTCTTCATTGCACTCACTGAGAATTAACCTGCAAATGACTTTAAACATGCACTAACTGGAATGCAGGGCAGTAACAATCAGAGGATTGTCTCTTAAAGTTGACTCGGGCTGAAACACGTGGTAGTAACAGCGAAGTACAAAACCTCTGTTTCACAGGGCTGGTAGCACGCTGCAGCTCTATCTCCGGATGAAATGCGAGGCAGTAACAGCCACATATAAACTTCTTTGTATCACAGGGCCAGTGACACGCTGTACTAAACTGTCAGTTGGTGTCTCTGATTAATGAATAACTTAATGACTACAACCAAAATTACCATAACAGCTGTAATGGTTGAAGGGTTTTGGAGTTCCTGACAGTGTAGAGGTTGGCAACATTCACTCTTTTACAATATTACATAGACAGCATGAGGGTCCGTAAAGTATTTTATTTATAACAAAGATAAAAAACACACAGTCTAACATGTATTATATACAGTTGTGTGTGTCTGGCAGAACAAAGAAACAATGGTGGTTCTTGCATCATTTGCTCACTGATATGTCATGTGGGTGTGATATGGTCCAGGCTGAAGCAGTGTGTGTGTGTGTGTGTGTGTGTGCGTGTGTGCACGTGTGACATGATGCCACATTAGAGAAGGTGGTTAGTTTCATGCAAAGACTTTGAGTCTGTGTGAAGCATAATTTAACTAATGTCAAAATAGCCGTGTAGAAAAGCAAACTACCAATAACCTGACCTGAGATCACAATAACAGCTAAAACACTGAACAAACACATAGATTGAACACTAGGGCTGCAACGAACGACTATTTTAATAGTCGACTAGTCACCAACTATTGAAACGATTAGTCGACTAATCAGATAATTTTTAATTTTTTCTTAAATTTAGCATGAAGTTGCTTTAATTATGCGGCAAATGATAATAAACACAAGAAAGATGGGTACTTAAATGAAAAATGCATCTTTTATTCAACTTTGCTGCTGATTCATACAAAAAGTAAATAAAAATGTCCTATCTAAAACCAATTAGGCACAGTGCTCGGTCAGTATAGACATAAATCCATAAATAAATAAACCTCTGTCCATTTTTTAAGGACAGGCAAATGTGTTTTATAAAAAATAAATTAAAATCCAGTAAACATTTTTTCCTGTAAACCAAGGACAGGCACATTAGCAGCAGTAAAACAGTAAATAAAACAAATAATGTTTTTGGTTTGAAGATGTTATATGTAAAACAAGGTGTTTTAATGTAATATGCCGCGGGGTGCACATCTGCTTCTTTTGCAGAAAGGGGTCCATGATGGCTCTCTTCTTCGGACTGCATGCATTTAATTTAAAATATGTTTGTCAGGCACAGTCAGGCATAACGTGAAAGCTCTCTTTTAAAGCGAAAATACGCTATAAAATGTACAATGTACATCAAAAACAAAACGTATTGGCTTGAATGTTACTTGAATCTTACCGAGGCGAGTCAGACTCCGTTTCGTTCAACTGCCCGACCTGCTTTCTTTTTAAAGCTAGGGTCTTACAATCCTGGAGAGCTAGCAAGAGAGCTAGCAAGATTTCAAAGTGGCATCTCCTCTAAATTACATCCCCCCCTCCCCATCCCCATCCCGTCAGTGCTCCGTCCAAAGTTGGTAGAAGTAACGGCGGCTGCATTTTCTCTGCCACTGTAACCAAATGAACTCCGTATTCCTGCAGAGGAGTATGCTGAATATTTCCGGCATCAGTGAAACCGGACGTGTGCACGCGCGGAGGAGGGCGGGACATGAAGGCATCTGACCAATCCGTGCTATTCGGGCCGGATAGCACTGATTGGTCATCTTTTTCTCAGTGATGCAGCTGCCACAGAGGTCTGATTAGAAGTTTTGGTACGCGTAGCTAATGTGTTGGACGCCGCCATTTCTGTGTACGTTACCGCTCGACAGAGACGCACTCTCGGCAGACATTGTAATTAAGTGAGATGCCTCACTCTGTTGGAAAAACACGTCTGGCGACAATATTCGACAATGGAATTCATTGTCGACTATTTCTATTATCGATTTTTGTCAACAACGTCAACGTCGATGAATCGTTGCAGCCCCATTGAACACATAGCATTACATCAACCAGAGTTAAAAGTCCTGTGCTTAGCTGTGCTATGCTGTCGAGGCCCAGTGAAACTTTACCAGTGTTTGAAGAAAAGGTGCTGGTGGTTTCTTGGCTGATGAGCCAAGCAGGAGAAGGTTGTAATTCCAGTGTTGAACACTACTGTTCCTGCTGTGCAAAGTCTGATGAAAGACAGCAGGTGGAGGAAACTGGTAGCTCCTTTCCTTTGCAGGGATAGCAGCTCGGTGCTAACTTACTTCGTGTTCCTCAGATTGTGGAGTTAGCCAGCAAGCTTGTGTTGCAGCTGCTGGTGCTAACTGATCTGGAATGCTAGCAAGACCTTGTGTAGCCATAGTGAGGAGAAGCTCTTTGGGCCTGCTGGAAATATAGCTTGAAGCTCTCAGCAGCTGTTGGGCCCAGAAGAATCCAGGAGAAGAGAACTTGAGGACAGGCAGTCCGCTGGGGAGAGAGGTACAGAAGAGAGAGACCGATAGTAGCTCCAAGCTGAATTTGCACTGAGGTGTGAAGACTGGGGAGTTCTGGGAAACTGAGTTCACTTCAGAGTCCATTTTGAAAGCCACAATAAACGACTTAATCTGTTGGTCCCAACAACATGTACAGAAAATGTTTAGATGTTGTCCATCATTTCCATGTTGCTGCACATAAAACAATCAAACACTTGTTTCTTTTCAGGTCAGCATCATGTGATTGGTCCATCTCAGCCAATAGTGGCAACAGTTGGTGAGGACATCGTTCTGCCAGCTTACCTGCTTCCTGCCACGAATGCTTTGAGACAGACCGTAGAGTGGACGAGACCCGACCTGACCCCCAGATATGTTCACGTGCTGCGTCAAGGTGTTAAACTGATTGGTAACCATCCGTCTTACGAGGGAAGAACATTGCTGTTCAGTGATGAACTGAAGCTCGGAAACATTTCACTGAAACTCTCCAGAGTGAGAATATCTGATGAGGGACGATACAGATGCTTCATTCCAGAACTGAACAAAGACCATATTGTTCAGCTTTTTGTAGGTAAGAGGAGGTGTCTTGCCCTTACAATGATTTTCAGAATAAAAACTGATTTGTTCACCTGGCTTCAAGCTATGCGCTGGTGGCCGAACACACAGGGGTTGAACAAATTAGTTCCTCTGAGGAACTAATGGCAACTTGGTTTTAATGTCTCTCTGTCACGTCACCTGACTTCCTCCATTGCTGCCATTATGAGAGGTCACCCCAGAACATTAATATAACTATAGGTTGTTCTTGTCTTGTCTTCAGGTGCTGCCTCCTCACCTGTTGTCCAGAAGACCAAAGACGGCAGCAGAGTGGTTCTACAGTGTAACTCTACAGGCTGGTATCCAGAACCTGAGGTGTTCTGGCTGGACGGTGAGGGAAACCTCCTCTCTGCTGGACCTACAGAGACAGTCAGAGGTCCTGATGACCTCTATACTGTCAGCAGCAGAGTGACTGTGGAGAAGAGACACAGCAACAGCTTCACCTGTAGAGTCCAACAGAACAGCACCAACCAGACCAGAGAGGCACACATACATGTTCCAGGTAGAGAATAAAAAGTTCATAAACTGACTGTCTCTGCTTCAGATAACTGTGATTGTACCTCACACACTCCTGTTCTGTGTTTTTTCATTTCAGATGATTTCTTCGCGGGCCCGTCTGGTTCTAGTTCATCTCTTCCTGTCATCATTTGTTTGATTTTCGGCATCCTGTTAGTTCTCGTAGCTGCTGTTGTTGTTGTGTGGAAATGGAGACAAAACAAAATCAGTAAGTCTGCAACAATTTAAATATCACATAAAGTTAATTACATTTATGTTGTTTTTTTGCTTACATCACCTGAACAATGTCATGATGTCACAATGTGGCAAATGTGTCAGAATGTGTTTGTTGGTATAATATTATTTTCTTTGGGGTCAAATTGTTGGTATGATATTATTTTCTTTGGGCTCTAATAGCTGTGAACTGGACATGGCTAGAAACACAAAACACGAAATGATCAGCAATGTTGGCCTGTACAAGAATGCAATTTTGAAAAAAAATCACACCCCCTCATGTCTCGAGTGCTGTTGACTTGAAATTAGACACACAAGTCCAGCTCAATATGCTCCACAAAAAACTTCCTGATTGTAGGGGAATATTTTACTGCAATAATGTGAGTGGCTACTGGGAAAGATTGGAAGCTAGTTTTAGCAGCACGGCCGTGTCCAGGTCTAAATGATGCATCATGTGTAAAAACATGGCTGCCATCAACCAAAAAACTTTGTGAAGGGCCAGAAAATGGTCATCACTCATTATGACTTGTTCAGTCATCACAAGAGGGCACCAAACATATCAAAAACATGGGACTGAAGCCAGTCGACAGAATGATCTGTGAACACGTTACCCAAAAACTAAAATATGTCATGTGAACTCTGTTGATTGTTTGTGAACACAGGGAACAAGAAGCACCGCGAGGATGAAGAAGGAGGAAGCAGTCCAGAACTGAAGTGTCTGATGGGAGGAGACACAGACGGAAAACAACCAACAGAAGAGACAGAAACAGTGAACAATGTGGACGAGTTCAGAGGAGAACCAGGTCAAACTCAAACAGACACTAAAACACCACAGACAGAATCAATGAACGCTAAAGGTGCTGAAAATGAAGGAACGGTGTCTCAGTTTACACCCAGAGAGGGACAAAGAGATCGGCCCTTGGCAGAAGGAGAGACATCAGAGATTAAACCATCCAAAGCAGGACATGCTCCAAATCCAGCAAAGAATGATCTAAGCAACAAAGAAGATGAAAACAAAAAAAAAGACAAATTAAAGTGTGCAGCTGATGAAACAGGAGCTCAGAGTTTGACTGAGGGAGACAAACATGGAGAGCAGCAGACAACAGAAAGAGAGACACTGAGGGACAGAGAGAAGGAAAACCTGAAGAAGAAACTAAAGACAAAAGAAAGAGAACTGAAAAAATTTGAGGAACAAGTTTCTAGATATGAGGAGCAGATGAAGGATAGGGAGAAGCAGATAAATGAAGTCAAACAGCAGCTGGAAGAGGTGAAGAGACAGACAGAGGAGACTGAGACGAAGATGAGATCAGAGAAGACAGAGGAAGAACTTCAGGAACAGCTGAAGAAGTTAGAGAAACTACTGGAAGGAATAAAGAAGAGTGAGAGTGTGTCAAGACAAAAGAAATTAAAAGCAACAAATGAAAAGCAGGAAATTATTATGAAATTAAAGGAGCTGGAGATGCAGAATAATCAGAATGATCCAGTTGATTCTTTGATCGCTGGACTGACAGGTGTAACCTTAAATTAAGATGGATGTAAAGTGAAGTAGATCTTTTGTTGTGGACATTTCTCAGTGTGATCATGGTCTGACACTGACTGAACTCTGGACTGCATGTGGTTGTATTTAAGTTGTGTTGCTGTTAAACAGTCCTGTCTGTTGTGTCAGAACTCTAATCCTCGTCTGTAGTTTAATATCCACTTAGGTAAAGACAGAAACATCAGAGCTGACTTCAACTTTTTTATTTTTTACTGCTAATAATTATTATTGAGATGTTTTATGCTGTTTCTATAATGTCATGTGTCGTCAACTGTACTTTAAACTCTCTCTCTCTTTCACATTATATTACATCCCAATGCATGTGTGTATGTGAATGAATATACTTTATACTACTACACTATACTCTCTCTGAGCTGCTGTACATTACATGATATGTTTTACCTGTTTACCTGTTGGATTCTCATTTTCATGTGGCACGGTGCTCCATATTTCATATCCAATGGTCCTATCAGCGTTTTAATACATGATATTTAAATGCTTGTGCTTTGACTCTTTGTGGCCTGCTGAGCCTCTGTACTGTGCTCTGTGTCATGATGAAGACAGGAACAATAAAACTTGAAGGACATCTTAAAGGACGACTTATTAAGACTCAAACAATAAAACACTTGTCTGATCTGCTTCTTCAGGAGTGTGAGTGGAGAGTGATCACACAGAGACCCAACAGCTGAACACCTGTCATCAGACTTCACATAACATGTAGACCTTCTTCTGCTTTACAGTAGTGTTTCCATTTTCTGATGCTTTATTCTTATAAATACGTATAAACAGGCAAATATTCTACTTTTACTCTACTGGATTTATTCAATAACTTTGGTTACTAGTTCATTTACAGATTACATGCTGCATCAGAGCCAAAGTAAGTGAAAGAAATAATAAACAGAGATAATAAGAAAAAGGTTGTGTCTGATAATCAGCCAAACTACAGTGCACACATGTAAATATAGATATTGTCTACTTTATATTGAAGTACATTTAATATCAGGGTCAGCATGCTTCTATTGAAGAGGGAGACATGAGGAGGTTTATGAATATTAAAATCATACATCTGATGCTGCATGTTGACAAGATGTTAAAAAACCTCCTGCTGACCAGAAGTGACATCACCCCTCCTCCCCTCTCTGCAGGTCTGTCAGACTTTTTCCCTGTGGCTGCAGAGACGGTTAGGAAATAAAAACAGGTATGCGCACGTTTTATTCATTAATCCATGTGTTCCAGGTGTTTGTCTGTCACATACAGCTCAATTTAAATATTTATATTTTCAAAAAAATATATTTAAAAAATCACAGACTGAAGAACCTGCAGGTTATTTATAGATTTTTCTGATCAGTGAACGTCGAGTTGAACTGTCTGTTCATACAAACCACAGACAGTTAAAGTCGAGACATCAGGACTGAAATTAAATAAAACAAACTTTTCTCCAGAAGTGAATAAACAAGCTGCTCTCAGAGGAAAATGAGGTCCCAGAACACTGTTTGAAGGCAGAAAGGTGGCAGGGTCCGCCACATGTAAACAAAGTAAAACAGTTTGAATTGTGTCAAGCATGAAAACAAAGAGAGTTTAATTTTTATATGATTATTTAGCTTCACCAAAACTTTATTCTGCACCTTGAAATAATAACTGACTCTGATAATAAACTGTAAAATCAACAACTTGATTTAGTTTTCTTCGTAAAATGAACAAAACGCTGAGATACAGGCCGACTGTGCTTACATCACTTCATGTGACCAAGGCCTGACAACCCTCCTTGAAGTTTTAGCGCCCCCTACAGGGCGTCAGGACCCAGAAGGTGGAGACCAGTGGCACTGCTGCAGAAACACATGACACCTACGTTTCAATGCGTCATGACGTCATGCACAGTGGTGCTCTGACCTGCACTGCTACATCTGTGTGTGTTCAGCTGTTCAACATTAATCGATGCTTTAAATAAACGTGTGTTTTCCTGTGTGTCTATCCTGCACCACATGCAGGTGGTTTTACAAGCACTGCAAATACATTCACAACCTCACCGCTGACAGTCTTCATGTCTTAATTTACCAACCGTGTGACAGAGTCTGTACGGGTCATAAAATCATCTTTATTGATTAGAAACAATGACAAGTTAGTTTGATTTGTCCCGTGAAGTGTTGAATAATAAAACATATGTAGATATATATTTGAATAGTTAACAGTCATTTAAAGTCATAATTAATATTCATTATTATATTATAAAATGTACCGTTTAGTGCTATTTAAACGCTGAGAAAGTGTTTGAGTTCTTAAGGGGAGATGAAAGTAACCGTGTGGTTCACGGCTGTCTCACAGCGTTCAGTTTAAAACAACCACACGTCAGTCAGTTATTAATAACCGCCATCGTGTGTCGATGCTTCTTCACGTTCTCTGACAGTCAGTCGGCATCGAGACACGATGGAGTTCACAGGTCTCCTCCTCACCCTCTGTGAGTAACATGTTACTTAATACTCACTAATGTGATATTAAACCGACTTTAAGAGTGACAACACGAGGTCTAGTCGAGAATTTAATCTTTTTGCAAACACAGATCCCTAAAAACTGCTTATAATTTACTTAAGTATCTATTAATAACTTTAATTTGGTGTGAACACCAGAGTTTGCAGCTTAACTGAAAGTTGAAGGTCCTTTAAATCAAGGTACAAAGTATAAAGGTTAACTTAAATGTGACTGGGGTTCAAACCAGGCGCGGAAGTAACTAACCTTCTTACATCATGTAATTCTGATGTTTTTATGTAATTTTTTAAGTCTGTAATTGTACTCGTACGTAGCTGTTATTTTCAAAGTAACTAGGAAGATGTCATGGTGTAAGTTGAAGCTCCTATTTGTAAGAGAAGATCATTTTTGGGTCTCAGTTGAGTGGGATGGTGGCCGAGAATTTTTTTGTAGCTTTACTCGAGCATTATTTTAGAACCAGAAGTCACCGGTGGTTTTGTTGTTCCGTCTTCTCTGCAGCCACTCTGACCGTCTCTCCTGACAGATCTCAGTTCTTTAAGTACGAGTCTTTGTCTCTGAGCTGTGAGGACGACAGGAAATCCTCCAGATGGACAGTGAAGGCCAAAACCGTCCGAGGAGTTTCAGAATGTGGACGCGACTGGGGCTTTCAGCAGGGCTCCACCTGCTTCATCAATGAGGCCTACAGCTGGAACAGCGGGGTGTACTGGTGTGAGTCCGCGTCCGGAGACATGAGTCCAGCTGCCAACATCAGCATCACCGGTGAGTTCTGTCCTTCAAGTGCAGTCAAACTCACAATGTCTGCAAGCAAATACCAAGCCAGCAACATGAGGAAACTTAGTATAAAGCTAATAAACGTAAGCATTATTGTTGAGTGACTAACACGCTGCATTTCCTGTCACTGCTTCACAATAAAAGCCATCCTGTGTTTCGCCAGGTGGAATGCCTTTAATGTGAAGCAGCAGCAGCAGTCACTTAGTAATAGTTGTTGTCCCTTGTGCATGTGTAGACAGTTTGAATGGTGGACTCCGCCACTGAATATGAAATTGACTGATTAACAAGGTAACTACAATGTAAATGAAGTGAAAGGCTATTGATAAATTTGAACGAAGAGCCAATCATAAAGAGGCTTTTATCTGAAATCTTAAGGGTTAACAATTAAAAAAAGGACATTTAAAACTTTTTGGAGATAATTCAACAAAACACAAAACAAGCAGCCAAAACATGAATCTGTCAAACCAAAATAACACTCCGTGTATAGTTTGATAAACTGAACACAAAATATTCCCAAACTTGCTTTATGAGCAATTAAGAGCACATTGATCAGTTAAACTATCCTGTTAAAACTGTTTTTTTGTTGTTTTTTTTTTTTGCCAAATGTTGTAATATTCGTCTTTTATTCTCCGTCCACCATGATGATGATGAGGCTGTTTCACCAAAAGAAACAGATCGATCAAGACTCACTGGTCTTATTAACGCTAAAACGTCCGCCAACACTGCCCTATGGTGTCCAAAGATACTAACTACAATCCTCTCAATGAACAATTTTATGCACTTTTATTGTTTTTCTCTTTGGTAAAACTTACAATATTCTACCTCAAAGAAATAGAAGAAAAAGAAATGCTTGTAGTAATCGGTTAAACAACATTTGAACTCTTATCCTCTAATTTTCAAAACATACTTCGGTACACGAGCTCCAGACATGACTTTGTTTGTGTAGATGATCTTTTCCTACAGGTAACATAAAGCACAGCAGATGCAGAATTTGATAAGTGAACGCTGAGTGGATTATGCCCATATTTCCAATATGAAATGTGCCGATCACACATGAATGTGTTCTGAAGTAACACACAGCTTTTTATTTAATGTCAGACGCATAATATAAAGTAGAATGTCATCAGAATCTGCAGCCTAGGTGTTACACCTTGAAAAATGATGAGGACCCAAACGCAAAACACCACAGCAGGAAGGTTAAGAGACACAAAGTGAGCTTAGATGATATGTAGACACGCAAGCAACAACACTGAAAAAATCAGGCAGGTGCTCATCCAAAAGGAAACCCCGAAGTGAAACAAAAACCAAATGAAGTACAAATGACAACACCAGAAACACAACAGAGAACACAGAATGCAGGATGGACAAACTGAGAGAGACTAACAGACAAACACACTGGGACTGATTGACAGATGAAACACAGGTGTACACAGAAAAGAGGGCAGACAGGAAGTGGAAAGTCACATCAAGACATGAGGATGAATTCTTCAAAATAAAGCAGGAAACCAAAGTAAGAAAAAGAGAGACAGCTGCACAGGCCCCAGCGTTCACTGTGATCAAGTATGTAACAGTTCATGAAAACCTCAGCTGTTTTAAGTCTTGATAACGTTTCATAATTATTTTGTGATTTAAGAGAACCATGTGATCCTGGAGAGTCCTGTGTCTCCTGTGACGGAGGGAGAATCTGTGACTCTGCGCTGCTCGACTCAAAGCAACACTTCGAACCTGCAAGCCAGCATTTTCATGAAAGACAGATCTCCGGTCGGAGCCGCGATCACAGGACAGATGACGGTCCCCGCCGTGTCCAAGTCTGATGAAGGCCTCTACATGTGTGTGATCACTGAAGTCGGGGCGTCGACAGAGAGCTGGCTCGCTGTCAGAGGTGAGAACATGTGGACGTATGGTGGCTTGTAGTCCAGCTGAACTTAAGATTTTTATTTACCATCCACTGTGCTGCTGATGAGGCTGTTCAAGATCAAGATGCATTCAGTAAAACATCTCTCAACACTGCCATCTGATGTCCAAAGCAATAATGGATCCTCTCAGCAGACTAATGATGGTGTGAAGACATCCAGGAAGAAAACCCGTTACTTGGCAGATTCAGATATTTAAAGAGTGTCTAAAAATGGGTTTTGCAATAAATAACCTGCTGAAACGATCAGCTCGTGGACAGAAAATTAACTGGAAACTATTTTGTAAAAGATGTAAAAGTGCCACTATTCTCAGAATTTTACAAAACAAACAATTAATTAAATTTGTACATGTCATAGGCTCTTCCACACAACGCGGTCATGCAGGCGACGAGGCTTCCAAACATGTAGCCGCAGTCCGAGTCTATGTTTCAGCATTCATAAACACGGAAGCAGTGGATATTTTTAAGAAAGACCCCGCCATGTTTGTGGCTAGAAAAATGGATATGTTGGACGTGAAGTCGGCACATCTGCAGCTGTATGTTTGGCGAGCAGAACTAGGTGTTTTTAACGAGACCCTGGGACAACTTCAGACGTATTATGGTGACCCAAACAGGTCTTTTAAACCAAACCGTGATGTTTTCCTGACTCCAAAAGCATTATTCAGTTTGAACTTATATGTGGCTTTGCAGGAATATACTTTCATGTTTATTCTGAGGACTGGGTTGGTATTTCTACAGTCTTAAATCACAGTAAATAGATGCAGTGAACAGCCTGAGTGAACAGAGGCTGAGGGAAGAAGGAGGATCAGACTGCAGGTGCATTAATCTTTAGCATGAAGTCATATGAGATTGCTCGTCAGCTTTATCTTGAACATCATGTTTTTCATGCACAGAACGAGTAGCAGAGAAAAAGGACGCAGCTCGACCCTCTGGTGGTTTTACTGGAAACGTGACAGAAGGTGAGTTAACCACAGAACGTGTTGTACAGGTCATGAGGCCGATGTGTCCCCTGTTTTAAATAGGTTGAATTCCAGAAGAGATAGATTTATGAATACTGGAGAGGAGGGTTTCACAGTTTCATGAACTTATGCTGCGTTTTGAACACCAGCAGGTCCTGGTGCTCCTGCAGCTCCCCTCCTGTCTGTCTCCAGACTCATTAGTCTTCTAGTGGTGGTGATTCCCTACCTGCTGTCCACCATCAAACTGGGACTCCTATACAGAGACAAGGCTAAAAGTGAGTGTGACTGTGGAGATGGAGATGGTGTTAAGGATGTTTTCAGCTCTGTTCTTGACTGTACAGAAATTAACTGTGTTTTTGTTACTGCAGCACGGCAAGTAGAAGAGACAAGAAACTGCGATGAAGTCCAGATGGAGGAAATAATCTGAAGTACAGCGCCTTTTCGCGGAACTGGGGGACCCGACACCCATTAAGGGTCGTCAATGTTCAAGAAGTGAGAGGACCACAAAGTCATCGTTACTGCTTGACTTCTTTGTTTTGTGTTTGTGAATTTCTGGAACAAACACATTAATAGTGCATCTGAGCCAATGTACAAGGTTCCTGTTTAATTGGATGATAACAAATTAAAAATAAAACATGTATGAAACAAACAGACTCTATTTTTTGGGCCTTTATATGGCTTTATTGGTGGAACAGCTGGAGATACGACAGGAAACAGGATGTAAGAGAAGGGGAGTGACACACAGCACTAATTCTAATCAGTAGAATTTAATCTATGAATAATTTATAGTATTTTATACACAGAATATATTCTCATATCATGATCTTCAAGTAACGAACTACAGCTTGTAGCGTAGGGCTGAAAAAAAGTTTGCAGTTCAGTGCAGATCAGTTTCAATGTTTGAGATATTTGCAGGTGGATGAGGGGTGGTAGGGAATATGGAGAGAATTGGCAGGATTTCAATGGAAATTTGACAGTGGTTTTGAGAGGGGTGGAAAAGCCTGGAGCGCCAAAAGGCCGAGACCACTTATCTGCCGGTTGGTCGTTTAATGGAGTCACTTTGTGCCTCCAAGTGCCGCGAACCAAGGACTCTGCCGCTGTTAGTTCTTCACACTCTGGGGTTGCCGTTGTCCATAAACTTTTATACTTTCCACAGGTCAGATTAATTCGGTTCTCTCCTGCTCTCACTCTTCCTTGTCTCCTCCATGCAGTCTTTGTCACTGCCAGACTCAAGATCCCATCCCCCAGCACTCAGGTGCATTTGATTACTCAAGTGACTCTCTGGTGAGTTTCAAGCCCCTCCCCTTACCTCTGAAGAGGACCTGCAGTGAGTCCTTTCTGCCACAAGCTGTTTAGTTTAACATTAAGCCTGTGAAACATAGAGGTGTAGAAGTAGCATAACATAGAAATAAACAATAAAGTACTTCAAAATTATATTTAAGATCAGTACTTGATTGAATGTTAATCTGCAGCTCGCATAGTTTTACAGAAGATGAGGCACTGTGGGAACTTAAAGTTACAAGCAACAAACAAACTGCAGCAAAATGAAATGTGTCTGTCTGCAAGTCAACACAGAAGATGTGTGATGTCCTGTGTGAGGACAAAAGAAACAAGGCTATTACACTTAAACTTCTTTTAAGAATGCAGAACCTGTGGTTTAACACTGACGGTGACTAAAAATGGCACATCATCGACATCCGTGTGATATGACCAAGTTTCTATGACAGTCACTCTTCATTGTGACAGAATGAAGGAGTCATCTGTCTCTCTGCTCCTCGGTAAGTCAAACAAAGATTTTAAAAGAAGCTGAAATGTATCAGGGAGACGACAGGATGTACGAGCTCTTTTAGTCTCGTCTGGATTGCAGAACTCTGACTGTGTTTGAATTATTAGACATTAAGATTCTGATTTCAGTTTTTGTCTTGATGTTGCTGCTGAAGCTCAGATACAAAACAAACAAACAACAGCCAACATTTCTAGCATTTCTAACTTCTGCTTTTCTAGTTCGGGCTGAAGCTCAGCAATAGTGTCTTTGGTCTCCTTGTTGCTAAATACAACAAATTATTTTTTTGTATCCAGCTATTGACCTTTTCTTAGCAATGGTACAGCGAGTTGAAAGGACCAGAGGCTGTATAAGTATCTTATCATGTTTGATTTGACCAAGACTCAACAAGTGTTGACCAAGATCAACAAGCAAATACTGCTTCTTTCACATAATGTTTTGCTATATTTATGTTATATTTGCAATATACGTATGAGGTAAAACGAAATAACAGAAAATGCAAGTCAATGTCCAAAGACAAATACTAAGAGGTGAGGTTCCTACAAGATACATAGATATATAAACATGTATACAAAAGATAGCTTGCAACAGCAGATAACAGCAGTTCAGCTTACCCAGGTCATGTCATGGTTGCTTTTATCAGCTGTGGTTACTTGGACACATTCAGTAGAGCTAAATGTCACTGGTGTAATTTCAAGCTTTTGCAGAAGTGACCCATAGTTTCACACGGGAATCCGAAGAAAACCACACATCTTGGGTTGTAGGGTTCTACTTTTCTGCCCTGCAAGAAGAATTTCACAAAACATGAGTCGGAATAGGTTGAAAAACGAATGATGCAACGTAATTATTTGTCCTTATGAGTCCTTACTATAAACACAGCATGCAGTTCATGTGGTACTCACCTTGTTCTTCACCCAGTTTGTCACTATGTTTGAGAATAATGAGAGTAGATTTGAGGAACTTGACATTTTTAGCCCTGTGCTAACTGATGACCTTTGGTTCTTGTCTTTTTGCAGACCTGGCTGTGCTGCTTCTGTCTGGATTGGCTGTTTCTGCATGTAAGCTGAGAGAAGTGAAATGTTACCCAAGACACACTGATACAAACACACTTTTTTTTCTTTCTCAGCCATCCATTTTACTCTGCCCTGCATGTCTTTCCCCCAGTCTCTCTGAATGTCAGTCCAAACCGTCAGCAGTTCTTCTCAGGCGAGTCAGTCCGTCTGAGTTGCGAGAAAGAGGGGAACTCTTCTGGATGGACGCTGAAGAGGATATCATTCATACGGACAGAGACGTGCGAGGCTGATGAAGGCTTTGGGAGACTCAATGGTTCAACCTGCATCATCTCCGATCTCTCTCTCTCATCAGGTCAAGGTGTTTACTGGTGTGAACACCACAGTGGACAGAGGAGCACAACAGTCACCATCACTGTATCAGGTAGAAGAGCGACTGTATGTTGGGTTAGCATGTCTGGTGTTAATAGTGTTTGGTGCTTCATGGAAAATCTGGAGACTCATTGCCGTATATGTTAACGGAAAAGTCTAAAAGGTATGATCTACAAATCTTAAAAACTGTAGGCATTTTTACTCGATCAACGTGGCAAGTCAAGAGTTAATTGCTTCTAGCAACCAATTCTGGAGATTCTATAGTGACTAAATTAAGTCAAAAGGACAGTTATGCTCATGGGTTGGTGCGAAATAACTATAATAAATAATAAACATTTCCCTTGGGTGATTTAATAGAGACTTGTCAGATGGCCAGAAACATGACCTTAAATCAAATACTATGTAACTCAACAATTTTATAAGATGATAATATGATAATGTTTTATTTAAAGGTTGTTCTGCTCCCCCAAAGTGGCAATTTTTTAAAATTTAAGTTGATTTAGAATTGCCACTGAACTTCTGTCTCCTCATTATGTTCCTGTTCATGGGCTTGTTCCCTGTGTGTTTCAGAACGTCCTTTTATCATGGAGATCCCTGCACTTCCTGTGATGGCAGGAAGTGATGTGACTCTGCGCTGCAGGGACAGACATGGTTCAACTGTCCCGGTTAACTTTTTCAAGTTTGGCAGTCATACCGCCCCGTTTAAAGCTGCACCTAATGGAGAGTTTACCATCCGGAACGTCCAAGAGTCTGATGAAGGTTACTACTGGTGCTCTACTGATCAGACAACATCACCATCGAGCAAGCTGAGTGTCAGAGGTAATGAAAGAAGGAAGCCGTGTTCATGAACTCGTAGTAAGAAATGTCGAATGTAGTTTCAGAGGTTTCACCACGACAGATGCTGAGGCGCTGTCTCCAACAGTGGTCTCTGGCTGTCATGAAAGTCAGCTATTGTAGAAATGCCAATATGGTATATGGTATGTAGTATGGACACAGACATTTGAACATATCCATGGCTTCTCGAAACGTTAACTGCCAACATTTTATTCTGCTGATAGGGCTGCCGATACAACAGGGGTAAATGGTCTTTGTTGCTTACAGCATTGATGAATGGCTTTTAAATGGTGAAAACTGGACTTGGGCTTGACTGGACTCTTGACCAGCTGTCTAGACAATCCTTAAAAACTGCTGTCCACAGTCTTCATTGGAACTACTTTTATTTTTTTACCAAACAAACACATTACAAACAGCCTTCAGAATCCAATGTGTCAATTATTTGTCATAACAGAAGCTCCCTCCCTGATCTAATTTCAATTGAACTCCAGTGATCTTCCTCTCATTTTTAACATAATGTAAAGTATTTCTCTGTATGGGCTTTCCTCCACAGCTGCGTCTCTTCCTCCCACCAACTCCTCAGCCCCCCTCCCTGCCTTTCCTCTGGTCAAACTGCTCTGCCATCTAGTGGCCATTAGTCCGTACTGCATCTCTACAGGCCTGATGGTGTCCATATGCTGCTGCAGGAAGACGGGTAGCAACCGAGCCTGGAACTCTGAACGCCATTGGAACTCACCCCCCAAAGCGACGTCATGCGCCGTCACCATGGAGATAGTTGACGAGCATGTTGATGACATCGCTGGCGTCACCACAGAACATCACTTCTAATTGCTCAGCACAGTCTGTGTGTGACAGTTAAGCTGCACAAACATCACAAGGTTACAGTGTAAGGTAATCCAAGACCAACAGTGTTCAAACACTGTAAATATTGTTTCCGGTGTTATTTTGTGTGTCAGTAAAGTTCTCTTATTGTTGCTTCTCAGTTTCAAAATATTCTGCCTTTCTGTGTCACTTATGATGATGATGATGATGATGACAAAAGATGCCGGTGCCATGTGAATTTTTTGCTCGTACCAATAAAGCATTGATTAAATTTTTTGTTGATGTTGTTGTTGTTGCAATGCAGTGTGCCATCACAAGGTGGAGCAAGTACCAATTGTGGTTACTGAAGCAGCCTTAAAGGCAAGTTTTAAAAAGCCACTGCCATGAAGAACTGGGATGTTTTCTGTTTCAATAAAGTGTGCACAGATCCTCATAACCTGACGATGTGCATTTATGCTACATTGGTACGAATGGTCCTCAGGATTTGTGTATTAACAATGCCAACCATAAAATGCAACTGTGTTCGTTGTTCTTAGCTCCATACCATAACCCCACTGCCACCGCGAGGCACTCTATTGATAACTGTGCAACCCAATCACCTGAATAAATATTAGCTAGTAGAGTGGCTAGTAGTCATTCACAAGCTTGATGAAATGTTCACAATATCCAGCAGAGCTTCAGCTCAGTCATGACTCCATCATGGTTTATTGTGAACTGGAAAAATTCAGAATTGGAGCTTAAGTTCTTCAACAGACACATTTATATTAGAGTTCTGAGCTGTTTATATATGCAGTTGGACTTTAACAGATGCTTTTTGGCTGTACTTGAATATTATAATGCAACTGCCAGAATAAATGTGATTTAAGTACGTTTCCCCAAAACCACAGATAAGTTACAACTAAGGCTGTCAGTTGATCACAATTAACTTGATCAATCGCAATTAATCTCATGATTGTCCAAAGTTAACTCGCGATTCATTGCAAATTAATCACACATTTTCTATCTGTTCTAAATGAACCTCAAGGGGTTTATTTCTTAGCTTTTAATACTCTTATCAACATGGGAGTGGACAAATATGCTTTATGCAAATGTATGTTGATTATTATTGCAACAATTCGAAACAATGACAGATACTGTCGGTCTACATATCCTCCAGAATAACCTCAAAGGTACTGCATGCTAAAAGAATAGGCTGAAAGCATAACGTGGCAAACTCAAGCCCGACAAGCAACAACAGATGGGTATACTGACATGAATGTCACATGTTAACAATGTAAATCGGCCTGCAAGCTGCAGCCACCCATTTAGCTATCGCTGTTGAAAGTTTGTCTCATGTTGAGGTGTCCAGGTGTCTCCATTGCAAACGATCCAGCGTGGTCCATTTGGGAGGAGGAGGAGGGCTCTCTGCATCAGCTGTGTGGTATTTGAAACTCGATATACTCTGGTGGTAACTCAGTTCACATCGACAGTAAATGTAAATAACTCTGTTCTTGTGGAAAGAACCATCTGGCAGGGTCTGGTTAGATTTAGGCACTAAACCACTTGGTTAGGTTCAGGAAAACATCATGGTTTGGCTCAAAACACTTATTTTGGTTACCACCGTACAGATAGAGATGGTTTACCTTTACGATAGCCACTGCCAGTTGGTTTCAAAGATTATGATATCTAATTTGCTTTCTCTTTCTGTTTTTTTCTGCTTACACCGAACGTCTCACTTGACTAGAAAGAAACTTTGAGTGCTGACAGGAAGGGAAGGTCAGGAAGGATTTTTTTTTTTTTACCTGTGCAAAAATTTAATAATTTCTGATCCACCGGAGACATATCATTGATTTTCTTTCATTTCACTTTGTTTTCATTTTCAGATCTCCAGGATGACTTCTGGAAACTCCTTCAGGGACTTCACAGTTGTGCAAACTGTTATCTTCCTTCTTCTAATGCAGTTCTTTGCAGGTAATGTATCCTTGTGACACAATATCCTTCATTTTTCTATTCAAATTTAAATTTAGAGACCACAGCTGTAAGAGCTGGTGATATGAAATAGGTTTTCTTGTGTTTTATGTCTGTAATTGGGGTTAACAGGACTTTTAATAAGGGAATAATCATGGAAAATCTCCACAAAAAAAGTGTGTTATTAGGATCTCTATTTCTTTGAGTTCTACAAATAATACTAAACATCAGGAAAGTCCTGAATAGATTACAATGGCTTCCTTCTTTTAGGATTGAAGTGGAATTTTTTTATTTGAGAAGTGCAGTGCCCACTCAAAATGTACCCGTTCTGAACAACGATTCCTGTTGGCACCTTTCTCAGGAAATCAAATCCAAACTACTACTTTACACTTGGCATTGACTGCAGAAACAGAAAATATGAAAGGACAAAATAAAAGTGTGAGATGATCAAACATTTAGAAAATTGGAGTGTACACCTAAAGTGTTGATTTTTGAAGATGGGTCTTTTTGTAGATGTCTAAAAAGGCATTTTGCTGCTGCCCCGCGTACACAACAACATTACATAACAAACAAAGAAGCGTCAGGCAAATTACAGGACCAAAGGCTGCATTGTAAAACTTTGTAGTTCATTAAACAGGCCAAAGTCCAAGGCAGCATAGCTTGTATAGTATATACAGGGCAGCTACTGAGGGAATTGGGAACAGATGCGCTGGTAGGTTAGGTGATCATGTGATGGTGGTAAATGCTGGGAACAAACTAAGGGCAACTACAGGGCAGGTGGGGAATAGCAGGTATCTAAAATGACAGGACAGGTTAATAACTGGAGTGTGGTAAGCTCTCTCAGCTACGAGTGGATAATTTAATGTTTCTATCACAGGTCAGTCTGCGGTGGTTAAAGCTCCTCAGCCAATAGTGGCAGCAGTAGGTGATGACACCTTCTTGCCATGCCACCTGGAACCTGCTGTGGATGCTACCTCCATGACTCTGGAGTGGTCGAGACCTGACCTGAATCCCACATTGGTCCACGTGTGGCGTGAGGGCAAGGATGTGCCGACTGATCCAAACCAGTCTTACACAGGAAGAACATCAGTGTCCATCCACAAACTGAAGCACGGAGACCTGTCACTGAAACTCTCCAGGGTGAAACTGTCTGATGACGGCATATACAGATGCTATATCCAACAGCTGAACAAAGAATCATTCATTACTCTCAGTGTTGGTAAGTACAAATATTGCAACGTGCGCATTCAAGTACTGTAAGTGTGCATTCTTTTACATTTGAGTTTAAAAAGGTAGTGTGTTGTGAAGTAGAATCCTCTGCTGGTGGAGGTTAGAAGCTACAAGGAGGGTAATTATTTACAAATATCACACATGGAAGACTGAAAGAGGCATCAATTCAGAGAAATGCTGACTTAGTTGGACTCACTGCATGCAGACTGTTGGTATGAGCCTGCCATTGGCTATTTAATGGTATTCCACCTTTCTGCTATCTGGGTGCCATTTCTCCCAGTGTTAATATTGGCAGTTATTTTAGATTTTGTGAGAGTCTTGAGATGAAAATGTTGGTTAGTTTTTGGCACATTTGAGTCATTTTTATCCTCCATAGTTTTAGTTGACAAAACTCAAAACACTGTTAGTCCAAACGTTTTCTCTCTTTAAACTCATTCAATTAGACTACCAAGCCTCTGCATAATGAGCAGTTCCATGTTTTTTTTTTTTTTGTTTGATCAGGCTATTATGTAAGCTGTACTTTCAAACACTACAATTAAAATCACACTGGTGCTGAAACAATTAGTCAGGTATATATTAGACTCATGACATTTCCCCATAAGTTTCACTCGAACAACAGGACAGTATGAAATCCATTTGTCCGACCAGAATGTTGACTAGTCCCAACAAGATATACCATTAATAGGAAAGCCCTGCATGTTTCACTCACAAGCTCTGAAGCTAGGAAAGTCACGTTAGCAAAACATTTTCCCAGCCAACGTTAGCCCTGAAGCCAGATTTTAGTAAATGCAAAACCTAGCCAACGTTAGCCCTGAAGCCAGGCTCATTTAGACATTATTTTGTTACTGCAAACTGCAAACTTTGCCAGGGGAAAAACTGCCGTCCAGCCAGGCTCAGACAACATGTTTTCCATCATATGTTGACGTGGCCGACTGCTCAGTTTCACTGGCTTAACCTTTGCAAATATGCTTAGCTAACTCACTGAGGCACGAATAGTAGAAACGCCTTCAGCTGTCTCTTCAGGTTGTTTGTATTATATCCACCAGTCATCTCTCAGTCTCCCTCTACTGTCTGTTGTTTTGGGACAGCGTCAGCTGGGATACGGCACACTAATTTATTAGTTATATTTTTGATGGATAGACTAGATGCACAGTTGTTTGAATGTCCAACAGTCCACTCACGTTTTAGTCTCGTCTCGTCGTCAACAAAAACATACTTTTTGTCATGGTTTTACTATCAAAGATCTATTTTTAGCTCATCATAATCTCCTCTTTATTATGACAAAAGGCCATTGACGAACGTTTTTCCTCGTTGACTTTGTGCTCGCTTCGTAAATACACCGTTGTTTTGTGTTTTATCATTACAGATGACATCCCGCCTGGTGCTCCTGCTTATAAGATCATTCTGCTGGTTATCGTCATCACTATTGTTCTTGCAATAGCCTGTCTGACCAAATGTCGTGTAAACCTTTTCGATTGTGTAGAAATGATAGCTGAATGTATTTCAGATTGAACATTTAATCAGCGTCATTTTGTTTTGTCTTTCACTGGAATGACGAAAGCAAGCTTATGATGTTATCATAATATTTGTTCTTACGAAGAATTCTGAAAGTGCAACATGAACTGAATTTACATCATGTTTTTACATATTTCAACATGTTAATTACAGTGAATTCACTAAACAATTGTATTGTTTTATATGTAATTCTGCATGCATTTGTACTCTAAAGCTTATATGATGTGCAGTAGATTTCACGTCACTCCACCCAAACTGGGGATTAAAGTGTTCTTAAAAAAATGGTTAGTTTTATTTTGTATAAAATGATTTTATACCCTGTAACAGACTGATCCAGTGGAGGAGTGATAACTCTAAACCAGTTACCTCGTCTATTAGTTTTTATTGATTTTATTTTGCTCATACCTGTGTTGTAATTCTGTTTCGTCAGCTCATGTAAAGCCTTTCGTATTGCCTCTGGGTCAACAGTGTCGCTGTTAAAAAAAAAAAAGTTGCCCATCCCACTCGCACAGTTATAGCAGGCAGTCTAATGGCTCATTTATGCTCCATGTTAGATATGGATACTACAAAAGAGTATTAGTATTAATCATTATGATTCATTATGCACCTCAAGAAAGAAGTCGAGATGTGGAGGATCAAGTTGACCCTTCTGATCCTTCAGATCCAGTTGGGGAGCTGCTGTGACATTCTCTGTGTAATCTTTTTTAACTTCATACAAAAAAATATTCTTCCTCTTCTCTCCATTACAGTTTTCTTTCCCACCCCCTGATACTCCTCTGTAGGATACAGATGGTGGCTTCTAAATGTGCTCTGTGCTCATTTCATATGTATTTGTGCAGGATTTCTGCAAAAAAAGAGAAATGGAACATGTATCCTAAACAGAAAGCTTCAACATGAAGAAACATTCGAGTTTTAACTTATCCGTGGCTCTGCAGAAACCTACATGGCTAACATTTATTCTGGCTATTGGATTATGACATTTGAGTAGCGCCAAAAAGAAAATCAACCATTTCAATAAGATTCATGTATTTATGCTTGTTAAACATTAACATTTATGGCAAAAATAACTTTATTATACATGTGGCTGCCGAAGAACAGAAGCTCAAAGCCTGAAGTGTGGATCTAAATCAACTAAACTCATGTCTACTTACAACTACTATCGACGTTAAAGTATGTTATAAACAGCTTATTGAATGTTTATCTCGTGAAAATAAATGTTTAATATAAAGTGTTCTAGCTTAAACATGTGAATGTCCTGTGTCTAGTTTGTTTTAGCCCCCAGGTATTGTTTTGCTCTTGGCTATGTACTGAAGGTGACACATTTACTTGACTTTTTTTTGTAACAGTGTCGACACTATGATGATGTGTGGTGTCCTCAGGCCATGAGCCACAGGTATAATAATGTGAGGACTTGACTTGACATCAGAGCGGACGAGGAACCCGAAAGCAGAACACATCTGTGGTGAGTACGGAACATCAAAACTATCTGATGTACAGGACAGCTGAGTGTAGATAGCCTCTTTAAACGTGAAGGGAAGGTAGTAGTTCATCTGTCTGACTACTCATTGTATTATTATTTCATCATACATCATTGTGTAGGTGTATTCAGTATTAGCAGGGAGGCAGCAAGTCCAGACAGTTCTGGAACAGGACTGGAACAGGTCTCCTAACAAGGACCTATTTTTACACATCATTTCAAGTGTTTTGTATCCGGATAAACTGCAGATAAAACATAGCCACATACTGGTTATACCTCTCTGTTGGTTCACCACTAATTCTATTTCCCTATTTTTTTTTTTTTTTACCTGAATCTGTTTGGCACCTGAAAACACCAGAAGAACTCTGATTCAGTAGGTGAGAAGTTGTTTTGTTCTTTTTTTAAGTTTAGCTAGTGTAAACTAATAATTGTCTATAGTTTAACACAAACACAGGAAGGAATTATTTGATCCTCAGCTTATTATTTTTTTTTAACCTTCATCGAGTTACACACTAAAACTGTGTCTCATTTTCAGGTTTTATTCCAGCGGTACTTCGTGATCACTGAGCCATGCAGCCAGCTGTGCTCACTGCTGCCCTTGTGCTGGGGGTTCTGCTGTGTAGTGTGGGGACTACATGTAAGTATGAACATTGGAGTTTAGAATAGGACCCAAATCAAAGAAACTGATGTCAGTATTAAAGCAGCTGTTTTCTTACAGATGGGAAAAATGCGGCATTTTGTAAAAACTATCCAAAAAAGCCATGTGGTAAAGGATTTGAACGACTTGACAGCAAGCGCTGTATTAGAATGTTCTGGGCCAGGACGAGCTTCTATGGAGCTATGGTAATACAAACTCACACACAGGCAGAGTTCAGACAGTGCATGTCCTCATCTTGGACAGACGGATAAGATGAAGAGCTCACATTTCTGTCAATTTCAGGGCTATTGCCGCAGATTCAGTGGACACCTTGCGTCCATTCACAGCGATCAAGAGCGGAACCAAGTGGCTTGCGCTCTCTGGCGTGCACGAATTTCAAACAAAGAAATTTGGATCGGAATTGACAGATTCGCAAAAGTAAGCACTCGACATCCGATGTCATCAACGACACATATATTTACATTCATATATAATTCCAGATATGAAACTTATCCAGGTTTTAATCATGTCTGGAATATTGCACTGAACACATGATTAACAAGGTTTCTGTCATCCAGTTTTTATGGTCAGACTCTCAACTTCAGCAGCACTGACTTGCACCACACCACGAGGTTTTTATATTCTGAAGGTTTTGTTCCTGTATTATTCACATCCTGGTTTACACATTTAAACAGTTTATTCCTAAAAAACATGGCGGAAATTGTTTATTTTTTTTAAACCTTAGACTCTAATATGTCATCAACATGAAACAAGAATTTTGAAGATTCATCCAGTTTTCAGACTCCTGTTTGGGAAATGTGTGGATAGTTTAGATAATGTTTAATTTTTTATATCTAAAAATTAACATTTCAGAAAAATTGTAATACAAAAGGTTTTGGTGATATCTGTCAAGAGCACCAGTGGCTTAACCCTCAAAGACCTAGAACTATTTTTGATGCATCTTACTCTCTATTTATTGTGTTCTAACAGTCAGCACCCAGTGACATACATCGTTTGATTCAGGAGAACCTGAAGTTTCAGTCTGGCTCGTTTGAAGTCCCAGTTTTTACATTTGCTTTGCATAAGAATGGATCAGTTTACCAGAATAAAAAAACAAACTTAACAATTTTTTTCTATGCGACAGAACCTCAGGAAGTTTTGGATTTATTAATTTTGCAAAATGTGATGGCATAATCATGTTCACTTGAATGTCAAAACAAGACACATATGACACACATGACTGAAAACCTTTACATAGATAAACATTTTAAAACAACAGCTATTCTTTAGTCTTTGACAGTTATAGAATTGTCTGATCTTTAATAAAAACTGTGTTCTGAAACTTCAACTTTCTCCAACTTGTATGTAAATGTTCATGTTTTGTCTATTCAGGCGTACAATTTCATCGACGGATCTCCTATGAATTACGGTTACTGGAGCCCTTTGAAGCGCCATATGAAGGGTTCAAAACGTTGCGTTGCAGCCGACTACACGAGTAAGCTGAAATAAGGCAGTTGGAAGAACGATGGAAGCAATGATGATTTTAATATGAGATTTGTCCTGTTCTGATTCAGTTATTGATGGAAGATGCCTGAAATCATCTGTGAACTAACACAACTCCTCTATCTGAATGTTTTCCAGCTGATGTCCTAACTGATTGTGATATTCTCTGTTTTTCAGAGACGGGTGAGTGGGGCAGCACATGGTGCTCAGAGAAGAAAAACTTTGTGTGCACCCTGGAGATGTGATCATCATCACTTAATATCTGTGCAGCAGTTGGACACCACTGCAAACACCAGCTTTAAACTTTAAAGCAATAAAAACTTCAGTAAACCTGTTTGTGCTTGTTGTTTTATTTGTGGTTTGCAGTGTGACAGTAGAGCTGCTGCTCGTATCCTGCCGTACACTTCTAATACTGATGTATACATCCTGCTCAGTTTGGTTTAATATTAACCCTTCAAAGAAATGTTGGATCTATTAAGTGTGCATGTATTGGACCACACATTCAAGGGTAGTTGAGAATGTTGTCTTTCTGCTCATAATACCTGTGTGACTGTGTGTCCAGCTTGTACTGACTGTAGAATCTGATTGTAGAGTCTGACTGTAGAGTCTGATTGTTGAGTCTGACTGTGGAGTCTGATTGTGGAGTCTGATTGTGGAGTCTTCACTAAACAGTGTTCATGAGCATTATTTTATAAATACTCTTGATGCCACGTAGAAATATGCAAACGTCTTGTTAATGATTTTCCATGTTCATATTAGAAGACTCTAAATAACTTTAAAAATCAGAACAATTAAAACCTAAATTAATATAAGATAACTGCACTATTGTCAGATTTGAAATAACCCTTATGATAAAGCCAGTGATCGTCAACACAAAGCACTCACTGATTGTGAGTCAGCGGCTGTGCACAGTACAGTGCAGTGGTGGGGGCCCCTTCTCCTCAGTTCTTTGGGGGGCCCAAACATTTGCCTGCTCGACCTTCCCTGCTTCAGTGTGAAGCTAATGAAACAGTCATCAAGCCTGGGTATGTGATGTTGCCTAGATCCTGGACTCAGCTGTCTGTCCAGGTTCAAACTTGCTAGGCTAAGCTCAATTCCCTAATACTGAAATGATCTTAAAGTATAAATGGGAAAAGAAGCCCTTGTCATACACATGTAGGTTTCGTATGCATGTATTAGTTTGCTCATTCATTTAGAGTGTATCAGGAAAGTGTTTGTTGGTGCAGCTTCACGTTTTATTATCTTACCGCTGTAGACTCGTGCGTATTTCAAGACCGACCACCTCGCTTTTATCTTCAGCACGCACACTTGTTGTCTTTTTCGGGACTGAACCAGTGAGATCATTTTTTCTGCGATATCAGCTGTGCCTCTCGTAGATATTTCTAAACATGCAGCTCAACACCGGGAAATAATGCAGACAGGAAGAGGAGGGTCCGACCTACATTAAGTCTGAGCTGTGTGTCAGTCTGACGCTGTGACAGTCAGCAGCAGAACATCATGGACGTTCCAGCTCTCTGCATCAGGCTTTGTGAGTACTTTTGTTCGTCAACATTTGTTAATGTCTACACATGGCATTTTCAAGGCGTTTTATTTGGCTCCTCGTTAGCCACTAGTCTACCTGCGACACACACACACATAACAGTAAAAACATAAAGTAGACTCACTTGATTTGTAATTCACCCACGTGTTCTAGATTTTCACCAAAGAATATAAAAATAAAATGCTCTCTTCATTTGTTGCTCAGTGACGGATGTGTCGGTCCTGCTCGTTGTACAGCTGTACCACAGCTGCTTTGCTCTGCGAGCTGGTAAGTTTGACTTGACTTAATTAATTAGCTGCTAGGCTAAAATCCCCAACAGTTATATCCCTGATAAGTGTCTTAGCTGCTAGTATGTGCATTTGGTTTATACCTTAATGTGTTTTAATACTTTTAACTCTTTGTAACTCGTCTTTTAGAATACGACAACATATCTTCATCTGATATTTGTCTTTCTGTGTCTTTGTCTCAGATGCAGCTTTTCCCCGTATTTCTCCAAACAGACTCCAGTTTTTTGAATATGAGAATTTCACTGTAAATTGTGAGGAGTTCACTGGTTTGACTGAATGGAGAGTGATGAGGAATCTCCAAACTCCAATAACTCCAGCAAGTTCTGACACCTGGAACTCATCAGCCCCGTCCTGCAGCATTTATCCTTCCTTTAAACGTCATAGTGGAGCGTACTGGTGTGAAGATGCAGAGGGAAGAAGGAGTGGTGCTGTCAACATCACTGTCACTGGTATGTTCAGCAAATAGTAAATCAAGAGAGTCAGCTAAACAGTTGAACATTTTGATGTATGGAAGACATATTTAGTTTTACTACATTGAGTTCTTCCCTTCAAACTTTCTTAGGCAGCCATGCTAAGAAATTACTGACATGATTCCAACCGATCATCCAAGAGCAGATAATTAATCTGCATTGCTACCGGCCCTTAAACTGCATCTCAAACTACAGAATTGGCCAATTGTATGAGTCAGGGATGACGGGCTAACTTTCCCTAAAAGGCTAGTATAAGGAGAAAGATACACATTCGCAACTCAAACATCACTTTCAATCTTAATCCTATGAATTTCCTGTTGACTACCTAAAAAGGCCACTTCTGAGTTACAATATTGAGTAACAATATAGTCATTAACAGGCCACTGGTATTCGAGAAAGGTCTCTGACATTTTTCCCCAATGACGGACAAATAGAAAAGCTATTCATTATTTTACATGCAATTTAAATAGCGCACTTTAATACATTATCCAGGAATGGATCTTTTTATGCCTAATCTGGACGATCTTCCTAAACTCTCTTATTAAGACTTTTAATTGGAATAGTTGATGACTGATGTTTCCATATATAGAAATAATGTTTAACACAAAATATCTTCTCATCACATTGTTCAGATGGTTCTGTGATCCTGGACATTCCAGCCCGTCCTGTGGTGGAGGGACATGATTTGGTTCTTCACTGTTTGAAGGAGAAATCCGAGTCAGAGCACAGTGCAGATTTCTACAAAGACGGTTTCCATCTTGGTACCTGGTATAGAGGCGCGGCAATGACCATCCAAAATGTTTCGAGGTCTGATGAAGGACTCTACAGGTGCAAAATCTCTGGAGCTGGAGGATCACCAGAGAGCCGGCTGGCTGTTCTCCAAAGGACTGAAGGTGATTTGTTTTGTTGCAGCCCCACTGCTGATTCAAAAGTCTCACAATATTATTCCAATAATATTCCATTCAGATCACATCTGTGAGCTGAGTGTCAGCTCATATTCACTGAGGTAGAGGTGGTGGCGTACAGTAGCATCTATGCAAGAATCTAGCATGTTTTAGCAAGCTCGTGTCTAATCTCAAAAACATAGAAATATCTAAACGTGTTGATTTTTGAACATTTGAAATGACTTTCAATATTATTTATTGTTGATAAACAAGTTAACATTTCAAGCTTTGTTTGAATAGTGTAGATTTTACTAGAATACAGGCCAAGTAGAGGATTTACTTTTAGTTTTACCCTTTAATATGTTAAAGTGTGATGATCATGTGATGCAGACCAGTGAGTCCGAGCGACTCACATCAGGTTCAGACAGACTCCTGGAGAGAGTTCAGAAGCTGTTATCACTGCTGTGTAAACTGGCACTCGAGGGCAAAGTGTACAAGCGGATGTGTGAAACAGTTAAAGCTCTTGATTATATGTCATAAAATAAATTGGACAAATAGAGTTTGTAATAACGGTGTATGTACTGAGGAAGTGGATCAGACGATTGATCGCATAGTAATTTCTTTTCTTTTGCGACTGTTGTGTTATTGGTGTGGCAGCTGTGGCAAAACGTTTCCAGCTGCTCCTGATGAAAAGTTTCAACATATCCGTATGATGTTACGCTAATGTTTATATTTAACATATCAATGCTTTGCAGATACATACAATGTAAAAATGCATTCTGCCGACTGGGTTATTATATTCTTTTTATGTGTGAGCATGTGTGATGTTTTTCCAGGTTCAAGATGATGAAACATGTTGAATATCTCATTTCATACGCAGAGACTCATCGTCCCCTCAGTCAGCCCGTTAATTTCCTCTCTCTGCTGTGGACTGTTGTACTTGTGGCTCCGTTGCTGTTGGTGATGGGATCTCTTCTCTGTTGGAAACACACAGGTAAAGTCACGTTGCCTTCTAGAAATAACATTTACATTGTACTGATTTGTTTTCTCAATGCACCTTGACAAAGGCCAGAGCTCATCAAAGTCAGTAGGATGAACACTGACTTTGGTTATCCTCAGACTTTTACCAAAAGTTTGCACTCCAAAGTTTGAAAACCTTCCAAAATATTGAGTAAAATTCCATCAACGTCAGCGAAAGCCAGTCTTTGGAGCAACAAGTTTTGTCTCTAAATACTCCTTGTGCTCAGTATCTCTACACATTCTTGTCATGTGTTACGTTTTATATCGAACTGTAGAGAATAAAGTCCTTCAAGATTAAAGTCGACCTTTTGTTACGACATCAATCAGCTCACATGACCGCCTCAACAAAATGCCTCGTGTGGATGAACTGCTGAAACTGTGCTTCACAATCGGCTTCAGTATCAAAGACATGATTTCTCTTTTAGCTCACAGTGTAGACGTCAGTATGAGGACTTTGCATAGCTGTCAGTCGCTCCCCTAACTGAAGTCAATGGACCAGAAGAATTTACTTTATTAACTTGACTTTTTGCATAATGAAAAAAATACTTTTTTTTTTCCTCACCTCTGTCCGTAAAACTCTCCCGTAGGTTTGACCAAACAGTCCGAAGTTATCTACAGCTGTTATGGTATGGCAATTCTGCAGTGTTTATTTTTCTCTCTCACATTTCATCTTTTGTACTTCTCAACCTGAGCAAACAACATGAAATACTGCATGTGGAATTAATTTGACTTTTTCCCCCAAACAGAGCCAGACGTGTCCAGAGCTGGAACCAAGCCACGTTTACCAGACAAGAGTGTCTATTCTTCAGTCTTCTATAGGTGAGACCGAGGCTCCTTCCTCTGATATTACAGTTTATGTACCTGCACCGAGTTACAACCACAGTGTTCGTACTTACCACACAGATGATGAAAAAGCTCTACATTAGAAAAAGCTTTGCAATGAGGTCAATGGAGTTAGTGAAATGTACTGAACATCAACAGTTGTTAGTCCGAAAATAATGATACAACTGTCTTTAGCATTCCAGTTTTACGTTACTGTAGATTCACCTGATGATCTAAACTCTGAAGCTGATTTCCCCTTTAAGATAAAATCTCTTAGTTTGTATCTTCTGTGTGTTACAGGCCTCTGACACCTGACTGAAGTACAGAGGAGATCGTCTGTGTAAAGTTATCTCCCATGCTAACTGTTAGTTGATGATAATATGGTAGCTCAGCATTTTTGTATTTCTTATATAGATATGATTAAATCTGTAAAAATATTTGAAAATATAGTAATAAATCTGATTTTCTTGCCATTGTATCTTTTAATCATAAAGTGACTAGTGATGTAATTTACACAAACTTTTTAATTCTCTTCTTGGTCAATAAAATCAGCAGCTAACAGCTTTGCGTTCACTTAAAGTACGTAAGAACTGTCGGTTACATTGTTACCATCTTTCTCTGGGTGAAGAGAACCTCCACTTTAAGGTCACTCTGTCGATCAAGGGAAGTCAGAGTGATGAAGCACACTCGTATATACCTGTGCATGTCATTACATACCATAGAGAATTAAAGTTTATAATCTAACACAGTGAGATGTGATCTATAAATCTCAAATCAATTTAACTACACCTGTCTTGTGACTTATATAATGCAGCACAAACGAGAGTTTAGTCAGGAATAGTCATGAACGAAAAGAGGAAATCAAACTTTCTGCTTACTTTTGCATACAATATGTCACTGCAGCTCATTGTTCATAAAGCTCAAACAAAGTTTACCACAAGCTTCACAGCAGGAGAATCACTTAACTCAAGACTTTAAGAGATAAGATCAAAGTCAGTTTCATCAGTTACTACTAATATCTTTAAAAAGTCAAACATTAAGGTCTGGTTTTAAACCGTGGCAGATGAAGACTAAAACAACAACAATATTACTGTACATCAGTAGTGTAAAAACATTTTGCAACAGTTTGACAGGTGGATGACAACAGACTTAATGGCAGTTAACCTGCATTAACAACATACAGCATGCAAGCTGTTTACAGCATTTGAGAAGGTCGTGTGGTTCATCTTTAGTTCAGTCTTTATCTGTGGGTCTTTGGCTTGGTCACGTCAACATGTGTATTTTTGAGCATCAGTGGTTTATTGGAGCGTGACAGTTAAACCACATCGTTCTGCCTGTTCTGTCTGGTCACACGTCTGAAGATGCTGTTTGAGAACCGAGCTGCTGCAGCTCTTAAATACACTCGCTGTGGTCAGCAACCAACATGATGTGGTTGCAGCAGTTCGACCTGAAGCAGACACACCGAGCTCAGAGACACATTTATCGTTAAAGTTTCCAACCGTCACAGCTTGCTGATTCTCCCCTTGGGCTCTGGTCACAGGAGCATCGATCATAGCAGGTATTCACACCACACTCATTTCAGTTTTTAAAACCACACGCAGCTATTGACTGTACTGTGGTTCCTCATTCTGTTTGCATTGTGCCTCTGCACGAGTACACGAGGAACATGATATACAGTCCTGGTGGTTTCACACAATACCACCAATACACTGTTTTGAAGTTTCTTTCGTTCTTTATTAAAATCCCTGTTAACTTTAACAAGATGGTCACAAACCTTCACATGTTCTTACAAAAAATGCTCAAATTAACATCTCAATATCAACAAAGCACAAAAAAGCTATACCAGTCAAACATAAAGATAGAAACTCAATGAAAGAACTCACAACATTAAATCATAACAATATGCACATAATGCAGAACTATATTTATAAAAAAGCAACAAAGAAGAACAAACTACCTATTAAACAAATAAAAACAGAAAAATAAAAGTAAAAAAAAATGGTTTTGCAAGTTTTTTGAGGATAAAAAAAACATATCTTTTTTCTTATCTTATTCTTGTACTGTATGTCAACTTGCATGTTCAGTGTTTAACAGTCTTCAGTCCACATTACTCTTCATTTATCTCCTTCTCTGCTTCCTTCTTTTTTGTCGTTTTAACAATCACATCCTCCGTTATCCCTAATAGTTTCTCTGTGTTCAGTACCATAGTCTCAAGTTCCTTCACTCTGTCCTTCAGGTCCCAATTGTTCTTAAATATTATTTCTTTATGCTTCATGTGGTGATCTGGTGCACTAGTGAATCCTGTATCTTTATCTTTAGCTTTTTCTTTCATATCTTTCTCCACTGACTGAAGCTTACTTTCATTGTCCTCCACCAGTTCCTCTATTTTCGTCCGTAGCTGTTTCAGTTGCTCTCTCTGGTTCTTCAATTCCTCCTTCTGTTTCATCAGTGTGTCAACCATGTCTCTGTGTTCTTCACTTTTCATCTGTAAATCTTTAGCAACCCTTGCCATTTTCTCGTCATTCTCTGCCATGAGCCGCTGTCTTTCTCTTTGTGAGGCCATCTTGGTTTCTGTGAGGAAATAAAGACAGGAACAGTTGAATTTCAAGTGTGCATCTATTGTTTGATGTTGTGCTGTTCATTCCATCTATCCGTCTTTTATCTTGGAAAAGAGGCAGAAGGTAAAAATAATGAATTTGTAACCTACTGATTTTGCTTCGCCGCAATTTCCACACAACAAAGACAACTGCAAGAACACATGTGAAGCAAGCAACCAAGCTGATGGTGATACAGGCAGCAGAACTAGACGGGCCCACGAAGAAATCATCTGAAATAAAGACAGAGAACATTGAGCCACATTTCCAAAAACACACAACTCCACTATTTGATGTGAAAGTGATGAGCACATTGTACAATTATAAATAATTCTCTACCTGGAACATGCATCTGTGCCTCTCTGATCTGGTTGGTGCTGTTCTGTTGGACTCTACAGGTGAAGCTGTTGCTGTGTCTCTTCTCCACAGTCACTCTGCTGCTGACAGTATAGAGGTCATCAGGACCTCTGACTGTCTCTGTAGGTCCAGCAGAGAGGAGGTTTCTCTCACCGTCCAGCCAGAACACCTCAGGTTCTGGATACCAGCCTGTAGAGTCACACTGAAGAACCACGCCACTGGAGGTTCTGTCAATTCCCGCTAAACTGATGGCCGGCGAAGCAGCAGTCGCTGAAGAGGGGAGGAAAATATATCAACAGTCACATAATGAATTTTGTGATAGAAAGCAATAATCTTTTCAACCCCAACTGTCACATCGTATTAACTTGGTGCCTGTCGTATGTCGTGGTGTAACGGGTTAGGGTGGTGTAAGGTTGTCCTTATTCAAGAATTTTAGCAACACATCTGTGACTACATTGGAAACATGTTTTGGAAAAACCTTTGAAATGCATAATTGAATATTTCATGCTAAAACGTTATATATGAGTGTATTCCTTTAATTCCATTTCATTTTTCTTTCTCACCACCATCAGCTAGAGTCAAATTGGGCATTGAACAACCCACCACCAAGAAACTGTTCATTGATTAGTGTAAGCAGCAGCAGCTGTAACAATTTGAGCCATGCAGCAGTAATGGTCAGTAAATCCATCTCCGTGGATAATGGTGAAAGAAATATGTTCATACCACCACAACAACAGCAACTAATAATAATAATAATAATGAATTCATGCTTACCAACAACAAGTTGAACAGTAGACTCTTTATCCAAATCTGGAAAGTAGCATCTGTATATTCCCTTATCAGAGAGCCTGACTTTGGAGAGTTTCAGTGAAATGTCTCCCTGCTTCAGCTTGTCGATGGACACTGATGTTCGTCCTTTGTAGGACAGATGCTGATTGACATGAAGGTTTTGACGTTCATGCCACACATGGACAAATCTGGGATTCAAGTCAGGTCTCGCCCACTCAAACGTCATACCCACAGCATCCCCAGCCGGTTTCAGATGGCATGGCAAAATGACATCCTCACCGATGGTTACCATCACTGGCTGCAGTGGACCAACTACCTGATACTGACCTGGAAAGAAACATTATACAGTCATAATCAGGCCATTTCAAACCTTTTTTATATCACCCCTTGAACTCAGTCAGTTTACTTTAATAGCATTAACATTCAGGACATGTGAGACCTGACGACATATTTTAGTAACACAGTGCAAAAAAATATCTCTAACAACAGAAAAAGTAGCAGTTTAAATATCTTGCTACACTGAGCAATACAGTTGGACTACAGTACACTGATTTTGTGTCCTGTTGCAATGTAACGTTTTTCACTTGAATTAAATGGTTGTTAAACATTGTGTTACCTCCACAGCAGTGTGTCAGGAGAAGCAGCACAGCGGTGTGAAAAAATACTGAGAAGCTAAAAGCAGTGAGCTCAGATTTCAACTGCCTCGTCTTCAGGACAAGCATCGTAGAGGTCTGCAAAAAACAACAACAAAAAACAAAACAAATGAAAAAAAAAAAAAAAAACAGACTCAAGTCAGGAGCATTATGCAGTATGTTGCTGCAGAAGCACACAGGTAAAGATACACAGAGGAAAAATGCGGGCAAGCTCAACAATAAGATCACAGACATACTCAAACAGGTGTAAAACGTTCCCCAGGCGTCCATTTTGTGAGGTCAATTGTCAACATTGTGTAGAAGTCTCACCCCAACATGGCGGCCTTAAACCATTGGCAATTACTGTCTAAAGACAAACCCACACTGTTCAGCAGTAAAACCAATAAAACATTAACTAGCTGCATATAAACTTCTACTGTGACTGGTTTATAATATCTCATAATAAAATTCCAGTTTATTACTGTTGTTTGAACTACTGTCATACTGTATGTTAACATTAAGTCTAATTATGCACAAAAACTTATTTTTCTAAAACTGAGGATTAATTGTAATCATTATTGTGACCCTAATTGAGACTTTAATCTCTTAGATTTTTTTAAAAAGGGAAAAAAATAGACCTTACTGTATTTGTTGTGGGGCTTCGAAGTTACATTGCAATCAAGAAAACTACTCACATTTCAACTGACAGCAGTTTTTACATATTCAAAAAAACAATAAATATAATTATCACTTATATACAATTTGTCCCCTTGAGATGAGAAACATACTACTGGTGAGTTTTTATGACGGACCTGCCTATGTACAGCATAGGCAGGTCCGTCATAAAAACTCACCAGTAGTATCTTAGTAGTTGAATCCTTACAATGAAAAGTTTGTGAGAACATCAGTACTATAGGAATTAAATGATAAAAAAGTACATTTCTCAAAATCTCGTACCTGTTGTTAGCGTCAACGATCGCCTCGCTGCTGTAAAGTAAGCTGCAGTCAAAGTCCTCAATGAATGAACTTTGACCCCGGCAATCTGGAAAGAGAGGCATGTCCACCTAACGTCTAAAAGCCATGTTTTACCTCATCAGTCAGCTGAAGCAGAACTAAACATCATGAAATACCACATTATTGATGTCAGTGTTCCAAAGTAGAGATGATTTATTGATTGAAAATAGAAAAATGTAAAAAACAAAACAAAAACAACACTCAGCACGTTTTCACTCATCTGATCACAGGGTAAAGAACCGTTGATCATGTCATTGTTTCAGCGCTTCATTAGTTTAAAACACACCTTCTGTTTTTAAGCGGCTCAGTTGTGGTGGAAAATGTAAAATCCTGGCCGCGGCGAGTCAAACCGCGTAGAGCCGACTGGCAGATGTGATGGAAAAATGGCATATGACAGTGCATATCAAAAGCAGCAGTGAGATGTAGGAGGATAAGCATGTTGAGTCAGCAGCTCAAAGCAGGTCATTGATAACCTTGAAAAGTCTCTGTGCTGCGTTTTGCTGTGAAACCAGACAAACTCTTCTGATAGTTTATTTGTGCACAGATTTGTACATAAATTAAAATCTTCACCATATTTCAGGGGCAAATATGACAATAACTGTTCTGGTGTATGTGTCCAGATCTTGGGAATCGACAGATTGGTGACAAAATAAAGTGATTTAAAAAAAATGCACTACTGTGACACTCAGTTGAACTCGAGCTGAGCGCTCTGTTTGAGTTTAAAATGTAACTGACCGCGGTGAGAAGTCTCGCTGTTACAAACGCTTCTGTGATCAGATCCCAAAGTGGCATCAACAAGAGCACATGTGTGTCACTCTCATTAGCACATATATCTTATGAGTGAGCAGTTACTTAAAATGTGACAGTTAAACCACATTGTTCCATCTGCTCTGTCTGATCACATCTCTGAAGACGCTGTTTATAAGAGTGGAGCTGCTGCAGCTTTTAAATACACTCACTGTGGTCAGCGACCAACACGCTGCTGTGAAAACTGCCACTGACACCGTTACTAGGCCAAAGACGCCCGAGATTAGGACAGAGGACAATGAACCACGCAACCATTTTCAGATGCTGTGAACTACTTGACAGCTTTTACATTGTCAATTCAGGTCAACTGCCTTAAAGTCTGTTCCTATTCAACAGTTTTTATTTTCAAATTTCAGATAAAATAATCAAAACTGCTGAAATGTTTGCCAATACAAATAAAGCAGCTCTGAACATAAATGCATCTCTGCCACGTGCTCATACTGCACATGGTTTTATAAAACAAGAAGCCTCTTGAAAAACAGAAAAACAAATTACCTCACTACTCAAGTCATTAAAACACTATTAGTGATGGAAAGGTGATACATACAATGCTTTAAAGTGATGGAAAATAACAAAACTACAAAAAACAAAAAGGTTCACATCTTCCTCTTTCCTTCAGTCAGCTGTTTCTGCTCTCGGTGGCCTGTAAGACACGCTTCCTGTAAGGGAACAAAATCGTATTATTATTTTATTTATTAAAAAAAAAAAAAGCATTCAGTACAAAAGATGGACTGAAAATATGAAAATAAATCAGTTGCATTCAGGTGAACCCAAATTAGCTGTAGCATGGTATTGTTCAGCTGAGATTTGACAGCCCTGCAGTCATCATATTTTATTTTCTATAAAGTGAAGGAGATACACAAAGTGTTACGTATATTATGTGTTGTGTTATTTATTTGTAAACTGGGAGCAGCAAGTTACTCCCTCGCTGCTGCAGAAAGGCCGTACATACAGTGACTACTGAGACATTAGAGGAAACAGACGCTGCATCAGTCTTACCTCGAGTGTAATAAACTGAAGAATAGACAGCACTCTCCTCTGGTGCACATGGCCCGGTAGATGATTTGGACACTTTTGGTGCTGTTTTTGAAACAAAGAAATTCAACTTCAACTCATTGTGTCAGTAATTGTCTTTGTGGCGCCTAGATTGCAGTCAATCTTCTCCTGTAGTGATAAAGATCTAAAACCTTCGTTCAAACCTGCACTACAATTTCCCTGTAAGTTATGTTTTATGTATAAATGATTGAAACATTTTCTTAGTTGTATGTTTTTTATATTGTTTATATTAAAAGAGTATATTTAGGGTTCCAACACCACAGCTGCGAATGGTTTGATGTTGTACGGCTTTTTCAAAATCGTACATTTCAGTTACTCGGTCAAACTATGAAACGTGTTGTATGCAGATGGCTAAATAAACTCACTCAGGGGCCGTCTTCTTTTCTGCGTGTGGTTTACTCATGTGGTTTATAACCGAGAGGCTCAAACTATCACCTGCATCTATAAGTTCTTGACAGGAAAAAACATACCATGAGAAACTGGCAAGATAAGCATGTGATGAATGATTTGTTATTGAGCTCTCCACATTTATTCATCTATTTATATGTTTTGACGAAACTAGTTCACAGCAACAATGCTAAAACACTGAAGCTTAGCATGTATAACATTTACCATGTTCTAATTTAGAGTGTTAAAAGTTGTGATATGAACTACCACGAAATCTGAAACATTCATGTCTCCGTCTGCATAAAGTGTTGTGATTTCCCTGACTTCTCGTCTAGCTCCGTCAGGTCAGAAATTAAATCTGTCAAATACTTTGGTTTGTGACCAAATACCTGACAAACCGATTACATTTCCATCAGCCTCAGCTGTTCTATGTGTTTTGTGATAATCAGTAACTGTTAACATGCAACCACTTCAATAAAAACACAAATATCAGCCTCTTGGTGGCAGTCGTGGAAGAGTCATGGAATCGTTATTATGATCCATCATCTCTGAACTATTACTGACATATCATAACAGAATTGCATGGCTATCAGTAGTTGCTGATATTATTTTGCATACAACATAAATTAATGAAATGATCAGAGCTAGAACTGTCTCCTTACACTTGATGACCTTTAATCTCAGTTAAACGGGGAGTACAGCAGTGAGCAGTTACCTCTGGTGGTGCCTCCTTCAGTTTTGTCCTCTGTATCTCTGGGTTCCCGGCAGTACAGCAGTCCAAACACCAATAGCAGCAGGGCCGGCAGTAAAAGCAGGGTGAGGAGGTCCGGGGAGTGATGATGGATAGGGTGAGTCTCTTTATGGGGTTCTGAAGAAAAAACTGACATAAAGAACATTCTTTACCTTTAAGACACAGACAGCAAACATAAAAACAACAAATTGGACCGTTAACACTGTCTACCATGACAGAAACAATCATGTAGCCTACACTTACGCTCACCTGTGACAGCCAGCCAGCTCTCTGGTGATTGTCCAGCTCCAGAGATGTTACACTTATAAAGGCCTATGTCTGATGTGGAAACATTGTAGATGGTCATGTTTCCTTTATAGCCCGTCCTGATTCGGAGGCCATCTTTATAGAAATCAGCGATGAGGTCAGCAGAGCTTTTCTTCTTTTTGCAGTACAGAGTCACATGGTCGCCTTCCTTCACAGGTAGAACTGGACTCTCCAAGATCACAGAGCCAGCTGAACAATGTGAAACAAATATTTTATGATAAACATTTTATGGAGACTCGACTTTTTGGGCTTCGCAGATCCTCTGGTTATAGGTTGTGCAGGTTGGACACATCGTTCAGATTGCTAAACTTTCTCTACAGTATATTGTAAATGTGCGATAAAATGCCTTGATTGTGTATCAATCAGATTTCATTGGAATATATCTTGAGTTACTGGCTAAACATACCAGTGACAGTGATGTTGACAGCATTGCTTCTCAATCCATCTCTGTCTTCACACCAGTACCCTCCACTGTCTGATGAAAAGGCAGGTTTAATGGTGCCAGATCCTGCTGATGTCACCCAGTTAGAAATGTTTGTTGGGATGATTTCCGTGAGTGTCCTCATCACTTTCCATTCGGCTGAGCCATCAAAATTACAATTAAAAGAGATGGACTCGTATTCAAAAAACTGCAGTCTCTTTGGGACAATATGAAGAAAAGCTGCGCCTAAGAAACACAAGAGATTCACCTTTTAAACTCTGCTGGTCATGTCACAGAAATTAATACAATTCATACATGTACTATCACAACACAGACGTTTGTATAGAAATAGTATGCATCACCCATGCAGGGTGCAGAAGCTCCGTCTCCACAGGACAAGTTCATTCACAGCATTGTGTATTATGCACATTGACAGGAGAGCTCAACACATGATTACTGTAGTTAAAGGGAAAAAATTGAAGAAAATAGACTTGAAGCGTAAAAACATCTTTTTCTTTAAGGAAGTGCGAGCCGTTAAACACCCAGAGTCTACAACTGTTCAGATATTAATAGGAGTGCATCTGTGCAGTAGAGAATGTGAGGTGGTTGGCTGAGAAACACAACATATACGTTCAGAATTGTTTTCTACTATGCAGATAAGAGTGGGAAGTCTTAGGTTAACGTGAGTATGCTTTGCTGCCTTTTCTAAATTACAAATTGCCTTTAAAATAATTTGTTTTAGTGTTTATCTGAATTCTTTACTATTATTAATTAAAAAAAAACATGTTTCTTAGACATTGGTATTGAATACGAGAGCAAATTCCTTAATCTAACTAACTGCTGCTTACCATCTTTTTGAGCACAATTGCTGTTCTGAACTCGTGCACCCAGCACCATCAACACATTCACCACTGAAGAGACAAAGGAAGAGACGTGTGGATCAGACATAGATGATTTTACATGTAAATACATTTCTTTTTGGAAAACTATGTATTTTACTGCTCTGTTGATCAGCACCACTTCAGTATATGATTAGATATCAGTGGATGTACTTGACATAGTCAGTTAGAAAAAATATAGACTCAATATAAATAAGTATACTGTGATAATAGTGCTCTAACTTTACAATAACTTCTCAATAACAGATCCAACAAAGAAATGTGCAGTTATTTTAGCAAATGGATTAGAACATCAGTACAACGCATAAAACACATTTCTGTTACATAGTAACAGAGACTCTAACTTATATCACTGCTAAACTTACTGCTGCAAATATACATAGGTTTGATTAAAAAGTAAAGCATTGGTTAGATGGCGGCAAACTTTAGCTCGTGTAATACTTTGTTAATCAATTCTTGCACAGGAGACAGACTCAGTACTCACACAGTCGGATGAAGCGAGCTGTGACCTCCATGTCCTCTTGCTGTTGACTGTCTGAATATCAGACTGAAATGCAGAGGGAGTGAATCGTAGCTGAGAACTTCCTCTTCCGGTGGAGATGCATTCTGATGTTGATACAAGAGCAGGTTTGCCTGTTTGTCTGTCTGTCACTGAGTGACTGATGCAGTTACGGTATTTGTGCAGACAGTCAGGTCGCACTCTCCCATTGGCTGATGCCCTTTAAAATGAATCAGCGTGAACAGTTATTACATCACCAGGGGTGGTCTCTTCCTCAAATAAACACATAGGCTACATCACTGGTAGAAGCAATACGTTTTCTACACACATAAGGACATAACTTCATGTATCACAAAAGTAAAGAATGATTTGTAGACAGCATTTCTCAAAGTTGATAAAGTTTCTGCAAACTGAACAGAACACAGAACTGATCCATTTTTTTTACTTTCTTCTTCTCAGGAGTCAAAGAAGAAGAAGTTTGTTTACTGTGTTTGTAAAATGAGAAATATTTGCTTTTTTATAAAATGTCTTTCTTATATTTAATGTAATTGATCAAATCAGTTAAAACAGTGTGTTTCAACAGCTGCTGGGATCAAAGACGCATGTTAAATCAAGCATTTGTGAAAACTGGCACCTTTCTTTTTGTGACAAAAATGATTCCTTGCACGAATAAAGATACTCATGATGAAATATGATTTGAGTCACTGGCAATCTAAAGTCCTTTTCTCACAGATAAGAAATTTGTTGTGGATGCAGTTGACATCACTTCTAGGTAAGTAGCATGTAACATGTAAGTAGCACACTGTACTAAACGTGTGTAGCAGGCGCTGAGGTAACTTTCACATTACTAAGTGACTGACCTATACAGGTGTGTTTAAGGTGCCTGATGAAGTTCAAAAGATTAATTCCACAAAGGTTGCATTTGGTGATTCTTTAATTTGCACCTTGTGTGTAGTTCCTCTCGGCAAAGCTCCTGACAAACGGGAGAGCAGCAGCTCGCCGCCATAGTGTCGTTGTCATCTGTGGCCACATGCAGTTTTAGTAGTAATTTTTTAGATGTGTGTGTCTCTCCTACTCAGTATTACTCAAACACTGTTTCCATGCAAAAACAGAACTGCAGAACTTGCATACGCTCAATGTACACATTGAAATCAAATCAGCAGTTACCCATCTCTATTAGCAGCTCTTAACAGAAACCAAGATGACCTCACAAAGAGAAGAACAGCGGCTCAAGGCACATAATGGGATAATATCTACGTTGACACCTGAAGGACAGACTGAGGGAACTTGTGATTACGGTACTGAACACAATCACAGCATTTCAATGTAAATAATATGGTTTGTTAAATCAAAGTCACATCAGTACAGTGCAGCTTAAAGACGCCCCCTGGAGTTTTCTTGTAAACGTACAGCTCTGTTTACATTTAGTGTTCTCATTTTTTTTCCAATTTTTTATTTGTGTAAAGGGTTTATTGTTTACTAGCAAACATTGTTCTTCATTCTTGGTTTTAGAAAGATTCATCCACAATATGCATATTCATATGATTTCTATGGGTCTCTCTCTTTTACTTCCCCCACCAGTTAATCTTTGTTATAGTATGAAACTATGAGCAGGACTGTTAGTTGTGTACACAGTGGCATTTGTGTATTGTGGAACCACTGAGACCTTTTTAAGTCCCTGAAATGATTAAACTTAAGAGTTCACAGGGGTGAAATTCCCCCAGGGGGTGTTGTTGACCATACTGAAAACTAAAACTTAGGTCACCACTCACACTTACTTGGCCATATTTAGTTTGCAGATACAATCTTCGAGTCATATGGATAAATAACATGAAACAATAATATATTTTCAGCACTACTTTACTTCACATTAAGTTTAGGGGAACAGAGATGCAGCAGACATCTTTGCGGCGTTGTTTTTCCAAGTTGTTTGTTCCAAATGCATCTGAGGGAACTCATGGAGTGTCATATGTATCTCAGTTCTGAAAAAAATGTTTTAATCGATAGCTATCAGCTCTGATTTCACTCATGTTTTCTGCTTGTGACTGCAAACTAAGGCTTGATTGTATTTTTAAAGTCTTTTCTTCCGTATTACGCTGTCAAAACACTTCAGAGTTCACAGCAGTGAATGGATGGAGTAGACGTTGCAAGAGGACTGGAGCTGCTGCTGACATGCTGCTTTTTCTTTGCACAAGGTGTAGTTTAATTCATGTTTTCATAAATGTTATATCAAATTCCTCGCATAAATACGAACAATGCAAATCCTGATTCCAATAAATGACTGATCCATTTGTTTGATTTAACCATTATTAATGTGTACTCCTCTACACTACCTTCCTTGTACTGTCTGAGGAATCTGAGATACTTATAGCTGTTAATTGTTGAAGGCAGTTCACTGTAGAACATAACACACATTTGCAGATAAACAGTAAAACCCTGGAGTGACAACATTTGAACAATGGGGGGCAGCACTGAGCTGTCCTTCACTTAGGGCTTGGATCACAGAGCAGAGAGTATAAATAATAATTACAATTAAATGATCAATACAGAATTTAGTGTTTATAACATTTAAAATACTTAATGAAAACAAACCTCATAATAATTATTAAATAATTCAAAACATTACAGATTTCCAAAATGACAGAGAAGTTTATTTGAAGCCACATGCAGTACACTCACTGATAGCCACAACAATACCAGCACAACTGTCCAGTAATGTTAAACTGCAAAAGCAGAGAGAACCGGACTGTAAGGGAGTGTTGAATTGAACGTGCTGTGAAGTCTCAGTATCTGCATTAGCTTCAAAGAGGGGCTGTGTGTAAGATATCAGTGGTTCAATATGTTAATGGAACGTGTGATGAATGTTCTTTTAACTCAGCGTGTCTGCTTTAGGTCAAACACGACATGGTGGTTACTGACCACACTGAGTGTATTTAAAAAAGCTGCAGCAGCTCCGATCTTATAAACGTCATCGCAAGACGCGTGATCAGACAGAGCAGATGGAACAATGTGGTTTAACTGTCACGCACACCAACCACCAACTCTTAAAAATACACACTGATGGTGCTACAAAGCCAATGACCACAGATAAAGGCTGAGGACCATAAACCACACGACCCTTTCCAAATATTGTAAACAGCTCGACTACTTTCTGCTGTTCTGTCAATTCATTTAAAAAAATAAAACAAACTACTATACACTATTGTATATCTTTGACTTCAAGAGCAAGTTGATAGGAAAATAAGTACATAAGTATAAGTAAGTATAATCTTGCCTTGAAAGTAAAATCTACCATGTACAATATACTGTCACATTCAATCCATTGTGAGATCAATTCACCTTCCAAAGGTGAGGTAAAAAACAAACAGTTTTTGTTCCCCTTAAAATCTTGACAATCATCTGTGGGTGTGAAAAATGATCTGCTTCCTTTTCTTCAATGGATTTCTACCCTGGTGGTTTTAGAAAGGAGGAACAAGGAGCTTAAACCCAAAAGCAGACCTTAAAGGGATATTCCGGTGTAAGTTTAATCCATGGTCTAACACATCTTGACAGAGTAAGACTCCCCCTCGAGAGGTCAAGTTAGCTGACCGCTAGCTTAGCTAGTTTGAGCAACCTCAGAAAAGACCGCACGATAACAATACACTGCAGCTTATGTCTCCAACTAGAAACCGCCATCAAAAAGCCACAATTAATGGTGAGAACAGCATCAAACTTCAGCAACAGTACATGTACAGTCCCAGCACACAGTATGAAGCATCAAACATCTGCTAGCTTTGCTGGATTTGTATTAAAAACACAGCACAACTCACCCTCTCCTCCAGCAGCCTGCCTGTGTGGGGAAGCCCTGACGAGTCGAATTACCGAGTGCAGTAGATTTCCTCAGCTCAAGGATGAAAATGTCTGATTATTACTCCATTACTTCCGTTATTTTCCCTGTCAGCTCTCGGTAATAAGAACTGAGCATCCCATGGAGTAATAATCAGACATTTTCATCCTTCAGCTGCGGAAATCTACTGCACTCGGTAATCGACTCGTCAGGGCTTCCCCACACAGGCAGGCTGCTGGAGGAGAGGGTGAGTTGTGCTGTGTTTTTAAGACAAATCCAGCAAAGCTAGCAGATGTTTGATGCTTCGCACTGTGTGCTGGGACTGTACATGTACTGTTGCTGAAGTTTGGTGCTGTTCTCACCATTATTTGTGGTTTTTTGATGGCGGTTTCTAAATGGAGGCATAAGCTGCAGTGCATTGTTATCGTGCAGTCTTTTCTGAGGTTGCTAAAACTAGCTAAGCTAGCGGTCAGCTAACTTGACCTCTCGAGGGGGAGTCTTACTCGGTGTCAAGGTGTGTTAGACCATGGATTAAACTTACACCGGAAAATCCCTTTAACTATCGTAGTTGTTAAAGAACTGAAAAGTTTTCTGCCATCACTCTGGTGTCTGGATCAGATGTGCTGTCTTCTTTGTCTCAGCAACAAACAGCCAGACAATGACTTGGAAACACACTGTAATAAAAGCAGATTTTCTTTCACGTATGCTTTTTTTAAATATACAATTTTAGAGATATATACACTAAAAAAAGAAGTAGAGAAGAAGAAGTAGCCCCCTCGCCCACCAACCACCCCTAAATTAAATAGAAAAGTAGTCCTCAGTCCTTCAGTCAGGTGCAAGTGGCCTGTAAAACACACAAAAGCATGGAAGTTATACATATGAAGTCTTATTTTGCCTTATTTTTAAAAACATTTGTTATAAAGTGTACAAGACTAAGAATCTATGTTGGGCGGTACATATATAGGAGCAGCTACAGTAATGTCAGCAAGCTAAGGTGCTCACAATGACAATGCTCATGTTCAAGTTCACCATCTTAGTTTAGCGTACTTAGTTAATATGGTACAATTGGATAATTAGCACAAAACACAAAGGACAGCTGAGGCAGTTGGGAATCCAATTAGATTTTAAGGTATTTGGCCGTGAACCAAAGTACTGGACAAAACTTTTTACATTGTGATTTTTAATAGATCTGTAACAAATTTCATAGCAATCTATCAAATAACGATTGATACATTTAACTGATAAATAAATGTGAAATGCATTCTGACTGGACCAAAAGTGATGGGAGTTAAACTGTAAAGAATCCTACATTACTTGTCTCAGTATGACCCTACAATAGTGTGATCAAGATTCCACTTTGAGTTCACTGTAAATAAAAAACAACATGACCATTATAATGCCAAAAACAGCTGTATCACTGTTTGAGATTATAGCTGTTAATGTTCATCGTTGTTTTAACCTCCAAATAAACCGATTTGGTGCATATTTCTTTGGAGTCTTTGCAAAGCATGTTCATATTCTGAACTTTAAAAGAGGTGTTATGCCATCCTTGTGGTTGCCACATGATTGAGCACAAGAACATTAACTGTAGTATTAGAGGAAAGAGATTCTGAATCAGCCTCACCTCTGGTAGATTGAAGAATAGATGACATTCTCGTCTGGTGAACTTGCCTTGGTTCTTGCACTCCCTGTTTAGGGAAATAAATAAACTCATCAGTTCAATGTTGTTAAATGTTATTGATAACAGGTAAAGCAGATAATTTTTTACTTTAGGAATTTTTTATTCTCCATTTTATGATGCGTTTTTGTCATTGGTTGCTTTTTTTTCAGGTTGTGAAATACTCTGCATCAGTGGCTTTTCAAGGCAATAGTAAAAGAAAGAAAAAGCGATAGAAATAAACTGTGCAGTATACCGTAGAGCTGTCGGTTATTTTAAACTGTTCAGTGTGTTCATGTTGAAACTTTCCATCTCAAAGTGCATGTCACCTCTCACAACCTCTACGCTACTGAGGGGCCCCTGTGGTTTTCTCATGTGGTTGACAGCTATAAATTATCACCTGCTACCAAAGTACCTAAAAGTAAACAGTGTTCTGCAGACATATCTGAAAATGTTTTATCAATGTAGTTCTATTATTTTAGCGCAAGACTAATGTGACATTTGCAACCCTGTTCAAGTTGGAGACTGATTAATTTGTAATTGCTAATTTAGCTTTAACCTGAACATACATTAAACAGTATCACACAGAAAACTTCATATAGTCTCATTGTACAAGGAAGTGAACCCCAGTTAACGGTGAAGTGGAAGGAACAGAAACTACCTTTCTTCTTCCTTTGGTTTTTAACAGCAGCATATGTCACATCGTCTGGACCAACTGCCTTTTCTCCTGCGGACCACGTAACAACAAAAAACAAAGACCGTTTATCACATCCTGTTTTTCATCATCAAGCTGTTTTATCAGAAAGGGTTTGAAATGGTCATGGTCATCTGTGGCATTATATATCACTTCAGATATTAGTTAAAACCACATTTTTTATCATTCAAAAAAAAAAATGTTGCACAAGCTTGTAAGAAGCACTTTTATTATAAAATGTACCTTTTTCCTTCTTTTGTTTTTGGACAAGAGCATATGTTGCATGTTGTGGATCGTCAACACCGTCCACACCTACAACTGAAACATAAAACTGTCATGCTATATTTTATTAGAAAAAGCTGCAGATACTGTATACAGTATAGCAAAGACAGAAAGATAGTGGAGAATACAGTAATTGCAATATAAAAATGTAAAAGAAATCAGACCTAACAGTAATTGCAATACATATGTGTGTATATATAAAAAATCAGACCCAACATATCAAGACAAATTAAATTCTTGTTTTTTTCTTTGAGCAAGTTCTAAGAGAACAATAGCCTTTCCTCTGCCTCAAATAGAAGTATCTTAAATCACAAAATGAGCAAAAAAATATTTGCAAAATAATTTAAAAAGTGCAGATTACCACAAATATCCCAAGTACACCAGATAATCTCTCTTTAATCTTAAAGGAGTTAATGTGTATAGGATCACCTATAGCATTATTTATTACTGAAGACATTACTTTAAACCACATTTTTTGGTGCACAAACTATGTAGAGTAAGTAGAAGAATTTTAACAAAATGTACCTTTTTGGACAAGAGCATATGTTGCATGTTGTGGATCGACAACATTGTTCTCTCCTGAGACTGAAACATAAGAAAAAGATAACACTCACTGTCACGCTGTATTTTATTAGAAAAAGCTGCAGATACTGTATACAGTATAGCAAAGACAGAAAGATAGTGGAGAATACAGTAATTGCAATATAAAAATGTAAAAGAAATCAGACCTAACACATTAAGACAACTTCAACCTTGAGTTTTTCTCTTTGAACAAGTTCTAACAGAACAATAGCCTTCCCTCTGCCACAAATAGAAGTATAGAATAGAAGTACAAAATGAGCACAAAACTACATCTGCAAAATAATTTAAAAAGTGCAGATTACCACAAATATCCCAAGAACACCAGGGAAGAGAGACGAGAGAATACTTCTAAGTAGAAGAATTTTAACAAAATTTACCTTTTTTCCCCTGTTTTTTGACAACAGCATATGTGGCATGTTGTGGATCGACAGCGCTGTTCTCTCCTGAGACTAAAACATAAAAAAGGATAACACTCACTGACCTGCTGTATTTTATCAGAAAAAGCCACATGTACAGTAAAGCAAAGACAGGAAGGCAAGGGTATACAGTAATAAGATTGAAAAAGTCAGACCTAACATTAGGACAGCTGAAACTCTAGAGGTTTTACTTTTTTCTATGAGTAAGTGCCAATAGAATAATAGAATTTTTCTTTGCTTAAAACAGCCTTACAACTTCCTGAAATTGAGCAAAACATATGAGCAAAATGGTTGCAAGAGTATTGATGAAAACAAATGTCTTAAATAGACCAAAATCTAATTACCAGCAACATCGTAGTCTGAAAGAGATTAATCTAAAATACGTAGAGGAAATTACACTTGGCCAAGACACTGAACCCCAAATTGCTTCAGATGGTATTTCATTGGTACATACGTGTCTGTGTCAATGAGTGAGCATAGAAATCAAAACTATTGTTGGGAAATTTGTATACGTAGCGCTATATTGCTCTAGAAGAGCATGTCGACCCCTTGCATGGAAGCTTCTGCCATCAGTGATCATTCATTTGTGTGTAAAGCCATCTCAGTTGCAGAAAAGCTAGCTGCTAGCTAATTGGAAAAAAAGTCCTTGCTTATGGAAATTATTTGTCTGCCTTCATTATAAAAACAACTTTGATAATGACAATGACATTACTTTGTTACGTGTTTGGTCTTTCTCACCTGTATGATGTGATCCTGGTGTTGGCTTTCCAGATGAAAAACAGATCAACACTAAAGGACAGAAAAGAACAAATGTCATCAATATATGTCTCTTTAAAAGAAGAACTTCAGCGTACGTGTTTTAGAAATGACACTGAAGACATTAAATCCTGTACTATCAGAGGAGAAGTGGATGAGAATTAACATGAAAAACACCATCAAAAAAGTTATGCTGCTACAACAGGACTGATTAAAAAACACTCAACACATACGAGGTTAAAGTAATAAGACACAGCATCGCTCTACCTTTGTGTTTCCTGCAGAGAAGTAGTCCCATCACCAACAGCAGCAGCAGACCCACCAATAAAACCAAGACAGCAATCCACAGAAGGGAGAGGATATCAGATGAGGGGCTGCTGGAAGGTGGAGTCTTTTTGTAGGCTTCTTCATTTTGATTTAAAACAGCCAGCCGACTCTCTGGTGATCCTCCAGCTCCAGAGATTTCACACCTGTAGAGTCCTTCATTTGACTCGGAAACATTTTGGATGGTCATTGCCGCACCTTTATACCAGGTACCAAGATGAAAACCATCTTTGTAGAAATCTGCACTGTGTTCTGACTCGGATTTCTCCTTCAAACAGTGAAGAACCAAATCATGTCCCTGCACCACAGGATGGGCTGGAATGTCCAGGATCACAGAACCAGCTGAACAATGTGATAAAAGTGTGTTAAGTTAGTATCATTCCTTATTTGTCCATTACAAAACATCAGTTACATATGCCTACTGAAGAATTTAATAAGAATATGAGGAACTTTGCGAATAGAGATGGCGGCTGTGGCTCATGGGTAGAGCCAGAGTCTTGTCATCAGAAGGTTGCTGGTTCAATTCCCCTGGTCTGCATGTCGAAGTGTCCTTGCACAAGATACTGAACCTCAAACTGCTCCTAATGTGCTGGTTGGCACCTTGCATGGCAGCTACTGACCATCAGTGGATGAATGTGTGTTTGAAATATTGTACGTCGAAAATAGCGTCTGATAAATGCCGTAAAATGTAGATGGCAGAATCCATTCCTGTGTTATTTATATATAACACATTATATATTTTTGAATTTAACAGCAATGCAAAGGCAAATGCATTGAAAACCCTGAAATAATACAAGTATTTTAACCAAAAACATCAAGAAGGGCCAGATTTAAGTAATCTTCCCATTTACAAGTTATTGTATATCAGTCAGAAGTGGCTTTTGTCCTGAAGCCGAAGAGTTTATAGAAGTATTAGTAATATTATATTACTTGTTTTAGTATTTTAGATGTTTGGAATTGTCATTGGATAAAGCCGATCAGGGGTTCAGTGTGAGCTACAAATTCAACTATTCAGTTGATTGGTATATTGTGGGTACAAAAGTCACATATTCTGGTGATGCAATAAGCAGATTAAAACATGTAGTGTGAGTTAACACATGATGCATGATTTAAAAAACAAGGCAAAGAAAAAATCAAAACATTCTGTAATTCCCCCCTTTGTAATGTGGGCACCTACAGCTTTACCTTCTCTCTGTCTTATGATTGTAAACTCAATATCCTCGGAGGTCGAACTGTTTTGGACTAAATTTCTGCTTTTCACAGACTTAAAAAATCAGTTGATTGAGAAAATAATCAGAAACTAAACTTAAGCCTTAGATGTTGCAGTTGGAGCCTCACATTACTCCTTGAGCAGTGTGACTGCTGATATGTATGATGTGGTGAACTGCTCACTTCGAATACTTTGAAACAACACTATCACAAAATGTAGACACACTTGCCTGTCGAAGAAAATTAGCAGCTGTCTGGCAAAGGCAAAACAAAATGTAAGACATGTCTGTTTGATAATGCTTGAACTATCATCTTAAATTTGTTTTAGGTGTTTCAGGACTACTTGACATCTACTTTCATCAAACAGTGACAGGTTAAGTCACACTTCTACCTTTTCCAAAATCATAAGCTGAGCTAACTGTGTCACTGCCTCAAACAAATCAGACTCTCTTGATTTACTATTTGCTAAACATACCAGTGACAGTGATGTTGACAGCACCACTCCTTCTTCCCTCTGCATCTTCACACCAGTACTCTCCACTATGACGTTTAAAGGAAGGATAAATGCTGCAGGACGAGGCTGATGAGTTCCAGGTGTCAGAACTTGCTGGAGTTATTGGAGTTTGGAGATTCCTCATCACTCTCCATTCAGTCAAACCAGTGAACTCTTCACAATTTACAGTGAAATTCTCATATTCAAAAAACTGCAGTCTGTTTGGAGAAATACGGAGAAAAGCTGCATCTGAGACAAAACACAGAAAGACAAATATCAGATGGAGATATGTTGTCCACATGTAATATTCACCATTTAGAAAAACAATATACATCCTTAAATGTATCAATGCTTACAATTTGATATACTTTTAGCAACTTGCACAGCAGCAGGTGGCTGTGGTTGTGGTTACAATGTCTGTTCAATTCCGCATTAGCTTCACTCTTTAACACGATGACATAGTTCTTGGTCCCTAAGCACTGTTGATGGCAATCTCTTTGTTTAATCAATTTGCTGCTCAGGTCTCAACAAAATGCACAACAGGAAATATCAGAATCAGATTCAGTATGAACATATATGTAAGGTTTCTAGTCTGAGTTTTTAATTTCACCAAATGCTACACACAGTACTGAGAACAAGTTTAAATAATGAAGATAATTATCAGGAATATCTCATGGCCAAGCTGTGTTAGGGATATTAACCCAGCAACTAAGTAAAACTTACCAGCTTTCTGAGCAGAGTAACTATGGCCAATGTGTGCAACCAGCAGGACCAACACAGCAATTACTGAAAAGACAGACGAAAAGAGCTGTCTACTAAAATACAGTATGGAAATATTTCCCCTAATGGCTAAAAACACAGATTAGTAATTGAGTGACAAAAAGTCTCAGTACTTACACAGTCTGGTGCAGAGAGCTGTAACGTCCATGATGTCTTGCTGCTGATTGCCGCAGCACAGACTGAAGTAACACCAAGACATAATGCAGGTCGGTACCTCCTCTTCCTGTTTGTATTATTTCTGGTGTTGATACAGCAGCAGGTTTGAACTGTATGTCTAGACATATCTTCAAGATGCACAACTGCTACTGTAAAGGGGGCAGCCTTAAGTGTCAGTCACTGGTCAGAGTCTGAAGTAAAACTCTAATGAAACCTGATACTGATGGTGGGCCTCCTTTGTTGTTCTTTGAATATTGCGGGTAAAGTGAGCGCTCAATGGCTACAGCCAAAAAACACAGCCCTTAAAAATATAAACCTGATATCCTCGATCTACGTAAATGACACACAATGTGATAACTTCTTTTTCCAGTGTAAAAGATAATATCAGGGAGTTGAGCACTAACTCACTCGCCTAGCTAGAAGAATTTTTTTTTAAAGTTTTTTAAAAGGGAATAACAAGCTGTTCTCAGATGAAAATAAGGACCCAGAACATTGTTGGAAACACCTTTAAAATGACTTAGTTATTTAAACAAAATTAGGCCTCACAGAGTTAAAATTAGGAAACATCCCTCATCATGGTTGAAAGAATACCCACTGGTGATTAAGGCGATGATCGTGGTTTTAGTTAAACACTGTTGGTTTGTTGGCAATGGGCTTCCTGTGTCAAAAGTCTTGACATTTTATTGACCCTTCCACCAACCAAAACCTCACTACAGAGTTTTCAGGCTCTACTGTCACACTTCTGTAGTCACACTTCACACAGCCACTAGAGTCTTTTTCACTTAAATGTAAACCACATCATTATAGGCATTTACAATAATGACTAATAGTGTTGTTTTTCTTGGGATGACACAACTTGCCCCAAAATGTATCACCAAAAAACCATGGAGGGTTTTCCTGAAACTCTAGACTTTAATATTGTTTTACTAGGTAAAGATTCAGTATTCTAATCAAGACCACAGTCCTTAAGAATGTTTAGATTGAGCCTGTGATTTTTTTGTAAATGAAATTCAGTCTGTATTGCAATTTGGTCTTTTAAAATTGATCCTTCAACCTGCAGAACTCAGCCCCCTGAAAAGATTATGATTTCCATGAATATCTAACAGTAGTCCTACTCTGCCCTCTGCAGTCCCTCAGCCACCATCACTACTAGACTGTAAAACATGACAAATACATAACTTCTACACTGTAAAATGTTAAAGATATAACTTCTACACTGTAAAATATGTTAAAGACATAACTTCTTGGCTCATGGCTCAGTTTTAATTGTGTCAACAGACTTCAAACCCTTAAAGAATAAAGGTGTGATAGAGCTACAGTTATACTCGTGGGCAGGTATTTTATGGATGCAACTGACCTCCAACTTAAACTGCTTCTTAGAAGTTGTTCATTAACTTGAATGATTCTGAATATCCTGCTGTTGGGACTGTTTCATCACACACTGAGCTGAATGCTCCATGAGATTTACTGTCCCATTATACGAAAAAGGACAAAAGCACCCATTCAATCAAAGTGATTATTGAAGGTATATAGACCAGATATGCATGTGAACTCTTAGACATGTGGTTACATGGTGAATGTTAACAATTGCACATATTATTGTTAATGCAATGGAACCTTATCTGATTACACTTGACCTGCTTAAAGGAACAAATCATTTTATTTGAGGACTTTGCTCCTGAAGCTTACTTCACTCTGAGGTGACTTGCTGTCGCAAATAAAAGGTAAGATGTTAGAATTTTTTTTTAGAATTTAAAATTTTAACTACAGCACATCAATCATAACCTATTTGTCAAATAAGATCAGGTCTGCCATCACAAGTACATGTCTTCTTTATATTATTATTTCATTTTTTTTTTATTTTGTTTTACTTTTGAATGGCTTTATTTATTGGAAAGTACAAAAGCATAAAAGGCAAATATTTCCTACTATCAAATGGTTAACAAACCAGAGCATGTGATTATTTGAATATTGTATATAAATATCACCCCAGAATGCTCTTCTTCTCTCTTCTTTTCTATAAAAATTTATATTTTGTTGCTGGTTTACAGGATATTACTTTTCAGAATTGCAGTATGTCTCCATTGACAGGTGATAAAATGAAAAGTGAGTACTTTAGCTTTTTTCTGTCTCAGCACTGTTCTTCCAGCCATAAAACATGCTTGTGGGCTAACACACACACACACACACACACACACACACACACTACTAAAACCTTTAATGTGATGAGTTTATACTTTGAGTTTTTGCAGCAGCACTACATTTACTCTTTTGTGATTTGTTGTATGATAAAAAAAAATATGTTTCAATATATTCATTCAGATTAATTCAGAAGTCTCTGGTAAGATTTTTCTTAATACAAGTCATGGCTGTATATTCTTTTAAAATGATTTTCATATGACAAAGTTCAATGTGTCATTGTTGCTTTCACCCCATTCTTGGAATTCTTTCGTGAAGACTGTCCTCAGTAATACAAATGAACAACATAAATAGCCGAAGCTTTTCTTTGCCCTCTTCTCAACTGGCCAAATTCACAATAGTGTGGTTCTCATTTATATATTTTTCTGTGTCTGTCATCACACAACAAGTATGAAACAGCGCTGCAGGGGTGAAATAAATGTATAACTGCTTCCGACAAAATCAATATTAATCCAGATAATGACTGTGCTACACAGCCCCCAAACTCTCGCCAGGCAGCCTACATAAGCAGTTCAACCCAGCATTTTATGGAGACAGTTTTAGAAAAGTTCCATTTTGGGAGAGGAAAACACTGTTTTAGTTTGGAGGGTGGGTCTAAATGGACAGGGGATATGTTTGCAGACTTTCTCTGTGTGATAAGGATGTATACTCTAACTGTTCCTGGGTCTGATCGAAGAGTAGTGGGCAGCACAGTCTTTCTTATTGCCATTTTCTGATTTAATGATTGATGATCTTGCGTAAGTTAGACATTTCTGTTTTTACTATTAGGTGCTGTCCCCTCACTAGAAGATATTCCAGTTAAAGTGGGTCAATTCAGTTGGATTTGCAGTGTTCCCAAGGTCGCAACTGTTGGCTGCGCTTGCCTGGCTGTTGGATTTGGACTTGGTGCTTTCATGTATAAAGATAAATGTAAGTCACAGCTCTTTTATGGTTACAGTTATAATATATTTCATAGCAAAACGCCAACCCATTGTTATTTTTGATGAAACTAAATAGTATGATAATAAGTTTAATATTATTTGTAGTGGCAAAATGGAACACTTCAACATGCATTTTCTTTCATCGTTGAGTTAATACAAAACATAAAGTACTCCAAAATGGTGTCTTTTTTTGGTATTTAATGCCATCAGAGAGGGAAGGAAAACTCTACTGGTAATATGTGTTGTTGTTGTTGTTAATTACACTGATTTGATGTTTCTGTATTTTTAAATGTTACTTCTATTTTTTCTTTTCTTTTTTTTTTCACAGAAGATCCAACAGCTGTTTCGAAGCCTCAAAAAGAAAGAGAAAGAGAAAAGGAGACGGAGGAGACACAAATGAAGGAGAAACAACAGGATGACACAGCACCACTGGAGGAAAAGATGAAGAGGGATCTAGAGGAACAAAAGAGGCAACTGGAGGAAGAGACGAAGAGGCAACTGGAGGAACAAAAGAGGCAACTGGAGGAACAGCTGAAGAGAGAACTGGAGGAACAAATGAAGAGGGAAGTATTGTTACAGAAGGATCAACTCAAAGAACAGCTAGAGAAAGTTGAGACAGAGAGAGTCAGTGGAGACAAAAATAACAGAGAGAGAAAATATATTTGACAAACCTCAGGAATTATTAAAATAATAGGAAAACCTATTAAAGGCTCAGTAGAAACTGGACGAGACAAAGAAACTGTGTGAGAAGCAGATGATGAACAAAGAGAAATTGCTACAGCTCGTAGAGTAACAGGTTGCTAGAATTAACAGGCAGAGAGATGCTAGAATTTAGTCAGAATTAGCAGAATAGAGAAGTTGAAATCAATCAGCGCAAACAAGATTACCAAAAGTCCAAAAGGTGAAATTACAATAGATCACAAACATTTCATTAGTGCACCTGGAACTTGCATAACTGGTGAACCACAGATGAATCTTTTCATGCTTTCTGTGGAAAAGATGGAATGTAATATTAATTTGTATTAAACAGGGTACAGTGTGAAGGGGGGATTAAGGATCAGCAGGTGCAGCAAAACGACTGTGAGGACAACATTTTTGATGGTCTAATTGTTGTGTACACGCAATGTTTACAATGTGTCAAAATAAAATCTTCTATAGAGAGGAAGCTGTCCTTTTTCTTCTTCTTAATACTATTGTATGAGTTATTTATTCTCACATAGATTCAGAGCTCATCAAGTACTATGGGTATGACATACTATGTTTAATAAAGCACACACATGTAGTATTCTGCTCTATGTTGAAGATTCACTTTTTTAATTTTTTAATGACTTCACATGTACTCCTTTAAGAATGCAACGTCATGCAACTTTTACTATTTGTATTAATGATACTAATACTTTTAAAAAAAATAATACTAAATAATAAAGACATCTTTTCAACTTTGAAGAGAGATTTAAATCAGAGAGATGATATACCAACTGCACTGGAGAAACAGAATGTAAACAAATTAATGATAATACAAATAAAAACATCTATTTGATGGTTCAGCAGATCTGATGGTGCAGACTAAGGCCTAATTACAACAAACAATGCCAACCATTTCACTATTCAAGTCAATGTTTCATCAATTAGCAACTTTATGTAACAATTTAGTACCAAAAAAAACAATTAGACATTTTAACAACATATGGTGATCAAGGAATTCCTTGATGCCCTGCATCCATTCATGCCCTTCATCAGGGCATCTAGGACTCTGTGACTTGGAACAATGTTGGTTTGTGCCTTTGAATCCTTTCAGACTATCAACCAAAGCCATCGATTTCAGTCGTAAACTGGACATTCGTGGTTTTTTGAATTGAGAATTCATTTTTGAATGAGAGTTGTGGAGGAGCAGGGTTTTGGTAATGGAGGGTTTTTGGAGTTTGCTCCCCTGTAGCATCTGTTCTGTTTTATTTATTGGTAATTATTTAGTAATTACCAGCCAGGACTGCATAGACTGGTGATGTTTTCACCTTGTCTGTATGGGAATGTGTGTCATCATGGTAAAATGTGGTCCTGAAGACACCGTGTGTTACTACAGGAACAGTCTTATGTATTTTGCAAGTTGTTTAGAAGTCTCTCCGTCTGTGGACATATTTTTATCTGCATGATAGCCCAAAAACTGTGCAAGTTGTGGTCATAAAACTTTACAGGTGTGTTGTTGAGATCAAAATGAAGCCAAGTTTAAAAAAGGTCATTTGCAAGTCACACAGGTGCTCCTAGTTATAAAACTTAGTCATGCTGTCTCTAAAAATTGGTCGCAAATTGCAATGATTACAGTCTGGAGCATTGGACTACAATAAAACAACCAGTCACCTGATCATCCTGACATCAAACCTGATGTTTGCAGTGTATTATATTTGGTTTCAACATTATTGTAAAAGCCTTTTGTAAATGATTTCCAACAACTGTGGGTAAGAAATTAGAGACACAAAGTTGTATAGACGACTTTGTTGGTTTTAGAGGAAAGTTTCAGTATCTACTGATGATTCAAAGCATGAAAGCAAACACGAATCTTCAAACTTTGGATATGTATTTTTTATTCTGACTGGTATAAAACTATAAGAGCTCTATTTTATTTTTATATAGACGTGCATGTTTGTGCGACGAAGTAAACACACCTCGTCCTATTTATACACGGATACGTTCAAAGTACATATCCTTTTATTTGAGGACTTTGACCGTGCAGTTTACTGAGAAGTGTGGCGACACTTTCGAGCACGCAACAGGTATGTTTGATTTTCTAAAATGAATTCATTGTTTTTTAGATTGCTGCTATCATGCTTTGAGTAAAGTTCACTATATGTATATAATCCAGTCTGTGGCCTGTATGTGGGTAATTTTTCACCTGATTTTCATCAAACTCGCAGGTCCTCCTGAACTTGTCCTTGCATTTTAAAGTAAACATCTAAGGTTTTATCTTTTAATTTTTTGTATGAATAGGTGGTTTTCCTGGTACTTTTATTAATCAGCCCAATTAGAAATTTGAACAGTGTGTGAAAATGGAGGAAGTTAAAACGTTAAAAAGTTTTACCAATCTGCTAGGCAAAGACATGCTAACACCATACGATGCCCTCAGAAAAGCAAGAACAGTATAACCTCATCAAATGGACTGTTTTTCTGTCAGCCACAAACAGGTTAAGGTATTAAACTATGGCAAATAAGCTATTAGCAATTCTTGTTTGAAATATTTCAATGAATGTACAGACACTAGCCCCATTCACACTGGCGTTTGGATTCGGCTTTAGTGCGCCAATTCCCCGCCTCCGCCTCTGTGTGAATCTCTCGGAGGTGGTGAGGGGTGAAATTTCGCTCCGGCGCTGATCTGCCTCTGGAGGTAGTATCAGGGTGGATTATTGGAAATAATGCCAATCCAGAGATAATGCGCCTTCTCCTATGTGAAAAGGTTAAAATGTATTTCATTTAATTCGTTAATCCTGCTTGAATGGGGCTTTAAATTAAAAAAGTCTTAAACTTAAAAAGTGTGACAGGCTATTCAGGGATTATGTTACTGCAGATACTGAACATTAAATTATTTATTCACATGTAACAATCTTAATGCCATTAAATGTTCTACACTAAAACAATTTGTAGATTTATTTAGATTTTTGGAAAATAAATATTGCTTCTAATACCTGTTTTTCTACTAATTACTATTTCATAACTTTATATTTGAATTGTTATCACTCCAGGATTGTTCGCGCTGTTGACTTCCTTCTCCTAACACTCACTTGTGGAGGTAACTTACACACAACCATATCAATTATGCCATGGTTTATCTTGTAGTGATACAAAAACAGACATAACTGTAACACAACAAGGCACCATTAGGTTATCACTGATTATCTGTTGCTTGTAGTTTGAAGGTGTACTGCCACATCAGAAAAATCTTTTTGCCAGCTGCAGTTTTGATTAACACACACTTGTGAATTGGTAGATTTCTTTTCTTGATTTTTTTTTAAACTTAAACCAGGACTCAGGATATCAGTTGTTGTTTTGCACTTAACTGATGAGTTAAATAAGTTTGACATGATCAGCTTTTTCAACAATTTCTGTTCTTACTCTCTCTTAGGTGCCGCCTCCTCATCAGCTGATACGTCAACCGAATTGGATAAAACCAGTACTATTTCTGTCACCTATGTTCCCATGGTTGTTGTTTGTGGCTTTGCTGGCCTAATTCTTGTTTTGATATCCTGCACTTCTAGAGGGAAATATGAAGGTAAGCTACAGCTTGTTGATGGTTAAATTAATAGCATGCTTTAGTGTAAAGCAACAACCCAGTGTTACTCTTCGTAATATTTAATAACATTTCATTTATTTTTATGTTGAGTGTGGTGGAAAAAACTGAACACTACATCATGCTTTTTACATTCACAGTTCATTCAAAGCATACAGTATCTGACATATCTTGATGAACCAGTTAATGGACACCACCACAACAACATGTTGAATTTACTGGAATTTTGACGGGTTGGGTCACTGAGCACGTGTAACGTGAGAGGTCGGAGAGGTTAAGAGCTCCTGGTCGCGTAGGGCTTTTTTTAATCTAAAAAAGTGCAAATCTAAAGCCATGAATTGAAAAGCACAGTGAATCGTAATCCCTACCAACTAAACAACGGAGGATAAAACAGAGCGGGATTGGTAAGGTGTAACAAACTAAGATGCCAGGTGTGCATGTATACAAGATCCCAAACTGCAGAAATGCCAACAAACGCAGCAAGATTCGACGAGTTGGATGAATTGATGAGCTGAATCAGAAGAAATCGGCAAGGGGATTGTTCCTCATTTGGTGGACTTAATAGAGACTGAATGGGGTTTAACACTATAGGAGACGGACATTGAGAAGGCATATCGACTAGGCCCACTCCATCAAAAGGCACGCTATCCAAGAGGCATACTATTCCGGGTCCAGCACTTCCAAACAAAGTTACAAATTCTGAAAGCCATCGATGCAAGCAAGGCAAACCAGGCTAATCTAACCGAGGACACTGAGCCAAAGGCCAGTCAGTACAGAATCATTTCTGACTTCTGTACAACTAAGGAAGAAATGTGATGCTGGCCTCTGAGGGAAAAATTAAATGAGCTAAATATTAAAACTAAGATGTGACATCCAGCAGTTCTGCAAGTCGCGAACTGGGAAAAAAGAACTAAGATTCCCCTCCGTATGTGAAGCAAAACGTGAGCTATGCAAAAGGTATCCAACGATTAAACTGGGAGATAGGGCAGACCAATCAAAGGATGAAGGGGCAGCTTACTGAGTGAAGAGAAGGACTTAAACTGAACTCCTCCTTTGTCTCCCTTTCTCAAACTCTTCCTCTTAATTTGGGAATACTATGGGAGAACAAACAACAAACTTTCTTTCATGGACAAAATATGTATCGTATAGGCAGCAGGCCTAATTTTTTTTCATATGGGGGTTCCCCTTGAGACATTTATCGTCCCTGACATTTACACTTAAGGAGAAAAAAAAAAGGACAACTATAGGGTTACAGACACAATTGTTTCTCTTCCTGTTTTATTTTGTGTCCTCCCATTTGCTGTAGCTTGCTGTCTTGGAAATTCCTTTTCTCTCTCTCTCTCATAGTCATGTAGTTGTGTGAGCGTGCGTGAGGGTGTGTGAGGGATAGCAGGAGTGTGTGTGTGTGTGTGGGGGGGGGGGGCATCGTGTGAGAGCTTGGAGTGTGAGTGTGTGTGTGTGTGCATGCATGGGGGGAAACATGTTTATTGAGGGGCGGGAGATGGGAAGAGCGGGAGGGATGGTTAGGGAATAGGGGGCAAAAGTTTTGTTTTGCATAAACCCAAATGTGCTGTTGTATAAAAAAGGCACCAGGAACATTGAAGTTGATATACAGTACCAGAATTATGTGCATCTCTTGAACAGGCCAGTGTATGTATTTTTTTAAAACATTTTTTCCTCATGGTTTCAAGAAAACAAGAATTAAGTTGATTCACCAGAATTATTATGTACATTCATTTTGATTATAGAATGTGAAGATCATGGCCCTATGCAAAGGAGGGGGTAATTAAACCTTAGCAAAGCATGCTCCTTAAGGACGGAGCCTTAGGAGGCTGTAGGTTTAAGGGTTGTAAGGGGATAGGGGAGGGCAGAGAAATAAATATATGTGTGTTTGAGTATGAATGGTTGTTTAAGTGTGGGTTTGTCTTAGTTTTTTATCCTGCCATTTTATGTTGGGTTCTATTGACTGTAGCTGGAGGAGCATTATCAAGAACATCAATTAGATTATTTCTTTATGGCTCATAAAAGTATTGCTCAAATCCTCTCAAATACAATACAAATTGCGACTTGGAATGTAAACGGGCTACAGGAAGGCGCTAAAAAGCACAAGGTCCTATACCATTTAGGAAAATTATCCTCTGACATTGTCTTTCTTCAGGAGCTCCATTTTAAAACAGGCCAGATAGAGTACCTCAAGAGACAATGGGTTGGGGAAGCCTTTGAAGCAACACTTACATCTAGGAGGGGGTACCTTTTAAATGAATATCACAACATCCAGATATATATGTCAGATACTTAGTAGTAAGATGCGAATTGTTTAGAGAGATGTATACTCTTGTCAATATCTTTAGCCTCTAGAGGCCCAAGCTGTTTTTTTACATGCATTTTTTATTTCTCTTTGCTATTTGGGCTTATTGGAACCTAATTCAGAATACAAACTAAGCATCATCTTTTGAACTGATGTACTTTTAGAGAAAATTGATGTCCACATATGTGGACTCTTGGTCCGAATTTCCATAAAACACAATTAAGTCACCTTTGTGTAATAGAATGAAAAACTCTTTATTTCCACCTTGAACACAGCAGTTTTTTTCTCTGGAAATAAAAACAGGACAAAATCAAATACAAATCAATGTCATTCATGTAGTTATACATTATTTATTTGTAAATTGTTTCAATGGTACTGTACAATGTAGCTGCTACAGCTTTTAGCTGCACCAGAGTTAGCTGCAAGCTAGTTTAGCTTACTAGCATACTACATTTTACTGACATTTTTAACCCAACTAATCTATGTATGTATATATGTATTTAGTGATTGAATTGTTATTTATTACATTTAGACAGACAATGTACAGCTTTTTAGCTGCACCAGAGATACTCATTTTATCATTTTACATGTGTGCATGTTTACTAGCATATTAGCTGTTTCGAGGAGCTTCAGTCCATAAGTCCACATACGTGTACTTCATGTTTAGCGACATGCTAAGTACTTATTTTTACACTTTAAAAAAAAAATTGCTTGGCATGACAAGTGTCCAACACTTCTATAAATATCGAAATAAGAAAAAGTCATAAAATAAGACAGGACTTCTTAACTGGTCGATGTTTGTGTATGGAGCTGCCACTTGTATCTTCCCTTGTGTTGGCCGCCATTTTGAATTTTTACCGTAGCATGTTAGACTTTTCTGACACCATCAGATGGCAGTGGAAGTGCCCACGTACGTGTCCATAACGTCCCCAATTCAGCAGTGAACACGATTGTGGACATAAGAGCTAAAAAGTGCTGTCCACGTATGTGGCCGCTAAGCCTTAAGAGGATAAACCTCCTATGTCTGATATGTCCTTTTTAAACAAGATACCAGTTTTAGACAGCACGCCAACCAGGGTCATTACATTCGGGGGAGACTTAAATAATATTTTTAGTTCAAAGGACAGCTCAACAACAACCAGAAAGGTAAACCCACCAAATAAACTCCTAAATTTCCTATCTATTAATGACCTTCAGGATGTGTGGAGGACCTTACACCCTAATACAACGGATTACACCTACTTCTCACATGCGCAGAATAGCTACAATCGAATTGATTATTTGTGTACTTCAGAGTTGGAACTAGATAGAGTAGTAACAAGTAAAATCAATGACATTGTAATATCTGATCATGCTATTGTGACATGCGAGTTGTCCCCAAAGAAAACAGAAAGACCCACAGGATCTGGAGAATGAATAGGAAATTTTTAATGGATACTGACTTTATCAAATATGTCAACAGCCACAAAGACCTATTTATAGAGACCAATATGAGAAGTGGGGAGACTCCTGCACAAAGGACTTGGAGAAGTTTGCACCATTTCAGATAGAAAAAAAATGTAAAATATCTTGGAACTTATATTCGTCATGATAAGACCAAGTTGTATAAAGATAACTTTCTTCAACTTGTTAAAGACTTTAAAAATGATGTTAGGAAGTGGCAAGACTTGAAGGTTAATTTAATAGGAAGAATAAATCTCTTTAAGATGATGTGGCTGCCGAAATTTTTATTTAAATTCCAAACTATTCCTATAATGCCCCCTAAAACATTCTTTAAACGAGGTAAATTCAATCATTTCTTTGTTCATTTGGTCAAATAAAGCAAGTAGATTGAAAAGAAAACTTTTGTATTATCCAAGAGTAGAAGGGGGTCTTAATCTCCCTAATCTGGAGTTATATTATTTAGCAGCCCAGTCATTTTATATTGATCGTATAATAAATAAAACAAACGAGGACCCATGGATAGACATGTAAAACAATCAATTACAGGGCAACAGCTTACTGTTAGCACTTGACAACGTGAAATCAACAAATTTTGATTACAATTAAATTCTGTATAACCAATTATTAGTATTGAAGGAAACATTGAACATAAAAAGACAGATGAAATTCTGATGTAACTTTGATTTTGATGAAATACTATGGAACTCTGATACAGATGTAATTCTGAATTTTTTTGCTGTTTTGATGTACTTCCTGGTACCTAACTATGACGTCCCACAGAAAATAACAAAATAAAATTCTAAAAAAAAAAAATTTACTGAAATTTTGTTTGCTGTCTAATAACACTTTTTGCTGTGTTTCTGGGTTTGACAATGTCATGTCTTTTCTTCACATAAGGTGATGAGGCACAAAAGCTGAAGACGGAAAGGGACGAACTGGAGAAACAGAGGGTCGAACTGGAGAAACAGAGGGAAGAACTGGAGAAACTGAGGGAAGAACTGGATAAACTGAGGAAAGAACTGGAGAAACCGAGGGAAGAACTGGAGAAACAGAGGGAAGAACTGGAGAAACAGAGACGCCGACTTAGGGAACAACTTGAGGAAAATGAGAGAGAGAGGAAAGAGAATAAGCAGAAGCTTCAGTCAGTGGAGAAGGAAATAACAGAGAGAGAAAAGATGTTTGACAAACCAGAGGAATTATTAAGAGAAAAGGAAAAACTATTACAGGTTCAGTGGAAACTGGATGAGACTAAGAACATTTTGGAGAAACAGATACTTGACAGGGAGAAATTGCTGGAGCCCATTGAGAGTCTATTGAGAAGTAACAGACAGAGTGATGTTATAATCTCTATTGATTAACCAAACAGATGCGAATAGTCACCAAAAGACCAACATGTGAAAAGATACAGCATCACAAACATTTCATTGGTGTCTGGATTAAATGTAAAACTACTGATTAATTAATCAATGCTTGCTGGGACTGTTGACAAATTTTTTTTTAAAGTGTTAAATGTGGATTTATTATTACCAGGTGCAGCTAACTGGCAGCAAGGACAACATTTATGATGGTGTAATAAGAACCTCTAGATTTAATTACTTGTGTGCAGATAGTGTTTTAAAACATGTAACAGATTTATGATGAGATTTAGAAAATCTTTAAAAATATCTATAAAATGTGTCAAATATATGGGTGCGCTGCTCTGTCATGTGTTTATCATGTGTTCGTAATGTCATGGTTTTTGTTTAAAATGAGCTGATCGTTGTAGACATGTTAAAAATGTAAATAAAATCTAATTTAATAAGGTTGTGTGGGAGTTATTTTTTTCAGAAGAATGAATTACTGCTGGATTCTATAAAAATTCATCCCAATTTACAACAACTCTGTTAATTGTTCTCCGTGAAGGAGGTCGCTGCAGCGCTTAAGAAAACGTTTTTTGTTCTTTTTACTAAATAACTGAAGTTTTAATCTCAAGTTATAAAATCAATTAAATATCAAATAAAACAAGGGCACACCCTGTTTTTGATCATGCACCATCACCAGAACAATTCTAAAATCAGTCCTTAAAGTGACAGGGAGCCAATACAGAGCAGATACTAGAGTAATGTGTGGTCGACAGTTTATTTTGTTAAAAGTCTTCACATACAGTTTGTCAAAGCTACAGCAGGCAGGCAGGAAAATCAGTAAGTGAACACACCTTGCGTGATTACAGATGAACAGGATCAGATTACGACTTCTCTTATTTGAGGACTTTGATCGAGCAGGTTACTGCAGGTTTCTCTGACAGGAGGCGACTTTGACACAAACTGCAGGTACGTACGCTTTTCAATAATTCAGTTATGTTAAACTGATTATGATACTTAAGCTGTACAACATACAGCACTGCTACATCAAAACAATTTTCATTCCTGGATTTCAGCATTAATGTTTTGTTCTAAGAGCCATATGAAGTGACTCTGAAAGTCATTGTTTGCTGATTCTGTCTCATCCATAAGCCATATGGATGAGACATATACAGAATATGATGCCCGCAGAAAAGTAAACCCACTAAAACACTATTAATGAATTGATTTTGAAAAAGGTTCAAATATATTTCATTTAATTCCTTAATCCTGTCCGAATAGGGCTTTAATTTGAAAGTGTGACAGGCTATTTGGTAATTAAGTTACTGCAACAGATACTGCACATTAAATCATTTATTCACATGTAACAATCGTGAGGGGTTTAATACATTAATTTACATTTTTGGGAAAGAAATATTGTTTCTAATACCTGTATTTCTACTAATTACTTTTTTATACCTTTGTATTTGAATTTGTATCACTCATTTGTGGAGGTTACTCACACAAAACCACATTAGTTACAACATGGTATGTTTGTAAGTGGTACAAAAACTGACATAACTGTATGCTTGCAGTTTAATGGTATATTGCCACATCAGCAAAATCTTTACATTTGCCAGTTGCAGCTTTTGATTCACATACGGTGGCTGTGGCTCAGGGGTAACACCAGCGTCTTGTTATCGGAAGGTCACTGGTTCATTTCCCCTGGTCTGCATGTCTTACGTTGCCTTGGGCAAGATACTGAACCCCAAACTGCTCCTGATGAGCTGGTCGGCACCCTACATGGCAGCCACCACCATCAGAGTATGTATGAATTACTGTAAGTCGCTTTGGACAAAAGCATCTGATAAATACCAAAAGAGACTTACAATCTGCACTGCATGCATACATAAACTGTACAGTCAGCTCCATGGTGACAATTAGATGACTGGTGAAAGTTTTTTTAAACTTAACCAGGAGTCACCAAAGTAAAATCTCAATATCAGTTGTTGTTTTGCATTTAAATGTGTTAAATAAGTTTAATATGATCAGCTTTTTCAACAGTTTGACATTTCTGCTCATATTTCTACTCATCAGGTGATATGTCAACCGAATTGCAAAAAAACAGTTTTACTTCAGTCCCATGGCTGTGGATTGTGGCTTGGCTGGCCTGGCTGTCCTAATTCTTGGTGTGGTAACCTGCGCTGTTGTGTGGAAATATAAACGTAAGCTACAGTTTGTTGTTGGTTACATTAATAGCATGATTGAGTGTAAAGCAACAACCCAGTGTTAAGCTTGATAATATTAAATCATTATTAGTTTTATGATTCGTGTAGTGGAAAAAAACTGAACACTGCACCATGCTTTTTACTTGTACAGTTCATTCAAAGCATACAGTATCTGAAATGTCTTACTTTGACAAAATAAAAACATTTAATTTACTGAAATTGTGTTTGCTGTCTCATACCACTTTTTGGTGTGTTTCTGTGTTCTTCATTGTCATGTCCCTTCTTCACAAAAGGTGACAAAGCTGATTTGCAGAGGAAAAATGCATTTCTTCAAAATCAATTACAAAAGACTGAGACAGAAAGAGATGACGCCGTCTCCGCACTGCAGCAACAGAAGGAAGAACTGGAGAAACAGAGGGAAGAACTGGAGAAACAGAGGGAAGAACTGGAGAAACAGAGGGAAGAACTGGAGAAACAGAGACGCCGACTTAGGGAACAACTTGAGGAAAATGAGAGAGAGAGGAAAGAGAATAAGCAGAAGCTTCAGTCAGTGGAGAAGGAAATAACAGAGAGAGAAAAGATGTTTGACAAACCAGAGGAATTATTAAGAGAAAAGGAAAAACTATTACAGGTTCAGTGGAAACTGGATGAATCTAAGAAAAGTTGTGAGAAAGAGATACTTGACAGGGAGAAATTGCTGGATAACATCTCTATGTTATCCAGCAATTTCTCCCTGTCAAGTGTTTATATGTTTAGTATGAACAGACAGAGTGATGTTCGAATGTCTTTGTATTAACCAAACAGATGCAAATGTCAACACAATCAGAGTAAATAGTCACCAAAAGACCAACATGTGAAGAAATATAGCATCACAAACATTTAATTGGTGTCTGGATTAAATATCAAACCACAGATGAAGTAATTCATGCTTGCTGGGACTGTTGACAAAACAACATATGAAATATAATTTGAAGTTTTATGAAAGTGTTAAATGAAGATTTATTATTACTAGGTGCAGCTAACTGACAGCAAGGACAACATTTATGATGGTGTAATGAGAACCACTAGATTTAATTACTTGTGTGCAGATAGTTTTTCAAAACATGTAACAGATTTATGATGAGATTTAGAAAATCTTTCAACATAGCCATAAAAAGGTGTCAAATATATGGGTGCACTGCTCTGTGATTATCATGTGCCGTAATGTCATGGTTTTTGTTCAAAATAAGCTGATTGTTGGTTGTAGACATGTTAAAAATCTAAATAAAATCGAATTTAATTTTGTGGGAATTTCTTTCTGAGCAATTTATTACTGTTGGATTCTATAAACATTAATCCCAATTTATCACAACGTTGTTCATTGTCGTCCGTCAAGGAAACAACTGCAACGCTTAAAAAAAAAATCCTTTTTTTTAAACTAAATAACTGATGTTTAAAACAAAACCTACAGTGCTTTAAAGGAGGAAAAACGCTGAGGTGAGGAATAAGTAAGTGTTCATGTCACAATGAAGTTATCTATTCTGTAAAATTAAATCTCAAGTTATAAAATCAAGAAAATACAAAATAAAACTAGTTTTAAGATGCATTTTGGAGTTAGTTTTTTTTGTGGTGCCTTTCAAGATTCAAGGAGGAACAAGAACAAAAGTTTGATTGCCTTGACCTCGAGGCGACACAGATCCCTGAGGATGATTTTAGTCGACAAAGGGCACACCTTGTTTTTGATCATGCACCACCACGAGTACAATTCTAAAATCAGTCCTTAAAGTGACAGGGAGCCAATACAGAGCAGATACTAGAGTAATGTGTGATCGACAGTTTGTTTTGTTAAAAGTCTTCACATACAGTATGTCAAAGCTACAGCAGGCAGGCAGGAAAATCAGTAAGTGAACACACCTTACGTGATTACAGGTGAACAGGATCAGAGTCCAACTTCTCTTATTTGAGGACTTTGATCGAGCAGGTTACTGCAGGTTTCTCTGACAGGAGGCGACTTTGACACAAACTGCAGGTACGTACGCTTTTCAATAATTCAGTTATATTAAACTGATTATGATACTTAAGCGGTACAACAAACAGCACTGCTACAAAAAATCATTGTCATTTCTGGATTTCAGCATAAAGGTTTTGTTTTAAGAGCCATATGAAGTGACTCTGAAAGCCATATTGTTTGCTGATTCTGTCTCATCCGTAAGCCATATGGATGAGACATATACAGAATATGATGCCCTCAGAAAGTAAACCCAGTATAATCTCATCAAATGGACTTTTTTTCAGTCGGCCACAGACAGGTTAAGGTATTAATCCATGGCAAATTAGATTTTAGAATTTCTCGTTTGAAGTATACCAATGAATGTACAGACACTATTAATGAACTGATTCTGAAGGAGCTTCAAATGTATTTCATTTAATTCCTTAATCCTGTCCGAATGAGGCTTTGAACTAAAAGTGTGACAGGCCATTCAGGAATTAAGTTACTGCTACAGATTCTGCACTGCAAACAGATGTTCTACACTAAAAACAGTTTGCACATTAATTTAATGGTTTGCACTGCTCTCTTCCTTCTAACACTCATTTGTGGAGCTAACTTACACACAACCACGTTAATTATACCATGGTTTATCTTTAAGTGATACAGAAACAGACATAACTGTAACACAACAAGGCACCATTAGGTTATCACTAATTATCTGTTGCTTGTAGTTTGAAGATGTACCGCCACATCAGAAAAATCTTACAAGGTTCCAGTTGCAGCTTTTGATTCACACACTCTCAATCTGCCCTGCATGCATAAATAAACCGTACAGACAAATCCATGGTGACAATTAGATGATTGGTGAATTTCTTTAGTTGTGTTTTGAAACTCCAACCAGGAGTCACCAAAGTAAAATCTGGATATCAGTTGTTGTTTTGCATTTAACTGATGAGTTAAATAAGTTTAATATGATCAGCTTTTTCAACAGTTTGACATTTCTGCTCATGTCTCTCCTCATCAGGTGAAATGCCAACCGATTTGGATACATCCAGTTCAACTTCTTGGTCATGTCTCTCCTCATCAGATGAAATGCCAACCAAATTGGATAAAATCAGTATTACATGTGTCCCCCGTGTTCCCATGCGTTTTGCCTTGGTTGGCTTGGCTGGCTTAATTCTTGGTGGTTTTGTATCCTTCGTTGTGTGGAAATATAAAGGTAAGCTACAGCATGTTGATGGTTACATTGATAGCATGTTTGAGTGTAAAGCAACAACCCAGTTTTAAGCTTGGTAATATTAAATCACATTTCATTTAGTGTTATGTTGTGTGTGGTGGAAAAAACTGAACACTACATCATGCTTTTTACTTTCATAGTTCATTCAAAGCATACAGTATTTGAAATGTCTTGATGGAACAGCTTTTTTTTTTTTGAGTACTTTTTGGCCTTTATATGGCTTTATTGATAGTACAGCTCAAGAGATGACAGGAAACAGATGGGAGAGAGGGGGAGTGACACACAGCAAAGGGCCCCAGGCCGGGACTAGAACCAGAGGCCGCCGCAGTGAGGACAAAGCCTCTGTACATGGGACTCTACCAACTGAGCTAAATGCCGCCCCCAACAACAGCAGCTATTCAATAACACTTTTTACTGTGTTTCTGTGTTCTTCAATGTCATGTCTTTTCTTCACAAAAGATGATGAGGCACAAAAGCTGAAGACAGAAAGGGACGCACTACAGCAACAGAAGGAAGAACTGGAGAAACAGAGGGAAGAACTGGAGAAACTGAGGGAAGAACTGGAGAAACTGAGGGAAGAACTGGAGAAACTGAGGGAAGAACTGGAGAAACAGAGGGAAGAACTGGAGAAACTGAGGGAAGAACTGGAGAAACAGAGACGCCGACTTAGGGAACAACTTGAGGAAAATGAGAGAGAGAGGAAAGAGAATAAGCAGAAGCTTCAGTCAGTGGAGAAGGAAATAACAGAGAGAGAAAAGCTGTTTGACAAACCAGAGGAATTATTAAGAGAAAAGGAAAAACTATTACAGGTTCAGTGGAAACTGGATGAGAGTAAGAAAATTTTTGAGAAACAGATACTTGACAGGGAGAAATTGCTGGACAACATGGATAATCTGTTGAGAAGTAATAGACAGAGTGATGTTTAAATCTCTTTATAGATTAGCCAAACAGATGCAAATGTCAACACAATCAGAGCAAATAGTCACCAAAAGACTAACATGTGAAAAAAGAAATGAAATTTTGAAACAGAGTACAGTGTGAAATGAAGATTCATCATTACTAGGTGCAGCTAACTGACAGCAAGGACAACATTTATGATGGTGTTAAAAGAACCGCTGGATTTAATTACTTGTGTGCAGACAGTGTTTCAAAACATGTACCAGATTTATGATGAGATTATGAAAATCTGAGATGCATTCATCATGTGTTTGTTATGTCATTGTTTTGTTCAAAATGAGCTGATTGTTGTAGACATGTTAAAAATCTAAATAAAATCAAATGCAATAAGATTTTGTGGGAGTTTTTTTTCTCCAGAATAATTAATTACTGTTGGATTCTATATACATTAATCCCAATTTACCACAACTTTGTTCTTTATTCTCCATCAAGGAGGCAACTGCAATGCTTAAGAAAACCTTTTTTTTTCACTAAATAACTGAAGTTTAAAACAAAACCTACAGTGCTTTACAGGAGGAAGTGAGGTGAGTAATAAGTACAAGTGTACATGTCACAATGTTATCTATACAGTAAAGTTAAATCTCAAGTTATAAAATCAAGAAAATACTAAATAAAACAAGTTTGTTTTAAGATGCACTTTGGAGGTTTTTTTGCTTGTTTTTGTGTTGCCTTTCAAGATTGAAGGAGGAACACAAACAAAAGTTTGATTGCCTCGACCTCGAGGCGACAGATCCCTGAGGATGATTTAGTGGACAAAGGGCACACCCTGTTTTTGATCATGTACCATGTAACGCCCGCTAATGTAATAATGTCCACAAACGTAATAAACCACCAACGTAATAAAAATCTGCAGCATTTAATGTAATAAACCCACAAATTAATACATTTTCAACAAACGTAATAGCCGCTGCCTACTTCAAACGTAACACGCGATTTCCCACAAATGTAATAACTATTACGTCTGCAGGGGTTTATTACGTTTGTGGGGAAGTTTTCCCACAAATGTAATAATACAATGAATAATGGTCATTGTGGTTGTTGTTGTTTGTTTGCCTATACACCTACTAATACTACTGACTGTGGGTGCAAAATCCAGCTGGTGACTCTCCACTCTGCTATCACACAACGGACCCCCCCCTTTCAATTAGCCTATTTTGTGGTCTAGTATCTAGTTTAAACAGATGTATTTCTTTGCATAAGCAAAATGCTTCTTGTTAATGAGGATCATCTCCATTCGCTGTAGTGATGGGATACTCGATTCCTTTTACTGACTCGAGTTTGTATGAGTCACTCACTAAAGTGAATCGGGTTTTCGAGTCACTTGAGTCAGTCACCCACAGTGTGTGCCACGGAATGTACAAACAAGTTCCAAACCACTCCAGTCCCCAAATCATTGTGAAAAAGACTAAAAATCAAGAAGTCTCCAAGGCAAAACATTTATTTTTCTTTCTTTCTCTCTTAGTAAATGCAAATAACCCATAACCCAAACAGCGAATAAATTAACATTCAGTGCGAAACAGTGCAACAGTGCCTAACCCTAATAAAATGTATGAAACTGTGCACAAATACAAAAAACTAAGTTTAAATAACCTAAACAATAGTGCAAAAATATTAATATTCTATCATTCAACAGCGCGTCATTATAATAAAATGTATGAAACTGTGCACAAATAGAGTTTCTCAGGTAAGGGAGGGGCTCTACGAGCTGGGAGGGAGAGCGAGTGAGCTGTGAGCTACTGGGTCAGTCAATCGTTCTTTTTCTGTATCAGCCTGTGATACAGCTCAGCTCGGGGCAGAAAGGAGAGGAGACAGGGGAGTTGAGTTGAAATAATGACCAGAGCCGTTGCTTTAGCCACGGAGCTAATACAGCAATTAGCTTGATACATTTACGCAATTGCAGTTAGAATAACAGTTGTGTGGCAGGTCTCCTCTTTGCAGTTAGCTGGCGGTAGCAGTGGTGAGTCAGTGAACTAGACAATGGAGACAATGACTCGTAACTCCTGAGTCAGTAAAAAGAATCTCGAGTTTTGAACGATTCGTTCATGACTCGCACATCACTAATTCACAGTGGCGTTGGATGCAGCTTTAGAGCACCAATTCTCAGCCTCTTCTTTTGCCGGTGACAGACGCTGTTTTTCGGGCAGAAATGTGACGAAGAGTCGGTAGGACAAGCGGAAGGACAGACGCTTCTCCACGTATATCTGTGGTATTTTTTTCTCATATACTGTAAGTTGCCAAAGACAGTTACAGTTACTACGTTACTTTTGTTTGGTCCTGTAACGTTGCTTTGTGGGACATTTCTCTTTATTAAGTTGAGTGAAGGACCTGTGTAGTTATCAGACTGTCTGATCGACACGCCCTCGACAAGGACAGCTGGCTGCTCCATCCACACTGGTTCGGTTCGCCAATAATGCAGCCCTGATACTACCTCCAGAGGCGGATCAGCGCTGGAGTGAAATTTCACCCCTCCCCACATCTGAAACTTTCACACAGAGGAGGAGGCAGAGAATTGGCGGGCCAAGACTTCAGGGACTTCAGGGAACTTCCCCCCCGGAAAACAGCCTCCGTCCCCGCGAGTGAGGGAGTCAGACAGGGTCCAGTTTAAAAAACGTAACTTCGTCACTTTCCAGGATGTTTGGTGGGTCAGGATCTCAATCACAACACATTATAACAGCATCCATATGATTATAAACTGTCCGCAGGTTTAGATTGACAGGGGGGACACCGGAGAAACACCTTGAAAACACACCGACGTCATCATCATGACGTGGACCGTCACGCCTCTTTAGGAGCCGCAGCGCCAGGTTTCTGTGTGAATTACACAGCGGTAAGGTGGAGATGCTTTGTCTGTGTGAATCACCATCAGCGGAGAATCGGCGAACCGCCGCTGCGGAGATAATGCGGCTTCTCCTGTGTGAAAGGGGCTTCTCTCTCACCGCTGCTTCTCTCTCACCGCTGTCCGCAGTGCTGAACCAAAGAAGCCCTGACCCGCATCTACCTGCCTAGTCTATTGATTTTCCCCCTCCACTCAAAAATGTGTTTTTTATATTGTTCCTACAGTTGAATGTTTGAATTTCAAGTGTTGGAACAAGCTTTTGGGATGCCATATATTTGCATATTTCTTGATTCTGGAATTTTAAAACTAGATATTTATATGCCACAAAACAATAAAAAAAAAGGGGGGGGGGGCATTGTGTGATAGCGGAGCGGCGATTCAGCAGCTGGAATTTGCACCCACGGTCAGTAGTATTAGTAGGTGTATAGCAGGGCAGGAATTTGCCATGGCCATGGCCCTCGTGCCCCCACAATTTGGCCTTGTGCCCTTGAAAAAAATATCTGCACTGAGGCCACGGTGGCCTTGATGCCTCACCTGCACTGCCCCAGTTGGTTTTGCGGTTTTCTAGTCTGCCTCTTTCCTGTCAACACAGCTTTGACACCTGCATCTTTTGAGAAAAAAAGCGTCTTTTGATGACAATCATCATTTTTGATGGGTTTGATTCGAGCCTGGCATGAACCGCTCGGACGGCTATACTATACAATAAGGATCAGCTGGCGTTGCGTATCGAGGGTGTGTCGATCGGACGGTCGGTTACCTACACAGGTCCTTCACTCAACTTAATACAGAGAAATGTCCCACAAAGCAACGTTACAGGACCAAACAACAGTAACGTAGTAACTGTAACTGTCTTTGGCAACTTATATGAGGAAAAGAACACCGCAGATATAAGTGGAGAAGCGTCTGTCCTCCTGTCTGTCCTCCTGTCTGTCTCACCGACACATTTCTGCCCGAAAAACAGCGTCTGTCACCGGCAAAAACTTTAACTCACCAAGTGTTTGTGATTAAAATAAATCACAGCGACGGTCAGTCCTCCAGACCGAGACTTCAGTGAACTTTCCCCGAGAAAACAGCCTCTGTCCCGCGAGTAACAGAGTCAGACAGCGTCCAGTTTGATGGCGAATATTTAATTATGTAATTTAGAGCGAAAAGCGTAACTTTGTCACTTTCCAGGATGTTTGGTGGGTCAGGATGTCAATCACTACACATTGTAACAGCATCCATATGATTATAAACTGTCCACAGGTTTAGATTGACAGGAGGACACCTGGGAACACCTTGAAAACACACCGACGTCATCATCATGACTCGTACCGTCATCATCATATCTGCCATAATGTGCAATTTATATGTATTTATGTCTTGCACATTTGGTGTCAATTGAGCAAAAATTGTTATAAAAACATAGCCTATAATCAAAAACAATCAAGACAACAACAAGACAGACAAATCACAAGCAACAATCAGATTGAAACGGTATATGTTCAATGGTTTCTTATCTTTAGACCTAAAAAAATATAGGAGATGTTTCTTTACCTGCTTGACAGTTTCAGCTGAGACTCTAATCTTCCTCAGACGCGTCATTAGTCCTTAAATTAAATTCATTATGGACGTGGACTTAAAATCATTGTTTTCTTTTATGGCCTTTGTGCCCTCAAAAAAATGACAACACAAAAGGCCAAGTGGCCTTGCCCCTAAAATGACGAAATTCCAGGCCTGGTATATAGGCAAACAAAAAAACAACCACAACGACCATTATTCATTGTATTATTACATTTGTGGGAAGTTATTACAATAAAGATTTTCACTTCCCCAGAAACGTAATAAATCCCTTCAAACGTAATAATTATTACATTTGTGGGAAATCACGTGTTACGTTTGTAGTAGGCAGCGGCTATTACGTTTGTGGAAAATGTATTACATTTATGGGTTAATTACATTAAATGCTGCAGATTTTTATTACGTTTGTGGACATTATTACATTGGCGGGCTTTACACACCATCATAAGTACAATTCTAAAATCAGTCCTTAAAGTGACAGAAAGCCAATACAGAGCGTATAAAACTAGAGTAATGTGTGATCGACAGTTTGTTTTGTTAAAAGTCTTCACATACAGTATGTCAAATCTACAGCAGGCAGGCGGGAAAATCAGTAAGTGAACACACCTTACGTGATTACAGATGAACAGGATCAGATTACGGCTTCTCTTATTTGAGGACTTTGATCGAGCAGGTTACTGCAGGTTTCTCTGACAGGAGGCGACTTTGACACAAACTGCAGGTACGTACGCTTTTCAATAATTCAGTTATGTTAAACTCCTTATTCTATTGAAGTTGAACAACATGCAGCACTGCTACATAAAAACAATTTTCATTCCTGGATTTGAGCATCAATGTTTTTCCTAAGAGCCATATGAAGTGACTCTGAATGCAGTGTTGTTTGCTGATTCTATCTCATCCAGTCCTACCTCCTGTGTCATCATCATGCGTTACATCTTCCTGTCAGCTCTTGTCCTCACCTTTCCCACGTGGAAATGTAAGTAGCAGCTCTTGATGATCATGCTAATACAACGATATTCATCTAAAAATTGTATTTTTACAGAACTGTTTGTAGAGAGAAATCTTGTTGTATTGTTATGTTTCTTATTGGAATTAAAGGTGAACGTCTAACTTGCTACTATCTTTTTATTCTTGGCCATATAATGATTTGCTGCTTTAATTTGACTAATAATGCTGGTGTGCTTTTGTGATTCCAAAAAGATGAGAAAATGGACCAGGACACGATCAAGTCACAGAACAAAGAGAAAGAATCTGAAAAAGCACCGACTACTTTGACAGAACAGATGAAGGACACTGAGAACTTGACAGTGCAACTCCAACCACAGTTTCAAGAGGTAAGACTGAACGTTGTGCAAACTAGGCAGAAACCAAAACAGGGAAAAACAATATAGCTTTGCAATGAACATTTTGTAGATTTTAAATATGAATGTGCCTTATTATATTTTAAAACCTAACAGCAGTTAATTTCAGGATGAGAGACAGTTGCATATGAATGTAATTCTTCTTAAATAAAAAGCAGCATAAAGAAAGGAAACTGGTCAAGCAGCTTTTTATCTTTAAATAAACATGAAGGCTTGAATCCCACTGAGGACCTTTGATGCATGTTGTGTTTTGCCATCTCCAACTGTCAAGGCTTCGATAAAGGCGTTGTGCAAAAACATAATTGGAATAGTCATTTATGTTTTCTTGAGTATGCTAGCCAACATATGATACAATACGTGTGCTCAAAGCATAAATATTGAATAATTTTCTCTTATTCTCCGGTTACTTCTGTAATTTCAACCATTTTTCTTTCCTTTCCGCTTTAGCGACAGTTAATGAGGAATAACACCTGCTTAGGAAAGTTGTAATTTCCAATGTTATTCATAAAAAAAAAAATGATCTCACACATTGCTGCTGCAAACATCTTGTAGGACTGACAAACACACTCCAGTCATAGTACTTTGCATTATGACATTGGTTTTAGTTTTTGAGCATATTTCCTATTATATTTGTATTTCGTATAGTGAATGTAACCAGGGTCTGAAATTAACTTTTTGACTCACCAGCCAAGTGGACTGGTAGATGAAAAAATCCACCAGCCAAGCACATTTTTTACCGGCCAAAATAATAAATTGCCTTTTTGTGTTGCATATACATTCATTTCCATACATTTCATTGAGATAAAGTATTATGTTGAATACAAACCTAAAGAAGAGGCCACAGCAAAGTTGAAGTGTAATTATTTTTGATATACTGATGAATGTATTTGCTATCAACAGGAGTTAAAGCAAGAAAATCTATCTCCATGTCTGAAATTTGGCATGACGTTGACACAAGCGACGTCACGGTGGGTGTCGAGAGCAGAGCCCGAGACACACCGCGTTTGGGTCCGGCTTTAGGGCGCCAATTCTCTGCCTGCGCATTGCTGGCGAACCGAACCAGTGTGAACGGATAAGCCGGCTGCACGTATCGAGGGCGTGTCGATCGGACGGTCGGTTAACTACACAGGTCCTTCACTCAACTAAATACAGAGAAATGTCCCACAAAGCAACGTTACAGGACCAAACAACAGTAACGTAGTAACTGTAACTGTCTTTGGCAACTTATATGAGGAAAAAAATACCGCAGACGTGGAGAAGCATCTGTCCTCCCGTCTGTCCTCCCGCCTGTGTGACCGACTCCTCATAACATTTCTGCCCGATAAACAGCGTCTGTCACCGGCAAAAAACTTTAACTCTTAAATCTCCACGACCGTTCGAACTCCCGACCGAGACTTCAGTGAACTTTCCCCGAGAAAACAGCCACCGCCCGCGAGTGAGAGAGTCAGACAGCGTCCAGTTTACTGATGGCGATTTTATTTATTATTTAGTTTCAAAGCTTGACTCCTTCCAAATATCGCCACATACGTTGAAAATTTGCTTACGGTAATTAGCAGCTGTCCGGCCTAAAGTGATAATCACCCTCTTATTCTACTCTGCCTCTGATTGACAGGTGTTCGTTGCTAGACAAAATGTCAGGGTCAGAGCCAATCAGAGGCAGAGTGCGGGCGGGTCTTCACACTGTTTTTGTGTGTGTGTGTGTTTGTGTGCGTCCCAAAACGCAGTAGGCCTACACTTTTACGTACTATTATGGTACAAAAATGTACCCGCCAGTGTGGTGGATAACCTCCGCGATTTACTCGCCAAACATAAAACTTACTCGCCATTGGAGCTTGGCGGGTGTTAATTTCGGACCCTGAATGTAACATAATAATATTTTTTGGTGTATATGTAGTTAATCTCTTAACATACTGAGAGCACTCAATATATCAAACACTCTGAGTAATAAAATCAAAAGTCTGTGGATGTTGTAGGCCTCTAATAAACACATCCAAGCAGCCTCTTTGCCCATCGTCCAGCAGTTAACTCAGTAGCACAAAGCAAATAACACCTGAGCCAAACAACAGATACACTCCAGCAGCAACTGAATTGATCAGTAGCCAGCTCAGTAGCACAAAACACACACCTACAGAAGTAGGGAATACCTATCACGCTGAGTAGCCTTTTGAGACGGAGATACGTTTGAGATGCTATTTTGCTTGTGTTTATGTGACTGCGACAATTAACAGTTAATAAATTATGTCTTTATTATAGCTGTTAACACAAATTTCCCAGCTGACCAGCGACAGTTACAGGGCCGTCTGTGTCGGTGTGGTCTAGCAGTGTGCATTTATGTGTTTTGGAGGAAGGGCTCAGATGTAGACCTGATGGGAGGGGGAATATATTAGGTTGGGTATTTCAAACTTCTGCACTGCTCTTAATGGTTTCTACAATCTTACAAACCCCTGATTTAACAATTCTCGTGACTGAACTAGTTTACTATTTGAAAAAAGATAATTAATATTCAATTGTACTATTTAAATTGTTTTAGTTGCTTTATGAATTTTGTTTTAACTGTTTTATCGAGGAAAAAAAAAATCTGCCAATTGTTTTGTTTTTTTCTTTCTGGGAATTAAAGCTTGTTTACTTATTTTTTTCAGAATTCCACAAAGCAGAACCAGAAGGACGAAACCATGGATGACAGTATTGAAAGTAATGTTTCCCAGGAAATTATCAAATTTGCCCTATGGCTAATGACTCAAGACAAATGTTTTAGAACTACATGTGAAATGATTTACATCTTGTTCAAAGTAAATCGACATGTGTCTGTTGTATTTCTCCACAAAAGAAGAGAAAGGGTCGCTGAACAAAGACAAATACTGGGAAGATAAGTTTACCGCACTGATGGAGAAGCTGACTAAACTGGAGAACGAGAGGGATGAACTTGAACAGAGACTGGATGAGTTGGAGAAGGAGAAGGAAGTAAACAAGCAGAAGCTTCAGGCAGTAGAGAAGGTAACAAAAGTGAGAAAGATGACACCAGAGAAATTATTAAAAGAAAACATAATGTGTGACTGCGGTAACTAAACCAAACAAAGAAAGATAATAATAGACGGCTACTAAACACTGAGAGATTGATGAAGCCAATAGAGATATCACTTTTATCAAACATCTTTTCTGCCTTTTTCCTTTTTTCAGGGATTTACATCTACACCTTGTTTGTTTTTTCCATTTAACAGAATAAAACAACGCAGAACCAGAAGACCAGACTGTTCTTTGAACCTACTTTCACTGCCCTCAACCTTGACACCGTATTCTTCCTTCTACTCATACACAGTTGTGGAGGTAACGCAAACACTTTGGTTTTACAGTTAATTATGTTTAATGTTGTTATTTAGAAACCTCCTGTATTAATGTATAATATATAACCCATGATTATAGGTTGACTTCTGAGAATTATAGATAACAAGGACTATTTTTGCAGTTGTGAAGCTCCATCTATAGCATCATTTTGTATTGTGGTTTCCAGAAAGTGTAATTTTATAACAACTGCCTCTGTAACAGATGACACTGTTTATCATTGAAAATTGTTACTACTGAATTTTTATTTGTCTTATCATTTCAGCTGATTTGGTTCAATCCATTTCCACACTGTCTCAACACATGTGGTCAATTGGAGTCTTGGTTGAATTGGCTTTTAGCTTTATTCTTGCTGTTTATGCCAAGTATAAATGGAATCGTAAGTCCCACTACTGTCATTTTCAGTGATATGCAGCATGATTCATTTATAGTAAAAAACAATGAATACTAACCCAGGTTTCATCATTTTAAATACCATGGAAACATTGTTTAAACTGATATTTCAATAATAAATAGGTTTAGTCTCATTTTGAAATGTATACATAAGTTACAGCTTGTTGATGGTTACATTAAAAGCATGTGTCAATATAAAGCACCAGCCCAGTGTTAAGCTTGATAATGTTAATAACATTTGAGTTAGTTTTATGTTGTGTGTAGTGGAAAAACACTACATCATGCTTTTTACTTTCATAGTTCATTCAAAGCATACAGTATCGGAAATGTTTTACTTTGATAAAAAAAAGGACAGAAGGACATGTTTAATTTACTGAAATTTTGTTTGCTGTCTCATAACACCTTTTTGGTGCGTTTCTAATGTTCTTCAATGTCATGTATTTTCTTCACAAAAGGTGACAAAGCTGATTTGCAGAGGAAAAATACTTTTCTTCAAAATCAATCACGAAAGATGGAGAAAGAAAGGGACGATACAGTTGCTGCACTGCAGGAACAGAGGGAAGAACTGGAGAAACAGAGGAAGAACTGGAGAAACAGAGTGAAGAACTGGAGAAACAGAGGGAAGAACTGGAGAACAGAGAAATGAACTGGAGAAACAGAGATGCCGACTTAGGGAACAACTTGAGGAGAATGAGAAAGAGAGGAAAGAGAATAAGCAGAAGCTTCAGTCAGTGGAGAAGGAAATAACAGAGAGAGAAAAGCTGTTTGACAAACCAGAGAAATTATTAAGAGAAAAGGAAAAACTATTACAGGTTCAGTGGAAACTGGATGAGACTAAGAACATTTTTGAGAAACAGATACTTGACAGGGAGAAATTGCTGGAGTCCATTGAGAGTCTGTTGAGAATTAACAGACAGAGTGATGTTTAAATCTCTTTATATTAGCTAAACAGATGCAAATGTCAACACAATCAGAGCAAACAGTCACCAAAAGACCAACATGTGAAAAAATATAGCATCACAAACATTTAATTGATGTCTGGATTAAATATCAAACTATAGATGAAGTAATTCATGCTTGCTGAGACTGTTGACAAAAAAAACAAACTAAAAAACATATGAACTTTAATTTGAAATTTTATGAAACAGTGTTAAATGGGGATTTATTATTACTAGGTGCAGCTAACTGACAGCAAGGACAACATTTATGATGGTGTAATAAGAACCACTTGATTTAATTAATTGTGCAGACAGTGTTTTAAAACATGTACCAGATCTATGATGAGATTTCCAAAATCTTTCAACGTATCTATAAAAAGGTGTCAAATATATGGATGTACTGCTCTGTGATGTGATTATCATGTGTCTGTAATGTCATGATTTTTGTTCAAAGTTAGCTGATTGTTGTAGACATGTTCATATTAAAATAAAAGACCAGGCAGAAACTGAAACAGGGAAGACAATATATCTTCACAATGAACATTTTGTAGATTTTCAATATGAATGTACCGCCTTATATGTTAAATTCAAACCACAGTTGATTTCAGGATAAGACACAGCTGCATATGAATTTAAGTCAAGCAAATTTATCTTTAAATAAACATGAAGGCATGAATCCCACTGAGGACCTTTGTTGCATGTCATGTTTTGCCATATCGCAACTGACAAGGCTGCTCAAAGTGTAAATATTGAAGAATTTACTCTTATTCTCCTCTGTTACTTCTGTTATGTCAATCATCAGTCTATCCTTTCCGCTACAGTGATAGTTAATAGTTAATACAGTTTAAAACAACAAAAACATAAATAGAAAAGAACAATTGTAACATGGGGAGAAGTGCTGGTGTAGATCAAAAGGACATTAGGACACTGATGTTGAGGCTGGATAAGACAGATTTATTACAGGTGCAGCTTTAAGTGTTACTTGGCAAGTACAGCTGTGTAAATGTGTTACATGTCTGATATTAACGTTTGAAAATCTGCTTTAGTTCATGTGTCTTTTTACTGTAAATATGTAAACATTTACAAAGTCAAAACATTACAAGTGGCTTTGTGATATTCCTTAAAAAGATTTTCTCAATAAAAACACTTTTTCCAATGAATGACTGCTGCTTTTGTTTCTGAATAGTCTGCTCTCTAGTCAGTCTATAATAAGATGACCACACAGGTTTAAGATTGAGGCTTGAACAGGTAGTCAACATTTTTTTGAAACAACAAAAGTGTGTTACGTGCTAAAAGGAAGCAGATGTCCAACTCCATTTTATAGAGCTAATTAAATATTAACCAGTGCTGTTGAGTCTAACACAATAAAACCACGCCATCTTAAAATCCTGACATCAAATCTCATTATCTTTGAATTGTATTTTATGTCTTATTCATTGTTTTAAAGGCACAACTTAACTGTTTTCCTAAAACTATGGCCATGGTTCAGTAACTATATCTGGTACAGAAGCGTAGACATACACATCTGTATAGGTGCTACAACATGAACACACCTCATTCAATATACATGGTATCATTCAAAGTACGGGACTTTGACCATTCAGTTTCCTGAGAGGCGAGGCAAGGGAAGGCAACAGTTCGACGCAACAAGTATGTTGGATTTTCAAATTTAAAATCTAATCTTTTGTCAAGATTTCAGTCAATTTTATTACAACACATTCATATGTACTTTGGAACCCTTCCCAAGTAATAATTACAGATGCAATTGCTAACTGAGAAATTTGGCTCATCTGTGAAAATGGAGGAAAATATAAAACGTTTAAAAAATATATTCATTTTTTGGGGCAAATTGGCTTCATTACAATTATGACACTTTTAGCAGTTGTTGTTTCAATGTACCAATGGAAAGAGAGACTATCGCTACATTAAATTACTATATTACTTTAAATAAAAGTGGTGACAAATGTGGACTTATGTCACTATTGGTGCTGCCTTATATTTCAGATGCTGTACATTCTAACATTTATTCACATATTAAGCTGCTGTTTACATAGTCTTGCTAAAATGACATCCTTTGTAAAGTCAGTTGGCATTTGAATCTTTAATTATAATTAATTAATTAATTATTTCTATTCTTGATTTTTTTAGCAGTCAAGGATGATTCCCATTAAGGATGTACGTATCAGCACTGTCAGTGTTTCAGCTGTCCTCCTTCTCCTAATACACTTTTGTGGAGGTAACTTGCACACATATATCAATAACTTCTTGGTTACTGGTTTAGTACTTTGACACACAAACAATAAGGCACCAGTGACGTGATTTTTGAGTCTCTCTACTCAGTGCACATTTACAGTTAGCAAGTTGCATCTTTTTATTCACATGCTTAACTTAAACTCATGCATATATGCAAGAACTGTAAATTCAGATCCACAGTGATGTGAAGGTCGGGGAGTTTTTTGTTGTCTCACTGCATTTTTTTTGGATTACAAATATAATATAATATGCAACTCATTCAATTCTGTAATGCAGGCACAGAAGTATGTTAGATGGGGATGTCACTGATGGGATCCTACAGGCAGAACAGTTAATTCACACTAGAGATCTGTTTGTTATATTTCTGTCTATGCTTCTCTCACTGGTTTGAACTGGGTGGAGCTAAAATAATTAAAAGGTGATGTAACATGCCTGTTGGCACCAATTGGGATTTTGCAACATTTAAATATTTGAATCAGAAAACATACCATGATTGTTGCATATCAAGTTATAAATATGTACATAATGTCACAGAGAAATATTTTGAGATATAGAACTTGTTTTTTTAATTCAGAAATTTTTTTTAACTAGCGCTACTGGAATAATTATGTTAAATCCAACCTGCTGGTGACTTTGCCTTAAATAAATGAACAAAGCTTATTTGTGCCTATTAGACAGTTTTCTAGCGCTGAAACTTTAAAGATACAACAGAGGCCATGAACAAAATCCATGGTCATAATACATATTCAACCAGAGGTGAATGGGTTTTTTCTAATGACAGAATTTAAAATAGACCTATTTTTTCTCCAGGTCAGTCACAGGAGATCGGTCCACCTCAGCCAGTCATGGCTATGGTCGGTGATGACATTGTTTTGCCATGTCAGCTGGAGCCTCCTGTGGATGCTGTTTCCATGACAATGGAGTGGGGAAGACCTGACCTGGACCCCAGATTTGTCTATGTGTGGCATGATGGTCAGGAACTTCTGGTGGACCAAAACAAAGCCTACAAGGGAAGAGCATCACTGTCTATCAACAAACTGAAACATGGAGATCTTTCACTGACACTCTCCAAAGTCAACATCTCTGATAATGGGATTTACAGATGTTACATTCCAAAACTAAGTAAAGAACACTTAGTTGAGCTTCTCGTTGGTAAGTCCAGTGACTTCACGGTACCACTCATACAACTTTTCTACTTTAAAGAGCAAAGTTCAACATTTTTGTCAAATTCCCCCGTCATAGTAAATGTTATTAAGGATAACACAGCCTATTATAGCACAGAATATCATACAGGCTTAAATCATACTCTGTGGAACCTGACCTTTATGAACACAAAGCTGATATTATGGCAGGAATTTATTAAAGGCACACATGGAGGTCTTCCTCAATTGCTCTCAGTTGCTCTGTTTTTAGTTTTTATTCCAGTTATTGCCAAAGTATTTGTTATAAAACGTCTTATAAAATATTAGCCTTAAATTTGTTCAACTTACCAGAAAGCTAGTTTATTTTCTTAAAGGGAGGCAACAATTTAATTTGCAGTTATTTTTTAGTTATATTAGTTAATTGTCAGGTTCAAAGAAGAACTAACGCCAATTATTTTGTTAAAATTTGTCAATGATGTGTTGCTAAATTATTAAATTATTGACTATGTACACTCAACAACATGGACCACAGTTAGACTGAGACGACACTGGGGTAATAATTAAGGTAGAAATGATGCTGTACATCATTTAAGAATTTAACCAATAATTAGTTTGAAATTTCTCCTCATCACCAGGTGCAGTCTCCTTACCTGGTATCAGTTTAGCAGGCATCCATGAAGGCAGCAGTGGAGTGATGTTAGACTGTCATTCTGAGGGCTGGTATCCAGCGCCTGAAATAATTTGGCTGGACGGTGAGAGAAACCTCCTCTCTGCTGGACCTACAGAGACAGTCAGAGGTCCTGATGACCTCTATACTGTCAGCAGCAGAGTGACTGTGGAGAAGAGACACAGCAACAGCTTCACCTGTAGAGTCCAACAGAACAACATTAACCAGACCAGAGACACGCACATACATGTTCCAGGTAGACATGATTTTAAAGAACCACTTTCAGCTTCCGAAATCATAAATAAAAACATAGACATTAGGTTAGCTGTACAGGTTTCATAAAGGTGATGCTCTCTTTGTTTTTGTTTTAATTTCAGATGATTTCTTCATAGCCCCATCAAGTTGTACTCCTTGTATTGCCATTAGCGTGTTGCTTGGTCTCATGTTTATTCCCGCAGTTGTCCTTTGGGTCTGGAAATGGAGACAAAGCAAAATCGGTGAGAAAAGAACAATAATTTCACTTTTTTAGTAATGATTTTCTGCCTATTACACTTATGGTTATAATAAGCAGAAGAGATGATCATCACAAAACAGTATAGAAGTTAGCATTCATAATGTCTCAAAATGAATGGTTACTTCCTTTTGGTCTTGAAATGTGGAGACAGCAAAACCCAGTAAGCCGAAAATGTAATTTACATTTCTGATGATGATGTTTCTCTTGAGCTTATGGTTAAGATGATATGCGTGGTGTGTGCTTTTTTTTTAAATGAAATGATCCAGAAGCACAGTTAAGCCTCTGTGTCTCATGCAGTTTTACAATTGTTTTTGTCTAAAATGTGCTGTGTAACACTGCTTCTGTTTCTACAGAGACAAAAAAGCACGACAAGAAGAAAAATGAAGAGAAAGAGCTCAAGAATATGGAGGATTTGGATAAGATATTGCCAAAACTCAATGAGGAGTTACAGAACAAAGATGAAGAACAGAAAGATATGACAAAGATTACTGAGATACTGAAGGAGGTGAGTGAGAAACTATTGAGGCAGAAAGAGCAAATCATCGTCCAACAGCAGAAGGCAGAGAAGCTGATGGAGGAGAATAAAAAGAAGGTTAAATCAGTGGAAAAAGAAGTAACAGAGAAGGAGGGAGATAAAACAGCAAACAGAGCACAGGGATACTTAAAACTCAGAGAAATCATACAAGAGGCCAACTGGAACCTGGAGGAGAGAAAGAAAGAACATCAACAACTGCAAATGACCACAGAAAACCTATCCAAGAGCATTACAGATGAAGTTAATAGAACATATGAAAAGAGGGAGCAAGTAGAGAGCTGCATGCAGCAAATCAAGAAACAGATGGAGGAGATAGAGAGACAGAGAGAGGAGATTCAGAAGAAACTTCAGTCAGAGACAACAAAACTAGTCAATTAACATTTAATTAATATACTCACTGTGTTCAGCTCCAAATACCAGACAGGCAGAGTCAGGGCCGAGCTAGTGAAGAGTCAGATATGTTCAGAGGACCTAACAGACACCAAGAAACAGAACTAGAACAGAGTGAATTCTGAACTTACTTTCATCAGGTGTCCAGAAACACGGTGCTAAATGAATGTTAATGATGTTCAACAGCTGGACGTGTAAATAAGCAACTGTTTGTATACATAAACACATTATGTATTTCAAAGTTGATATGTTGTATTAGCTTGTGTTTCTTCAATACAAAAATTAGTTGAGCGCACTGTTCAGCAGAGCCCATTCTGTGGTAATATATAAGACCTATACTGCAATAATAATATGTATATGTGATGGTTACAGAATTCTCACATTGATTTGATTGCATCATTCTCCAACACTCCAGCAGGTGAATGAAAAATGTAAAGTGTTTTCTCCTGCTGACAGATAACAGACCATCCAAGACTGAGGCACCCAGTTCAGAAAAAAGTAGCAGCCATTTGAAAAACAATGCCATGCTTTTATTTCCTTTATGATTATATTTTAATATGATAATGATTAACATGCATTGTTTCTGTTCTCTCGCTTAATAACTACCCATGTGGGCCTAGTTTTTTGCATTCATTGAGCATTATCAAAGATAAAATTAAATAATGTGAATACTGTCAATACTTTCATATAAACGTATCGTATGCTATGCATTTTTAATTTAGCTAATAAAATCAGTGTTTCAGTTACTCAATGAAAAATACAATGAAAGTTTAAAAGGGGAAAGCAGAGGAATGTCTGTAGTTACACTGTTAATTCAGTTACGTTACTTTTTCGATCTGTGGACGGTTTCTTTTGTGTTCTTCTAATTTTTAATTTAATTTTCTTTTCTTTTGAATTACTATATGTTGTCTGTTTTGATGGATATGTTCACTTGCCTGTCATCTCGTGTTTTTATTGGTTAAACTCCTTGTGAATGTGTGTGTGTGTGTGTGTGCATTTGAATAGTTGAAGCCAATGTATGCTGTAGTGTATATACAAGCACTGTACAAATAAATGTTCTATTGTTTGATCAAACTTGTGTCACAATTTCACTATGAGAAATGTATTACATAATGAACTAAGGGAAACATTTTGGGAAACAACAGCAGCATGTCATGTTTGCTTAACGTCATCATTTTCTACTGGCAAATAAGCAAACAGCACATTGTTATTTAGTGAAAAAAGACAGAAGTAGAAACAAAAGTAAGAAAGAGCACAGTGCTTCAGTGTTTCATGTGTATTTTTCTCTCAGTTCTATGCAGAAATGCTCTGTGTTGGCAGGTAATAACACGAGAAAATATTAATACATTTAAATATGTTCAGTGTGACCTGCAAAGTAAGAACAGAAAAAAGAAAACTGCCTCCATGCTGCTTGTCTTGATTTTTTCGACATTCACTCTGTAATCAATTAAAAAAGGTTACTTGTACATTTAACTTGCTGTATGTGTCATTTATGGTTTGAAAAGCTCAAATTGCAGATTAAATTGACATATAGATTTCTAAAGATGCTCTAGTAAAGAACAGTGCCACTTGAGCAGAAATTACAAAAAACTTCCTCATGACAGCAGTTGGTGGATCCAGTCTATAAAATAAGATGTCTCTGTTAATATAAAACCAGTAACCAACCGCCATTGCAGTTTATGCTCTATCTAGCTATAAAACCATAAAGTGGCAAACAGTCAAAGGTCTAATCTAGATTATGAATTATAATTGTGTACTTGTTTTGAAAACATACCTTTACTCACCTTGAATTCCTGTTTTGTTTGCAGAAGAAAATGTGTCTCTTCAATTGCGACCACAGGTAAATTGACTGACAAAATGAAAAAATACTTAGAAATCAAATATATACATATTCAACAAGTCCCTGGACCAAATGGCAAAAAAAAAATCCTGAAAAGTTGTGGTAATTTGTGTCTCCTCACCTTAACCTGAATCCAAACTCATATTTTTACAATGGTGGAACATACCAGGATCATAGTGCAGTTGGTAAAGGGACATACTGGCATTTGATATGCATCCGCTGTAAAATGTGCAGCTCTTTTATCTTGCACCATCAATGCACAATAAGTATAGTGTTAAAGTCAAAGTTGTCTTACAAACCTCCATTAGCTGTTGACCTATTCCAATATTTTGGCGAGCCTTGGGTCCGTTTACAATCTGAATGATGGTCTGACTGCTTTATGTTGTTGGACCTTCTGATGAGGTTCTTGAATATGACACACATCCATGTTTCAGGTCAAAATGATTTTGAAAAAAAGTTTCAGCTTCAAACCACCCTACTGGTTGGTGAGTGGCACACAAACAATATGTTTTCTGTCAAACATGAAGTTTTATAGAAGTGTTTCTTTCTCATATTATTTCGGAAGATGTCTTCAGGGCTCCATAAAGTTGTACGTCTTGTATTGACATTAGCGTATTTGTTCATGTTTGTTCTCGCAGTTGTCCTTTGGGTCTGGAAATGAAGACAAAGCAAAATAATTTCATCTTTTTAATAATGATTTTCTATCTTCCTTACGAATGGTTATGATAAACAGAAGAGACGACCATCACAAAACAGTATAAAAGCTCATAGTGTCTCTCAAAATTACTGGTTATAGTATTTAAAATGTAATTTTGAAGTGTATCTTGTGGACAAAAAAATCAATACTGCTCCATCAGAATTCCTTTATTGTCCTGCAAACGGGGAAATTTCTCTGCCAAAGCAGCCACAGGACAGTAATATTACAAAAAACAATAATAATATAAAAAAATAAGCAATATAATAAAAAGGTAAGAAATAGAATAGACTTGTATGCACATATATACATAAAACGTGATGTAACTCATTGAAATGTTTCGAGATATAAAATATTTCTGTGTCTAACACACTTTAACAACTGCTTCTGATTCTACATAAAGACAAAAAAGAGCAACTCACCGTCCAAAAGCTGAAGGTACTGAAGCTGTGTCCAGTTGCTGATCAAATTAATCATTAAAAAATTTTATTTTTCGATATGACACAGAGTCCTTCTTCTGTTCGGCACTACTCGGTGGCATCACTCAAAGGTTACATGTCAAAAATAACTGCCTTCTAACACGTAAGAGTCTGAATCTGCAAAGTAACTAGTTACTACATCTGTCAAATAACTGTAGAGGAGTCTAAGTATGAAGTAGCAGTAGCAGTAATTTTGACAGGGAGAGTCTTATTTTTACTCTGAATGTACATGTTGTACCTGTCAATAAGTTCCAAATATTGGTTGTCAGTCTTTTTGATTATTAATATTCCGTATCCGTATTAGTTGATCATTAATAACAAAAAAAAAGCATATAAGCAACCAAGAACACTGTGGCAGGGTCCACCACATGAAAACAAAGTAAAACATTATCAATTGTTCTGTCCTTTAAGGTCAGTTTGTTTATTCAGTCATGAAGATCTTTCTCTTCCGTTTCAAATTTCTTCCCCAAAACTACAGAGTGCACCTTTAAAATATGGTCAGTATAAGTAAATGAACAAGTAAATGTAGTAACAGAAGGAAATATTGACCAAAAAACAGGCGGTTCACACTATTAAATTCTTGTAATAATAACTAAAAGCAATGATCAAATTGAATAAAGATTTTTATAGATGCCCTAGAATAGAACAGTGCCACTTGAGCTGAAATTAAATAAAACTTCCTCATCACAGCAGTTGGTTGATCCACTCAATGAAATAAAATGTCTGTAAATATAAAACCAGTAACCAACCGCTGTCACAGTTTATGTTCCATCTAGCTATAAAATCAAAAAGTGCCAAACTGGACTGTTTGCCAGGTCTAATCTGAATCTGAACAAAAAACATATTTCAGTGAACCGGCTAATAATTACTTTTCAGTAAACATTTTATATATTTTTTTGAACACTTACCTGTAGTCACCTTGAATTCCTCTGTTCTGGTCACAGAAGAAAATGCGTCTCTTCAAATATTTGTTTATAATCTGAATGATGGTCTGACTGCTTTGTGTTGTTGGACATTCTGATGACGTTCTTGAATATGACACGCATCCATTTTCCAGGTCGAATAATGATGTTTCAGCTCAAATCACCATACTGGTTGGTGAGTGGCACACAAACTGTGTGTTTTCTGTCAAACATGAAGTTTTATAGAGGCGTTTCTCTCTCATTATTTCAGAAGATGTCTTGTCAAGTTGTACTCCTTGTTATTCCATTAGTGTGTTGCTTGGTTTCGTGTTTGTTCTCGCGTTTGGCCTTTTTTTCGGGAAATGGAGACAAAGCAAAATCGGTTAGACAAAAAACAGTTTTCCTTTCTATCTGTCAGACTTATATTTATGATAACCAGAAGAAATGATCATCACAAAACAGTATAAAAGTTCATAATGTCTCTCGATACACAACTAATATAGTGTTGAAGTCAAAGTTGCCTTACAAAGCTTAATGAAACCATAAGCTGTTGACATATTCCAAAATTTGGGCGAGCTTGGGTTCGTGTATAATCTGAATGATGGTGTGGCGACGGACATCATCTGTCTTGTGCTCCTCCTTTGGTCGCCTCGATCGCTCGGGCAACGCAACAGATGGTCTGACTGCTTTGTGTTGTTGGACATTATTGATGATGTTCTTGAATATGACACACATCCATGTTCCAGGTCGAAATTATTTTGGAAAAAAGTTTCAGCTTCAAACCACCCTGCTGGTTGGTGAGTGGAACACAAAGCATATGTTTTCTGTCAAGCATGAAGTTTTATAGCAGTGTTTCTCTTTCATATTATTTCAGAATATCTCTTCATGGCCACATCAAGTTGAACGTCTTGTATTGCCATGAGCATGTTGCTTGGTGTCATGTTTGATCTCGCAGTTTGTCCTTTTGGTCTGGAAATGGAGACAAAACAATAATTTCACCTTTATAGTAACGATTACACTTCAATTATGATAAACAAAAGAGATGATCATCAAACAATATAAAAGTTCATTATGTCTCTCAAAATTACCGGTTATATTATTTTAAATGTACTTTTAAAGTGTATCTTGTGGACAAAAAATGTAAACACTGCTCCATCTAATGTAACTCATTGAAATGTTTCGACATAAAATCATTCTGTCTAACATAATTTCACAACTGCTTCTGTTTCTACACAGAGAAAGAAAATGGAGGATTTGGATACGATGATGCTAAAACTCAATGAGGAGAAAGATGAGCAACAGAAAGATATGGAAAAGATTATTGAGATACTGAAGGAAGTGAGTGAGAAAATATTCAGGCAGAAAGAGCAACTCACCGTCCGACAGCAGAAGGTAGAGAAGCTGTGTCCAGTTGCTGATGAAATTCAACATTTGAAAATATGTTATTTTGGGCTCAGACGCAGCGTCCTCCTTCTGTCGGTCAACACTCTGTGGCGTCACTCAAAGTCCCGTCAACAAAAATTACACATCACAAATAACTGCCTTCTAACACGCAAGAGTCTGAATCTGCAAAGTAACTTCTTACTACAGTTATCAAATAAATGTAGAGTCGTGGAAGTGTGAAGCAACAGAAAATGGAAAAACTTGACAGAGTTTTATTTTTTCACAAGATGTACAGAATTATATTTTCAGTCAGTCAGTTGTCAGTCTTCTTGATTATTAATATTACGTGTTTATTTAGGATGGCTTTTAATACCCAGTAGTGCTGTGACACATTTTATTGTTTTTATCATTGGTATTATTTCATTCTATTTTATTGTTTTTATTTTTTTACTATGTATTGTAAAGCACTTTGGTTCCCCGAAAGGGTTGTTGTAAAGGGCTGTATAAATAAAGCACATTTACATTTACATTAATAACAGAAGAAAAGCATATAAGCAACCCAGAACACTGTGGCAGGGTCCACCACATGAAAACAAAGTAAAACATTATCAATTGTTCTGTCCTTTAAGGGCAGTTTGTTTATTCAGTCGTGAAGATCTTTCTCTTCCGTTTCAAATTTCTTCCCCAAAACTACAGAGTGCACCTTTAAAATATGGTCAGTATAAGTAAATGAACAAGTAAAGGTAGTAACAGAAGGAAATATTGACCACAAAACAGGCGGTTCACACTATTAAATTCTTGTAATAACTAAAAGCAATGATCAAATTGAATAAAGATTTTTATAGATGCCCTAGAACAGAACAGTACCACTTGAGCTGAAATTAAATAAAACTTCCTCATCACAGCAGTTGGTTGGTCCAGTCAATAAAATAAAATGTCTGTTTAAAACCAGTAACCAACCGCTGTCACAGTTTATGTTCCATCTAGCTACAAAATCAGAAAGTGGCAAACCTGACTGTTTGCCAGGTCTAATCTGAATGTGGACAAAAAACATATTTCAGTGAACCGGCTAATAATTACTTTTCAGTAACATTTTATATATTTTTTGAACACTTACCTGTAGTCACCTTGAATTCCTCTGTTCTGGTCACAGAAGAAAATGCGTCTCTTCCAATATTTGTTTATAATCTGAATGATGGTCTGACTGCTTTGTGTTGTTGGACATTCTGATGACGTTCTTGAATATGACACGCATCCATTTTCCAGGTCGAATAATGATGTTTCAGCTCAAATCACCATACTGGTTGGTGAGTGGCACACAAACTGTGTGTTTTCTGTCAAACATGAAGTTTTATAGAGGCGTTTCTCTCTCATTATTTCAGAAGATGTCTTGTCAAGTTGTACTCCTTGTTATTCCATTAGTGTGCTGCTTGGTTTCGTGTTTGTTCTCGCGTTTGGCCTTTTTGTCGGGAAATCGAGACAAAGCAAAATCGGTGAGACAAAAAACAGTTTTCCTCTCTGTCTGTCACACTTATATTTATGATAACCAGAAGAAATTATCATCACAAAACAGTATAAAAGTTCATAATGTCTCTCGATACACAACTAATATAGTGTTGAAGTCAAAGTTGCCTTACAAAGCTTAATGAAACCATAAGCTGTTGACCTATTCCAAAATTTGGGCGAGCTTGGGTTCGTGTATAATCTGAATGATGGTGTGACGACGGACATCATCTGTCTTGTGCTCCTCCTTTGGTCGCCTCGATCGCTCGGGCAACGCAACAGATGGTCTGACTGCTTTGTGTTGTTGGACATTATTGATGATGTTCTTGAATATGACACACATCCATGTTCCAGGTCGAAATCATTTTGAAAAAAAGTTTCAGCTTCAAACCACCCTGCTGGTTGGTGATTAGCACACAAAGCATATGTTTTCTGTCAAACATGAAGTTTTATAGCAGTGTTTCTCTTTCATATTATTTCAGAATATTTCTTCATGGCCCCATCAAGTTGAACGTCTTGTATTGCCATGAGCATGTTGCTTGGTGTCATGTTTGTTCTCGCAGTTTGTCCTTTTGGTCTGGAAATGGAGACAAAGCAATTATTTCACCTTAATGATTACACTTTAATTATGATAAACAGAAGAGATGATCATCAAACAGTATAAAAGTTTATAATGTCTCTCAAAATTACCGGTTATATTATTTTAAATGTACTTTTAAAGTGTATCTTGTGGACAAAAAATGTAAACACTGCTCCATCTAATGTAACTCATTGAAATGTTTCGACATAAAATCATTCTGTCTAACATAGTTTCACAACTGCTTCTGTTTCTACACAGAGAAAGAAAATGGAGGATTTGGATACGATGATGCTAAAACTCAATGAGAAGAAAGATGAACAACAGAACGATATGAAAAAGATTACTGAGATACTGAAGGAAGTGAGTGAGAAAATATTGAGGCAGAAAGAGCAACTCACCGTCCGACAGCAGAAGGTGGAGAAGCTGTGTCCAGTTGCTGATGAAATTCATCGTTTGAAAATATGTTATTTTCTGCTCCGACGCAGTGTCCTTCTTCTGTCGGTCAACACTCTGTGGCGTCACTCAAAGTCCCGTCAACAAAAATTACCTTCTAACACGCAAGAGTCTGAATCTGCAAAGTAACTTCTTACTACAGTTATCAAATAAATGTAGAGTCGTGGAAGTATGAAGCAACAGAAAATGGAAAAACTTGACAGAGTTTTATTTTTACACAGAATGTTGTTGTACAGATTTATATTTTCCAAATATTCGTTGTCAGTTTTCTTGATTATTAATGTTCGGTGTCAGTATTAGCTGATCACTAATGACAAACAAAACATAAGCCAGGCATGCAGAGAGTAGAGATAGACCGATATGGGTTTTTCAGGGCCGATACCGATACTGATTATTAGTAGTCAGGGAGGCCGATAACCGATATTTGGAGCCGATATTCATTTGCAGTAAAAGGGAAAATATTGGCGTCAAAATTTTGAATAAACCAAAAATTCCAACACTTAACTTTGTTTAAATCCTTTACGCATGTTTATTAAACAGCTTATCCAATTTGCAACATGTAAAATGTTGTTTTTTTTATCTTAGACAATAGACATCTTTGTTGTAAAATTCTAACAAAAAGTGCAGGGAGCTCCCAGGCTCAGCAGCACGTCTTATAAAAGGTAAATAAAAATGTAAACAAATAAATAAATAGTTCATGTAGGCTTTATGATGCAGTTACATTGTGTCTTAAGTCTTGAACAGCAATATCCTGCTCCTCTCTACAAGAAACTGTCAAAGACAGCTTCAGGACACACTTCATCTAACAATATGTCATTTTCTGCTGCTTGGGATCTCTCAATCAACACAGAAAAGGGTAAAGTAAAATAACTTGGTAGTTAAACAGCCATTATTGCCCTACAGTTTTCTCTCAGACAGACGGTGCTTTGCTGTCAGTTTCTGCAGCTTCTCATGTGGCTTACACACACACACACACACACACACACACACACACACTTCTCACTTGTATCACTATTTCCCTATCAATATTATCAGCAACCTTGTTTCAAGTGATAAAACCGTTAAAAACACCAAATAGCCTACAGCACCTCACTTTAATAATCAGTGTTGATCACAGGAACAGACAGCTGCCGGTAACGTATCGGGCCTCACAGTAACGTTAGTAGTCGTGAGTTGTAGAGTTTGGCTACAGTCTGCTGAGCGTCTCGAGCCAGAGAAGGAGAAAGCGGACCGCTGGGCTAACGTTGACGTTACGCTAAAAGCTAATCAGCCTTCACCTTAACGAGCTTCCCTGCAATAAAACGACTGAATTGAGTTTATTAGGTTTTTACTCTCTCACTCATACAGAGACTTCTACTATCACGGACTATTTCCATATCGATATTATCAGCAACCTTGTTTCGAGTGATCAACAGGTACGTCTGGACGGACTGCGAGCGAGCAGAGCTGCTGCTTTTATAACGTTAATGGGCTCATAGTAATGTTCCTAGTAGTTGTGAGTTGTAGAGGACTGGGATGTTTAATACAAGTGTAGGAGAGTCTGCTGCCTTATCTTACCTTCGAAACCAAGAATCTAGTTTTACATGGTGGCAGAACTTTTTCTCCTCTCCGCCGTGTGTGTGTGAGCACTGTGCATGCACAGCTTTCACTGCTGATTGGCTGTTACCTGTGCTGTGGCTCTGCGTGTAACCAGAGCGTGTAACCAATCAGATGGTGCTGTGGGTGGGACAATGCTGGAGACAGCGTAGTGACAGCAGACAGAGGCTGCATCAGAGCCAAAATAACCCAGTTTTAAATTGATCTCTTATCGGCCGTCGGATTAAAAACAAAGGCCAATGCCGATATGCGTCAAAATGCCGAATATTGGGGTCGATCCCTAGCAGAGAGGCTTGATTAGTTTACACTGTTAGGAAACAAATTAACTCAGAATGACCAAGTATACTATTATATCTAAGTTGTACAAGCTAAAAAGTTCTGGCAACTTAACATTAATAGTCTTCTTTAGCATGTAACACCATATATTGGACGGATAAATTATAGGTCCAACTATGACATTATTGCAGATAGAGCCAATAATAATAAGCCACATTTCTTTCACGCACTGAACAATAGCAGCATTTGTCAAGCAGTAGTACAGAAGTGACTGACTGCACCTTTAAAGTGGGTTTGTGATCCACCAATAAACAGAGGTGAAAAGGAAAAAGTGCAGGGAGTTGTTGTATATTTCGGAGTTTGTATTATTACATCATTGATATTGTAAATATAAAAATCCCAAGTTTAGATTTTTTCTCCATATCTACACACTGCCCCTTTAATGAGGAAACATTAGAAATATTTTCTTTTTTCCATCAGTGAATAAACAAGCTGTTCTCAGAGGTAAGAAATTGTGCTGTCCTTTAAGGTCAGTTTGTTTATTCAGTCATGAAGCTCTTTCTCTTCTGATTCAAATTCTTCCCCAGAACTACAGAGTGCACCTTTAAAATATGATCAACATAAGTAAATGCACAAGTAAATGTACTAACAGAAGGAAATATTGATCACAAACAGGCGGTTCACACTTTTAAATTCTTGTTTTTCTTACTAAAAGCAAAAAATCCTTTTTGAATCAGAGCTATATTTTCTGCTAACCGCACCATAGACTATCATTTAAACCATTTAAATCCACATGAAGTGGTTTATCAGTACTCACGGCTCCTTGGAAACTCAGAAAGTTGCTCTTATGATGCCTCTTTACAGCGATGTGGACATGATGGCGTCGTCTGGCTCTTCTGGCACCCAGCAGCTCTTTAGCTCATCTTCATCAGCAGTTTGTCCAATTAACACTATCCAAAAATCCACAGACACACTAATTAACCTCTCCTCTTTTAACCACAGGTCTACATTAACTCATGTCACAGTTAAACTGTTCCTGCACACACTCAGCGTCTTCTCCTCCCTGCTAGCTAGTGAGGACGGCAGCTAGCTAGCTAGCGAAACTGCGTTCGCGCCAATTAAGCGAAATTACCGACATTAAACCGCATCAAACACGGATTATTTCCTCGTTTTTCACGGCTACAAAACACCACAGAGCTTAAGGTGTCTAACTGAACTCATAAGTAGTAAACTAACAGGCCTTACCGATTTTAAATCCAGGGTTTTGCTTGGCGGCTAACAGCTTCACCTTCATCACGATGTCTCCTCCGTGGTTTAGGTCCGGGGTTGCCAGGTCTGCGTGAAAACCAGCAGTGAGCGATACAAAACAGCCCAAAACTATATATCTTTACTAATAGTGAATACAGGTGTAAACAGCCTCTGTGTTTACTCTGAGGGGTTTTATTCATTACAACTGACACACAGTATCCTGTTAATATGCAGTGTTTCAATATAATACTCACAATAGACTATGTTCAGGGTTGCCATTGTATTAGGTTGTCATGGCATGTTTCAAGTTCATGTGTGTTGGAAGGATTTAAAATGTAGGTCAATAGTCTTCCAGGACCTTTTCACAGCTGGATTGATGCTTACACTAGAATGAGAAGAAAATATGGTTTTGCCTTTATTTTACAATTTTTAATCCAGAGGAAGCGTTTGTCTCCAGGTGACATATTTGAAGATATTAAAAATAAAAAAAATACAGAAATTGATTCAGTGAGTATATTTAGAACAGGCTCATGATGAACAATTTACTTTTAAAATTTGGGGGGGCTAAAAATACATATTAACCAACATTTCAAGTAGGAAACAACTTAAATTCAGTCACAAAGAGCCAAGTAAATCTAATCAAATATCTAAATGTGACACAATTAACCACCAAGAATGACTTTTGCTGTGTGCTATTAGTAAATTTAAATATCAGGTGCCGGCTGATTCGTCTGATGTAATGCTGGGACTGCAGCAAGTTAAAATAACACAGACACAGCGCCCCGAGCGAATAGACTTCATTATAAATAACGATAATAAGGTGGAATTAATGCATCATGGTCAAGCAAATGTCGGCCTACATCAAACAACTTTGATGCCACAGTCGGCTGTACCTTAAACATCATATATTAATGATACCCGAGCTATATATTTATAATTCAAATGAAGTTCGGCTGCCGCAGAGTAGAAAAATGGGGACAAAAAGGTAAATTGGTGGACCTGGCAACCCTGCCTCAATCTGTCACTTTAGTCCCACCCATCCAGCAAATTGACAGGATGCAGCGCTCATCACCGATTAGCTAAATCAGAAGACTGACACCTGGTCGACCAATACAGAAAATGGAAATAGTCATGAGAGGTTTAAGGTCAGCTCTAAGTGTCAGATATTTCACTCACTTCACAAAATAAATCAAATCTTTGAATCTAAAATACAAATCTTTTGAAAGAAATGTGCTGCAGTGAAATGCAGCGGGCCTTTTGTTAAATACAACCATCCCGTTTAATTTGCCTGATGTTGTGGTGGCCTGCAAACACTTTCATAAAGTTTTAAAATATCTTAAAAGTCTTGTTCACTCATCAAACAGTTTAGTTTGAATTATGGTCCCGCCTGGTGACCAACCACAGTGGAGGATGCTGGGACGTTAGCAGATTGGGAATCACAGTACACGTCAAATCCATTTTTCCTGACGATGGTTGATGTCATATGAGGTCATTCTCATCATGCTGATGTATATTCAAGTTATAGCTTTCCTGATAAGTTTGGCTTCAGTCAGTTCACTGATGACTATGAAAAGTAGGTGGAGGAAACAAATGATTCTCTTTAATATCATTATTCTTTTATTTTATAGTTTTGTTTTGTTTTAGACCATTAGCTCGATTGGCCAAATGTCTGAACAAACAGTCCAGTATCCTTAACATGTTTAACATAACATGACATGTGCTCATGCTCAGAGGCATCTAGGCTACATTATTTCACACGCTGATCAACTACAGCAACCTAAAAGGGTCAAAAGTCAAACTCACAGTTTCCAGTGGGTTATCAGGTGCAGTCAGTGCTCGGTGGAAACTTTACCTGCCAGGAGAGGGCAGCACATACACAGTATATAGGCCTATATCTACATTTTCTATTTAATGTATTAGTCTTATAGTAAAAGCTGGATGAGCAGGAAAAACATAATGTAGAGCTTTATAATAAAAAGTGATTTATGCACCGATTGTTTATGAAATAAAGTTCAGAGATTTGAGAAGATGTTTTGAATGGTTCCGATTTAATTTAAAGAAAAAACATTATTAGGACTCAACTGTGAAAGAAATCACATTAGACACAATAGACAGTTTAATTGTATCAAATAAAATATTAAACAAAATGTTTTATGCACAACAAATTGTAAAAAGGTCTTAATGTACATATATCACTGCATATAACTTTATTAACACAAAACTGTGTATTTATTATGTATAAAACTACATCGCAATCAATATATGTGGTTTATTATCTCACTATAACACACACAGACACACACACACACACACACACACACACACACACACACACACAAAGAGAACAGTAATAAAACAGCTTCATTAACAGTTTACATTTGTTTCAATACAAAACACAGAATATCTAAAAATCTCTCTAGTTTCAAGTCTCAGATACACAACAGTGTTATGACTGCATCAGAGTTACATTTTGATTTGAGCCAATCCTTTTAATGTAAACAGAAGAGGTCTTATTATGATAAAAAAAAGGAGTTATTTAATAAAAAACAATGAATATGATCAGTGGAGCCAGTCATATCTGATCCAGTGAAAACACACACACAGAAACCAGGGCGTGTTTGAGAACAGAAATAAAAATTAAGAATAAAAAACTGAGGTTGTGAGAATTCATACATGTGAATTAAAGACTCTATGGAGGAAAAATGGAGTGTTTAATTAATATTTAACAATTTGATTCATGTTCAGCCTGTTTGATAAACACAGAAGCTTCATCAGTGTCTCATTCTTACATTCATCATTCATAATAAAACACAACTAATTTGTGATGAATAATGATGAGACAACCAAACATTTAATACACTGTGCTGTTAATGCTTACATAGAAAACCTAATGCACCTGCTCCTAGTGGTTTAGTGGTTGTTCATTGTTAATTCTCCCACAGCGTTGTCAGCTGCTCGTGTGGCAGCCATGTTGTGTCCAGTGTCAGAACCTGACGGTCCAGGCTGGTGTCGGTCTGCCTGGAGAACTGTTCCTTAGAACTGTTGAGCTTCAGTTCACGTCTGGTTTTCTTCAACCTTCAACACATACAGACACACATTTATGTCTCTGGATTTTTTCATGTGTAAAGTCCAATGACCTGATTAACTGTAATGTTCCTGGACTCTGAGAGAAATGGAAAGACACTAGAAACACTAGATAAGATAGATAACTGCCCGGGAACGCTGGTGATAGAATAGTCAATATTAATATCTTATAATGTTAACACGATATCCATTCAAAAAGAGATGACTTGAGAATGGAATTTCTCTTTTTTGCTCTTTCCAACCTTTTCTTGTGTTAGAAACATTGTAGTTCCACAGTTTGACCAATAAAAATCCTGAAATAATGAACTCTGGAACTGAGTGACTTTGTAATTTGTCTAAAAATCTCTTATTTTCATCTATCGGGAGACATGACAACTTACCGAGGAGGAGGAAGGCTGGACTGAAGCAGCTCCACTACTTTCCAACTGGGAAGGATGAGAGCAGGTGATGTCATCATCCTGCAGATTATTATTATTATTATTATTATTATTATTTTTAATGATTCATCTACATGAAGATGTTTTTTCTTTGCAAATGTTTCTTTATTTCAACATAGAAATACAAACCTTCACATTATTGGACTCCAGCTTCTCTGTCAGGTTCTGGATGTCTGTCTCCATCTCCTGAATCTCCTCCTGGAGCTTCTGGACTTCAGCTTGTTTGTCATCGAACTGGGAGGGAGGAGAAGATGAGAGACAACAGGAGTCACACTTTTTATCATTAATGCATATTTAAATGCATTACAATGTAATAACACTGAAGAGAAACAGTCAAACATATGGAATGGTTTTATTTCTACATCTTATTGAAGCTTCTGCTGAAAGACCAACATGTCTGAAGTAAGTAACTATTTCAGTAACACAACTACGATGACCAGTGCAAAGCTTGTGCATTGCTCAATGGCACCTCAGTGGTGGTGATGAGAAGAGCAATGCTGTCTTTCACTTTCGCTCACACCTTTAGGCCACCACTGCATAGACTGGAGAATTACATTTACATTCAGATTCTTTTGTCCAAAGCAACTCAGAGTAATTCACACATACATACACTGATGGTGGTGGCTGCTATGCAAGGTGCCGACCAGCACATCAGGAGCAGTTTGGGGTTCAGTATCTTGCCCAAGGACACTTTGACATGCAGACCAGGTGAATGGAACAAGCGACCTTCCAATAACAAGTGTTTGTCACAGCAAAATTCTACTTTTAACAGTAATTTCTGAGGATTTTAGAAGGAATGATGATGCCCTGCTGACAGGCGTCTTTTGTTTTTATATTGTATAATGAGGTAAAAAAAAAACTGTAGACACTGTGTTTGGTTATGTAAAGACAAACCCGATGGATGAAACCACCTGCTTGTGTCTCGACTGTCTTACTGTTTAAACTGGAAATAGCTGCAACAATGGTTCTTGAGACTTTGACCCTCTTCAGCCTGTTCTTTACTTGAGGAAAAAAGATGGAAATAGAAACCTCTTTGGTTTTGGTGGCTAATTCCATCTCTTCAGTCTTCAGCTGCTTCGTCAGGTTGTCCACTTCTTTTTCAGCGTCCTCCTTCTTCTTCTGCTGCTCCTTTTTAGAAGTCTGGATCATATAAAGACATGTGACTGAACATTTTCTTTGAGGACACATCAGAGTCTGTTATTGTGTTTAAATCATGAGCACTTACCGAAGCAAACCAAGAAAGTTTGGCCATTGCAGCTTCTAATTCCTTCACCTGTGAGAGAAGATAAAGTGAGACATGACAACATTAAAACTTTAAAAACATTAAAGCAAAAGAATAATTATACAACATGACACAGTTAATCTAAGTACAACAGGTATCTTCATATACAGTCAAGTTTATATGCAGCATGTTACTCAATAGAACTACAAAAAGTAGACATGTACATAGATTAAACAGCAGGAATTATGACACGTTTCAATAGATGAAGATGAAGACATGAACCTCTGTGTTCTTGTTCTCCAGCTGCTCCTTCAGACTCTTCACGTTCTCCTCCTTGCTCTTCTTCTCTTCATGGAGCTGCTGCAGATCAGATTGTTTCTTTTCAAACTGGAGGGACAGAGAGAAGGTTGAGAGACACAAAGACAGACGAGTTCAATTGTTAACATTTCAAATGTTACTTTACAAATTGTTGATCACATCCGTCTGGCTGCGTATGGACCTGGTTTTGGAAGGCCTTTGTTTTAATAGACCTGCACAAACTCCTGAACGTTAGACATTGTTCACACTGTGGATGTCATGAAGAATGTGACTCAGGCTGAAATCAAAGATGAACCTCCATCTCGGTGGTCTCCAGCTCCTCTTCCAGGGTCTTCAGTATTTTCTCAGCTTCCTCCCTCTGCTGGTCCTCCTAGAGAGAGATGACCAGAGACAACACATTTTATTATGGAAGTTAAGTGATTATCCCACAAAGTGACACATGCATATGTACCTGCAATTGATTCTTGCAGCCTTTACCTCATTTAAATCCTCCATTTGCACTCTTTCATGTGTCAGGAGCTGCTGTGTCTCTGTTTCTTGTCCAGTTACAACCCGACCTTCACTTCTGTTACTTTGAGAGTGGATCTCATTCTCTACTTCCATAGTTTGATCCCTGCAGCATCTGCTGATCTCTGTGCAAAAGCAAAGGCAGTAAAATTAAAGCACAAAAGTTGCAAACTTGCATTTTAGAGAGGTATTTCAGCAAATGAGACAAATGGTTAAAGATGCTATAAAGATAATAAACCTGTCACTTTCACTGATTTAATAAAACACCATGACCTGTAAAATAATGATATTTTGATTTGAGGAAATGTAATCTACACAAATCATTATTATCACTATTTCCCATAAAACTAGTTACAATAATGTAAAATCTAAAAACGAGTGAGAATAACTTAAAATCTACAGAGAAGTGAAATTAATTTGTGACTTACTTAACTTCCACACAAGAAAGACAATAATCAGAATAGCCAGGAAGGCAACAGCCCAACCAACAGCCAGAGCAACTTTGGTGGAAGAAGAACTGGACTGGACCACAAAAAAATCATCTGAAATGATAAAACACAGAATAACATGACCGCAGCTTCTTAAAATTGTGATCACGTCAAAAACAAAACATTTACCTGCAATATAGATGTGTGCCTCTATGATCTGATTGGTGCTGTTCTGTTGGACTCTACAGGTGAAGCTGTTGCTGTGTCTCTTCTCCACAGTCACTCTGCTGCTGACAGTATAGAGGTCATCAGGACCTCTGACTGTCTCTGTAGGTCCAGCAGAGAGGAGGTTTCCCTCACCATCCAGCCAGAACACCTCAGGTTCTGGATTCCAGCCTTTAGACTTACAATTCAAATTCACTCCTCCCTTTCCATCAACCCCCAGTAAACGGATTATAGGGCAGGAAACGGCATGTGATGCTAAACAAAAAAAAGTTTAAAACAGTTGATTGTGGAATAATTAACAATCACAAAATCATAAAAAACAAGGAAATAACTTGATTGAGAGAATTTTGAAATGTGTGCAGTTGCAAAGTTTCTCATTCAAGAAGCATCTTGCAGAAAATCCACATTTCCTAATTCCACATGCTTTAACTTGGTTTTCAAACTACTTGTCAGCTAGAACACAAACTGTCCAGTTGTCTAGGTCTTCTCATACTTGTTTTCTGTATCAAAAGGCGTGCCCCAGGGTTCCATACTAAGACCTCTAATGTTCTCCGTATATAAAAAAAAACAATCTATGTGATAATTTACAAAATTCTGAATCAATTTTCATGCAGATTCAAGCAGATATTTATTGTTAATCCTGTTCAATAGCACAAACCCTTGAATTCCTGAAGTCTGCTGATGATTTTGCTCACATTTATCTGAAGCTAGTGATAAAGTAAAGTCTTCTTCTCTGTGGTTGATTTTTTAAATTTGCACTTGTATGTAGGATGGCCCTAGACAAAGGACAGACAGTCCCAGGTTTCACCAGTGGCTATCAGAGAGCTTTAAGACATAACTCCTTGAAAAGTTTTCAATACCACTGAAAAGATTTATAACTTCAGTCTGATAGTGATCCTTTAAAAGAGTGTATTTGTGTGCAGGTTACCTTTACAAATGTGTGTCAGGAAAAGAAAGAAAACCAAGACACTGAGGGGTCTGACAGAAGGCTGAAGGGACAGTCTGTCTATGAGGAGAGGCATCTTAAAGTTCTGTAAAGGAAGCAGATGACACAGCGTATAGAAAACTGGGTCCAGACAAATACCAACTTATCCAGTCAAAGATTGTCATGAATCAACATGATCAGGCTCAAGATGCTGGCATTGGTCTTATATTGTCTGACTTTGTTGATCATGTTGTGGAGTAGCTGGTTCTGTTGCCAAAAAGACAGCTGGATAATGACCCGAGGTCTTCTCAAAGATATCTGTCTTTGTTGCTACTAACACTACGCCAGTGTCACGTTGAAAATATGCAGTGGTTTCCTGGTCACAGATATCGACACCTCATCTTAAGTAGTAGCCTTGTCAAAAATATGTAACCTGAAACTACTGGATATTTTTGGTTTCAAGCTTGGTTTAGCACTTTAGCACAGATATTGAGACACCATCTTGAACAGTGGTCCCTGGCCAAAAGCATCAAGAATGTTGAAACACAGTCTTGAACAGTGGTCATCTAGTCAAAAATATCCAGAGGTTTAGTGCTTACAAACGTGGAAACAAAAATGTCCAGTGGTTTCACACTTGGAAATGTTGAAACACAGGCTCGAACAGTGGTCACTACCTCATAATAACAATATAATGTTTACTCATTTATTCACTGACTCATTTGATCCGTTTATCTGCTGTAATAATACAAGTCTTACTCTTCCTTTTCCTGTTCTTTTAGTATTTAAACAGAGGCCTACATCTGTGAGAATGCCTGAAGAACATGTCCGTGTTATGGAGTTATACTTTCACCTTGGCGTTCCTATAGCTATACGTTAGCCTATCTATAGTGTATTGAGCAATAAATCTAGTGTAACACTTTCAGTTTTGTTCCAAACAACAAAGGCAGCACTCAAGTGTATTTAAACATTTCTTAAAGGTGCCAGATTCAATGAATAGTTTAGCCTACACTTGAACACTTTGTATGACTCAAAGCCCCGACTGAGAACATGAGTTTAAAGATGATAAACACTCTCAGTAACTCCCAGTTAGGTGTTAAAACAGACAAGTGACAGCAATGAAGGCAGACACACTGACAAAATGTAGTTAAACTTCATGTACATTAGGCAGAAATGAATCAGACGCACCTGTGTCACCATGTCAGTCACCTCGACAGAGTGTGTGTTCAGAGTCTGTCAATCATTGACAACTTTCTTCTCCTGCAATCTTCCCCAACTAACAGTATAATCAGTACTTCCTCATAAGTTGTGTATTAAGGGTGTAAGTGTAGGAATTTACAGCCTTAAAACCACATCAATACAAAAATCTTCATGTTTGTCAGATTAACAGATGTAGATAGTATTAGCCCAGGAGCTGAAAGAACAGAAAGACCTTGAACAATACACGATTCAGATCACTTACCAAATCAGATCCAAATCTGGCAAAGTATCAAGGCTTCAACACAGTACGGTGATCTTTTTCTATAACGTAGGAGAAGGTAGGCGATGAAGTAAGCGTTACTAACCAGGAAGTCCCCTACAATGCATTATGGGTATTGTAGTTCTTACCACCTCTTGTTTTTAACTCTTAACACCTTTCAAAACAAGACTTTCAACTTTAGTAACAAGCCAACACATTTCCAACATCAGCCTCTTTAAACTCAGCTCAGTACAGTTATTTTGTTCTCTTGAACACTCGTAACGTCACGCTGTGTGCCGCATCTGTCTTGTTTTGTCTTGTTTCTGTTTCCATGTTGTGATTTTACGAACCGGTTTCCCCCGTCCTTCTTCCCTCTCACCTGTCACCTTGTCAGTGTGTGTTTGTGGGCGTGGCTTGCAATTTCCTGCTGCAGCAGAGAGAGACACCTGGCATTCATCAGCCCATCACTTCCTGCTACATGACCCTGATCTCTCCACCACATCTGGTGACTCTCAACTCCAGTATCTCGTGCTGTGATCTCTCGGGCGATCAGCTCCATTGCCTTCACCTGCTCACGTGTGATTCCTGCTCCCTTTCTCGTCCCCTTGTTTTCGTCCTTCACCTTTTCTGTGGAAGTTTTTACGTTACACCAATCCTCGTGTCTCTGCGTTTGTGTCCAACCAAAACCTCACATGTAAATCACATTTCTCATTTCTTTTCACTGATACATCAAGTCTCTCAGGAGCCCTTGAAACTCTGCCTGATCTGCTGACTGTTGGCAGCTCAGGGGAGTTTCCTGCGGCTGTCGCCTAGCAACTCAAAGAGCCGCTGGCGATCTCAGCCTGGGGATCATGCAACCCAACCCATCATTGACAAGAACAGTGTTTCCTTGCTGTCATAGCAATGAAGGAACAAAACATCTGGCTTCATCATTCAATCACACCCTCAGATCTTAGGCTGATTCTAATGCTAACTCTGCAGCAGTGACTCTTCTCTGATCAGAGCCTAATAAATGTTCAGATGTCTTTCAGTTACTGGTCACGGTGGAGTCCGCCATGTCAACCATCACCTCTTGTGTGAGACACAAGTAGAAGAATGTGGGAACAGCAGGCAGCACCAATGGTTCGCCCTGGTCTGGAAACAGACAATAGGAGCTTTAACTTGCCATTATAACTCTTTAATTATTTTAAAAGACTTAATTTTATCAAAAAGCTTTCCTGTCATTTTTGCTTTTAAATTTTAGGTTTGTTTTTAGTCTTAACTGTTAAGTTACACATACATTTATGTTTCATTCATGGTTTTAATCATCCACAGTTACAAGTATACCAATAAACTTCATTCATATCACTATGATGTGTTATTTGTCTGAAACTAGTTCTGAAGACCGTGCAGCTGCTCTCACTGGATCTGTGATGGATATTTATTATGAATGTGAATCCTCCTGCAAAATCCACTGATGTTCACTGAGATTCAATAGGAACAATGTAGACTTCCAGCAGCTGCAGCAACTGTCTAAGTATTTATTTTTAAAAATCTGAAAACACACAGAATCATCTTGTATTTGAAAATGAATAAATCAGAAAAACAATTGACTGGTTCCAGTAACAAAGGTCTGTCCACGCAGCTAACTGCAGAATATATAAAGAATGTAGAAATATCACTGTAAATACAAAATATCTATATTCATGTATCGTAAAAACATTCATTGAAGTTGATATTTCATTAAGCAAACATTGTCAGTAATGTACATCAACACCAAAGATTCCAGGATTGAACTCAAACACATATTACATACAAACGTTTTATCTCATTATGCAGAAAAATGGATCAAGTCATTCTAAATTGAAAAGTTGAATTACAAACAATGTAAAACATAAAAACACATGAATGACATAACTACTATAATGTATATTTGGGTTGCAGGACATGAAGTTTTAATATAAATATTTAGTCCAGTAAAAAAGCTCAAACACTTTCAGTTATGTTGGCTACATTTTTATTTTGAGCTTAAAGCAGATTAATATTTGAGATTTCACAATAAAATTTTGCTTCAACAATAAGAAGGGCTTCGTCAGGGGTATGTTCGCTGGGTTGTCTGCATTTATATGCCCCACAGCAAACAACACAGGACGGACAAACAGGGCAAAGTATCTAAAATACACTTCAGAACATCTACCGTCACATCACCACATCGTTTAATGTAAGTGCAGTTGGATTCTCTCAGCACCACGGCAGTCCTCCCGCAAATCTTTCCTTGAAGACATGATGTCCATAAATGTGGGGTCCTCATGCACCCAGGGAAACAATACACACCAGAACAGTTATTCAAAATTAGCCACTTAATACCATACATGCTATATGTGGCGTGTGTGTGTGTGTGTCAGATACACGACTTCCTCTCAGATGCACAGCAGTTCTGAGAGAGTATAGTGTAGTAGTATAGTTATAAAGTATATTCGTTCACATACACACATGCATTGGGATGTAATATAATGTGAAAGAGAGAGAATGTTTGAAAGCACAGTTGACGACACATGACATGATAGAAACAGCATAAAACGTCTCAATATCAATTATTAGGAGTCAAACGAGTCAGCGCTGATGTTTCTGTCTTTACCAAAGTGGATATTAAACTACAGACGAGGATTAGAGTTCTGACTTTTTCAGAATTAAAGTCAAAATTCTGAGAAAAATAATTTGGAGAGAAAAGACAGAAAAAGCAGCTTAAGAACCAAACAGTTTGACAGCAGCAGCACTGACACAACACACGACTTCATCTCAGATGTCTCCAGTTAGCAGACAGGTGGACCATGATGTTTGAGTGAGGGCTGGCAGCGATAACTGGTATTGACAACTGTGATGTTCAACAAATGAAATACTGATATTGTGTTAATAACATTCTGGTGATAATATAATCCAGCTCCTCTGAAATCAGTTCTGTTACTTTCTGTTGGTGCTTTGTGATGGTGGGCGGCAGTAAAGCGCCTTAACACTGGCTGCTGACCGCCATGCAACAGAAAAGGAAGAAGAAGAAGCTGCAGTAACAGTAAAGTGTCAGCTGCTCCTCATAAATCGAACAGTGCTGCACAAAATCATGCTGAAACCACATTAAAACAAAACTAAACACACAATCACTGAAGTTAAGATCCATTTGACTGAGAACTTTTTTTCTATATATTGTGATAATATAGTGACAAAAGAAAGTGAAATGAAAACAGCTAAATTAATACATAATGTTTCAGATAATAACAAAGAATAAATAGAGGGAACCTTGGGATCATGTTCCATCTGTAGGCTTCAACACATCTTCATCAGGATTGTCCTCGAGCTTCTCCGAGCTGGAGGGAAAAGAGACATGAACAGAGACAGAATGAGAGACATTTTGTTTTTCCAGGGCTTCATTTAGTTCAGTTTAGTTGAATGAAAACTGAGCTCTGATTGGCTGGAGGTTGTGATTTATCACCTTTTAATGTGCAAACAGTTTGGCTCAGGTTTAACTTGTTTGCTCGGAGCACATTCATACTGTAAATATAAAAAGTACATCAACAAAATCATATTTTTATAATATTTTTATCAGAAACACATTCCCTGTTACACTTGTTGGTGCTTCAGTGGAACTTTAGTCCAGTTTCAGATATTTGATGTCTCAGATTTGCCCTCATGGTTTGATCATCTTAGTAAAAAGTAAAAAGATGAATCTCATCACCTCTCTCTCATTTAGTCAGTGACAGGTGGATTTAGTCAGGTGGATCAGTGACCAGCAGAACATGTTACAGTTGTTAGTCTGCAGCAGATCATCTCCTGAGGGAAACATCTGTCTCTTTGGTCAGCAGTTAGTCTCTAACTGTGTCTGTCTGCTGTTTGCTGCTGAGCAGCTGGTGAACACTGGCTCTTTATACATTCTGCTCTTAAAACAGCTGAAAACAACATCTGATATTGTTGTATTGTTCATAATATTCTGGTCTTTGTGGAAAATAACTACAAACACACCTACGTTTAAAAATCAAGGTTAAAAGAAAGAAATGAACCTCAGTCTGTAGCTTCTTCACTTCTTTTTCAGCTTTCTTTCTTTCCTTCTCCTCCTCCTTGACCTTTTCCTCCTTCCGGAGGGAAACAGAGATCAGATTTAGTTTCATTCAGTACTCAGGATGTAAACTGAGCTCTGATTGGCTGAAGGTTTATTATCTGTTAATAATGTCTCATATATCTGCTTCTGTTTGCTTTGAGCACATTCATACTGCAAATCTATCATGTGAATACAAGCTGTAACACTCAGAGCTGTTCTTAACATCAAATCCCAAAAGCTTTAAATTAATTTAATGGTAAAATACTTTGACTCTTTGTCCAGTTTATGTCGTTATACATTGAATTCATCTTCAGATTAAAATTAAAGCAGTACTTTTTGAATCTAAAGCTAAAAACATCAGAAATGTGGATGGAAACAAAAATCAACACGAACAAACCTCTTGATTTTTGGCCTGCAGCTGGTTCTGCCACGTCTTTTTTGTCCATGAAATTAGTGAGAAGATAAAGACAGAAAACCCAAAATCACAATGACATTGCCTCAGTGGGCTTTACAGTATACACTGTTAATGGCACCCTCTGTCCTTAGACCCTCGATTCAAGTGAGGAATAACTTCACATGTTGAGAAAAGAAACCCTTTTAACAGGACAAATAAAGATGGAAGAAGCCTCAGGAGGATCCTCTCCCTGGACGGACAGACATTATTACTGTGTGTTGGTTCTTTACCCAGAACCTCTCTGATGCTCTACAGCAGAACATCAACAGTGTTAAACATCCACCATGAGCACAGGAAGTGTTTAAGGAGGATATTAAAAAGGTCAAAGGTACAAATATTAAAATCATTGTAACAATGTGGAACTAAAGGCAAAATCAACAAATCACAAAGGCTTCAAATTCATTTAGTTTATAATGAATGTAAAACACTTTGACTCTGTGCAGTTAATGTCATTATACATTTAAACAGTCTTCAGAAATGAAAGCAGTGCTGATGAGATTTAAAGTTTGCTATCTGCAGCAAAGTCACGATTCTCTCTCTCTCTTTGTTAGTGTGACATCATCAGCCTGACTAGTTATCACAGGCAGTGGATGGCAGTCAGTCTTTCAGTATACGAGCCTGTATCACACTAATAATAGATATGAGGACAATAATCTCAATGACATCATCTCTTCAACAATGATTTGTTCTTACAGGATACACACTGTATTGTGATATTTGTCTTTTCACCTTTTATCATAAACTGAACAAATATTAAAGCTGTGAGACATTTAAGAACTGAGGACAAATGAGGCTGGAGACAAATCAGAGCAACATGTTGAAGAGACAAAGAGTTGAGTGGACAAGTCATCTGAATTCATAAAGTTAATAATGATCAGATTCACCTCTTTGTTCTTGGACTGCAGCTGATTCTTCAGTCTTCACTTCGCCCTGAGCTTCCTCTTTATCCTGTGTCTCCTGATGAAGCTTCTTGATGGTTTCATCTTTGCTTCCAATCTGGGAGTTAAAGAGAGACATGGAGAAAGACTAGATCAGAGACACAATCAGTCCAATGTAAAGCTCTGATTCATTCTGCATTTGAATTTAACGATTTAATACAAGTTGTGGTTACAAGTAGTCCAGTTTTTCAGACAGACAGACAGACAGACAGACAGTTCACATAATATTCTGGTCTTGGTGTAAAATAACTTCTGATTTGAAAACTCAGCTAAATTAAAAAAACAAGGTAAAAAGAAAGAAATGAACCTCAGTCTGTAGCTTCTCCACTTGTACTTCAGCTTTCTTTCTTTCCTTCTCCTCCTCCTTGAACTTTTTCTCCCACTGGAGGGAAACAGAGATCAGATTTAGTTTCATTCAGTCCTCAGGATGTAAACTGAGCTCTGATTGGCTGAAGGTTTATTATCTGTTAATAATGTCTCATATATCTGCTTCTGTTTGCTTTGAGCACATTCATACTGTAAATCTATCATGTGAATACAAGCTGTAACACTCAGAGCTGTTCTTAACTGATGGATTTAAACTGTGAGCAACAAATGAATGTCATATAAAGACGAGACACAAAGATTGATGGTGGAGAAAAGATGAACCTCAGTGATTCTGATCATCAGCTCCTTCAGGTCTGTCAAACACAAACTGTAAACTCTGAGGACGATAGGACGACTTTTCACTCCAATAAACATCTTTAAAATATTCATGCTGCTTCTTGATTCTGATGACAATTTAACAATATCATCAGTTTAATGGTGTTATTCATTTAAATGAGATAAAAATGAAATAAAGACATAAATATGAGATTTTAGGCTTAAAACAGAGAAATGGTGGAAAATCTTCAGTGGAAACAAAAAATCATCATCAATAAGATAGACCGAGATAACGTCTGTTATCTCGGTTTGTACCTTCTGTCGCTCTTCCTCACTCCTCTTCTTCTCCACTGTGAGCGTCTTGACTTTAGTTTTCAGATCATCAACCTGAGAGGAGACAGAAGATGAAGACAGAACACATCTTCTGTAACAACCAGTGCTCTACTTTACAGATGAAATCATCAAGTGGTTGGAAAATCAGAGCACTGAAGTAAAAGCAGAATTGTCAAGAAGATTTAACAAAACACAGAATGTTTAATTTGAAAATGTGCAACAAAATCAGATGTTATTATATTTATATCAGAAACACATTCACTGTTACACTTGTGTGAGTTCTAGTGGGACTTTAGTCCAGTTTCAGTTGTTTGCTGTCTCAGATTTGCCCTCATGGTGACTCGTCTCAGTAAAAAATGAAAAGATGAACTTGTTACCTCTCTTTGTGCTTCCTCTGTCTTCTGCTGCTGATCCTGGAGCTGCTTCTCCATCTGGGAGGAGGAGAGATGAAGATGAAGAGAGAAACTTTATGTCTATTATGTAAATGTGATCAACACATTGACATTGAAATGAGTTCTCTGCTGATGATCTGGATGATGTGATGGAAACTGTGTTCACTCACAGATAGTTCTGTTCAGGTTTCATCAGTTCAGCTTCACTGTGGACTTTATGACTAGTTGTAACTACAATAAACATCCTGAAAATGTTGGAGGTCGTTCTTGATTCAGATGAGGATTTTATATAAATGAGTGCAAATAAAACAAATCAACATCAGTGAAATATGAACCTCTGTTATTTTCTTCTCCAGCTTCTGTCCAGTGCTCTCACTCGTCTTCTTCTCCACTTTGAGCTTCTTGACGTCAGCTTTCAGACCATCAACCTGAGAGTAGAGAGAAGATCCAGACAGAAGAAGAGAGAGCGTCTCTCTTATTAAAGGACGTCAGTCAGAAGAAACAATAAGACAGGACAGGACGGTCATTTGACTTCAAGTAGAACAGAGAGGTCAAATAGTGATGTTAATGAAAAGCAGCAGTTTGTAGATGAATCACAGTCTCAGTTGTGTCTGATTAAACTGATCAGGGATCAGCAGAGAGTTCAGTCAGTCTGTCTCACTGTTCTTCCTCATTCACATCAACTGACTGAAGAGTTTCTGTAGCAACACTTGATGAGGTTTACACATTATTACTGTGTGTTGGTTCTTTACCCAGAACCTCTCTGATGCTCTACAGCAGAACATCAACAGTGTTAAACATCCACCATGAGCACAGGAAGTGTTTAAGGAGGATATTAAAAAGGTCAAAGGTACAAATATTAAAATCATTGTAACAATGTGGAACTAAAGGCAAAATCAACAAATCACAAAGGCTTCAAATTCATTTAGTTTATAATGAATGTAAAACACTTTGACTCTGTGCAGTTAATGTCATTATACATTTAAACAGTCTTCAGAAATGAAAGCAGTGCTGATGAGATTTAAAGTTTGCTATCTGCAGCAAAGTCACGATTCTCTCTCTCTTTGTTAGTGTGACATCATCAGCCTGACTAGTTATCACAGGCAGTGGATGGCAGTCAGTCTTTCAGTATACGAGCCTGTATCACACTAATAATAGATATGAGGACAATAATCTCAATGACATCATCTCTTCAAAATGATTTGTTCTTACAGGATACACACTGTATTGTGATATTTGTCTTTTCACCTTTTATCATAAACTCAACAAATATTAAAGCTGTGAGACATTTAAGAACTGAGGACAAACGAGGCTGGAGACAAATCAGAGTAACATGTTGAAGAGACAAAGAGTTGAGTGGACAAGTCATCTGAATTCATAAAGTTAATAATGATCAGATTCACCTCTTTGTTCTTGGAATGCAGCTGATCATTCAGGGTCTTCACTTCACTCTGAGCTTTCTCTTTATCTCGTCTTTCCTGTTGGAGCTTCTTGTCAGTTTCAACTTTGTTTCTCTCCATCTGGGAGTTAAAGAGAGACATGGAGAAAGACTAGATCAGAGACACAATCAGTCCAATGTAAAGCTCTGATTCATTCTGCATTTGAATTTAACGATTTAATACAAGTTGTGGTTACAAGTAGTCCAGTTTTTCAGACAGACAGACAGACATTTCACATAATATTCTGGTCTTGGTGTAAAATAACTTCTGATTTGAAAACTCAGCTAAATTAAAAAACAAAGTAAAAAGAAATGAACCTCAGTCTGCAGCTTCTTCACTTCACTTTCTCTTTTCTTCTCCTCCTCCTTGAACTTTTTCTCCCACTGGAGGGAAACAGAGATCAGATTTAGTTTCATTCAGTACTCAGGATGTAAACTGAGCTCTGATTGGCTGAAGGTTTATTATCTGTTAATAATGTCTCATATCTCTGCTTCTGTTTGCTTTGAGCACATTCATACTGTAAATCTATCATGTGAATACAAGCTGTAACACTCAGAGCTGTTCTTAACTGATGGATTTAAACTGTGAGCAACAAATGAATGTCATATAAAGACGAGACACAAAGATTGATGAGGGAGGAAAGATGAACCTCAGTGATTCTGATCACCTGATCGATCAGTTCTCTCTGATCTCTCTCTGACTTGTTCTTCTCAGCCTGGAGCTTCTCTTCCAGCTGTAATGGAGGAGAGATGAAGAGAGACATTTTAACAATAGAACACAAACACTACATCATCAGTGAATGAGTTCTCTGCTGATGATCTGGATGATGTGATGGAAACTGTGTTCACTCACAGATAGTGTAGTAGTGACCCTTCAATAGAGTCAAGCTGTAAACTCTGAGGACTAAAGGACGACTTTCATCATAATAACAGTTCATATTGTTATTAGTCTAAATAAACTGACGATGGAATAAAGCAATACATCTGAAATTCTACACACAAAAAATGAATATCAATAAAATATGAACCTGGTTTATCTTGGTCTGCAGTTCTGTTTGCAGTTGCTCTCCCGTGCTCTCACTCATCTTCTTCTCCTCTGTGAGCTTGTTGACCTCAGCATTCAGACCATCAACCTGAGAGTAGAGAGAAGATCCAGACAGAAGAAGAGAGAGCGTCTCTCTTATTAAAGGACGTCAGTCAGAAGAAACAATAAGACAGGACAGGACGGTCATTTGACTTCAAGTAGAACAGAGAGGTCAAATAGTGATGTTAATGAAAAGCAGCAGTTTGTAGATGAATCACAGTCTCAGTTGTGTCTGATTAAACTGATCAGTGATCGGCAGATGTAATGGTTAAAAAAAGTGTTAAGAAGTGCTGTTAAAAATGCTAAAAGGTTTTAAAAACTTATGTGGTTTTTGCTAAAAACAGTAAGAAAAAGAATGCTTTAATTCATGAAAGTACATGGTTAAAAACATAACATCATAAGTAATTATAAAGGTTTAAAAAAAGTGGATTAAGGTGAAATTCATTGTGATCTGCTGATCGAGTGATCTGTTATCTGCTACTCTGGTCTTCTAGACAAACAAGCATAGAGTGATAAGCTAAAAGGGATATCTGTGTTTAAAACATAACTAATTCCTTATTTTATTTTGGAAAAGCTCTCTAATTACTGTTTCCGAAAGTGCTTCTTCTTCTAAGTTATTTCTTGAAAGCTAATCCTCAAATCACCTCTGGTGTTCGGGTTTTGATTGCTTGTGTCTGAGCTAAATTGGTAGAGGGGAAGACGGTGTTTTCACTTGTCCATTACAACACTGGACGTGACTGAAGCAACATCGTGTCTGTGTTCATTCATTTATTATTCCCCTTTACATGGGTGTAACACAGAGAGCTCAGTCAGTCTGTCTCACTGTTCTTCCTCATTCACATCAACTGACTGAAGAGTTTCTGTAGCAACACTTGATGAGGTTTACACATTATTACTGTGTGTTGGTTGAGAAGAATAATCACTATTTAATCATCTGTTAACAAATAATTTGTTCTTACAGGATACACACTGTATTGTGATATTTGTCTTTTCACCTTTTATCATAAACTAAACAAATATTGAAGCTGTGAGACATTTAAGAACTGAGGACAAACGAGGCTGGAGACAAATCAGAGCAACATGTTGAAGAGACAAAGAGTTGAGTGGACAAGTCATCTGAATTCATAAAGTTAATAATGATCAGATTCACCTCTTTGTTCTTGGACTCCAGCTGATCATTCAGCATCCTCACTTCACTCAGAGCTTTCTCTTTATCTCGTCTCTCCATCCTGATGGTTTCATCTTTGCTTCCAATCTGGGAGTTAAAGAGAGACATGGAGAAAGACTAGATCAGAGACACAATCAGTCCAATGTAAAGCTCTGATTCATTCTGCATCTGAATTTAACGATTTAATACAAGTTGTGATGACAAGTAGTCCAGTTTTTCAGACAGACAGACAGACAGACAGGCAGACAGACAGACAGACAGACAGACAGACAGACAGACAGACAGGCAGACAGGCAGACAGGCAGACAGACAGACAGACAGACACACAGACAGACAGACAGACAGACAGACAGACAGACAGACAGTTCACATAATATTCTGGTCTTGGTGTAAAATAACTTCTGATTTGAAAACTCAGCTAAATTAAAAAACAAAGTAAAAAGAAATGAACCTCAGTCTGTAGCTTCTTCACTTCTTCTTCAGCTTTCTCTCTTTTCTCCTCCTCCTCCTGGAACCTTTTCTCCCACTGGAGGGAAACAGAGATCAGATTTAGTTTCATTCAGTCCTCAGGATGTAAACTGAGCTCTGATTGGCTGAAGGTTTATTATCTGTTAATAATGTCTCATATATCTGCTTCTGTTTGCTTTGAGCACATTCATACTGTAAATCTATCATGTGAATACAAGCTGTAACACTCAGAGCTGTTCTTAACTGATGGATTTAAACTGTGAGCAACAAATGAATGTCATATAAAGACGAGACACAAAGACTGATGAGGTAAAGCTCCGATTCATTCTGCATGAAGAGAATAAATGATCATGTGATTATCTCTAAAGACAGTGTTCCTCCAGTCCTTCTGCTCTCAGTCTGGACCTGAACTTCAGTCTGTTTAACTGATGTTTTATAAAATAAAACATTTCTATTGTTGTTTTCTGCTGTACATTAATAGTGATCAAATTAAAGTGATGAACCTCGTCAGTCTTCTCCTGCAGCTCCTGGTTCTTCCTCTGAACTTCTTCCTCAGCTTCCTTTCTCCTCTGCTTTTCCTCCTTTAACTCCTGCTTCTCCTTCTTTAACCTCTTCTTGGTAACAAGCGGCCACTGAAAGAGAAGAACAGATAAATATTAATGCCAAGAGAATAAAGATTTTCTTTTCTTAAAAAAGAGCTTCTTATGAATACTTACACATTTCAAACATACAATACTTGTTTTGTATTATTCTCTTTTACTTGAGTATTATTGTAATCATCTGATTTTATTGGCCTCGTTGTCTCCTGACATGTTTTAATCCTGGTTCAACCATGTACAGCACTTTGTAACACTGTTTAGAAGTTCTGTTTGAAAAATATAGTATTATTATTATTATTATTATTATTATTATTATTATTATTATTATTATTATCATTATTATTTCACTAAATGAGAGTCTGATTGTTGTTGATTATGGATTCTAAGTACAAATGATACTGATACTGATCACATGTGTTACCCTACATGAGGCCATGAAGACTGATAACTATCATCCTGTTTCCTTCAGCAAAGGCAAAGTTTACCCACTGATTTAAATTGTCCTATGATGGAGTCACGGTCAACAAGTTTGTCAGTGAAGAAAAGACTTCATGTCCTGACCTCATCACATCCACCAGCCCACATCATACCTCAGAGGAGACGACACAAAGAGCTGTGTCCTAAAGCCACCACCCTGTCTGGACTACCTCCACCTCCACCACTGGTCCTGGAGCCAGTGAACCAGCTCCATGAAGGTTTTTACTCCCTGCTCTTTGTGTGACTAAGAGTCTTTGAACTGAACTGAACAAAATGACTCAAGTGAACTGTGATTTTCACCTCTACAGCGGTCCTGCACACTCCAAACTGGACTTTCACATATTGACTGTGAATCCTCTTTACTGGACCAAAACCATCAGAGATACAGCAACTCACTTCACTCTGTTCTTCTAACTATTAATATAACACAGGTAGAGATATTTGGAAGTTCACTTTTGTGTTATATTTTGAGAGAGTCTGCAGTGGCTCATACTGGATACAGGAAACACATTGTTTCATTTCAAGTCCCAGTTTTGTCTTCAGCCATTTCAAGAGCCCTGACACCAAAAGATGGTGAGTGTCAAATAAAAGAGAATAAGAGTTTCAAATTCTCCAGGGGACCATTTCTTACATTTTTCCCCTTGCTTTTCTGTCTTATCTCTTTTTTTTTTTTTTTTTACTATTGTTTAATCTTCAGTGATGTACTTTTACCCCTCTGTCTGTCTGAAGTTTGCCTTCTTTAAAAGGGAAACGGTGCTCTGTATTAAAATATGACCAAATATACTGAATGTCTGATTGTCCCACCATCAATTAAAGCTGTCATAGCTTTGGATCCTGTTTCTCGTTGTAAATATATTGTATCCCTCTTGCTTATAACTGTGTTTTTTCTGACTTTTGTTTTTCATTTACTCACATGTTTGTTCTTTTTTTTTTTGCATTTTTCACATGTACAATACCGTCATTTGCCTCCCTCCCTCTTCAGTGAGCACCCCATCATTTTGGTTCTTCTCTCCTAAAAAAATAAAGTCAGTAAGATTAAAGCATAAAAGACATTTACTTGACTTGGGAATGTGCTGCAACAAATGAGGCAGTCAGTCTAAAATCATGTTATAAAGTAAAGACTCGTGGCAATTTGACTGATTGAATTAAACTTAGACAAACCATTAATTTATCAACACTGTCACCAGTGGAATATGGATATTTTGTTCAAAAGAAAGATAATAACAAAAATCACATCACTTTTCCACATGAAAGTTGTGTAGCTTGACATTGACAAATAAATATAGTTTACTTGTGACTTACTGGTTTTGTTTTGACTCCACACATAAAAGACAAGAATCAGAATAACCAGGATGCAAACAGCCAAACTAACAGCCAAACCGACTGTGGTAGAAGAAGAACTGGACTGAACCTCAAAGAAATCATCTGAAATGATAAAACACAGAATAACATGGCAGTTAAAGAAAATGGGACTTCAGATATTTGAAACTTAAACAGTGATCACATCATGAAAGTAATAAGGTTTACCTGGAACATGTATCTGTGCCTCTCTGATCTGGTTGGTGCTGCTCTGTTGGACTCTACAGGTGAAGTTGTTGCTGTGTCTCTTCTCCACAGTCACTCTGCTGCTGACGGTATAGAGGTCATCAGGACCTCTGACTGTCTCTGTAGGTCCAGCAGAGAGGAGGTTTCCCTCACTGTCCAGCCAGAACACCTCAGGTTCTGGATACCAGCCTGTAGACTCACACTGTAGGACCACTCTGCTGCTGTCTTTGGTCTTCTGGACAACAGGTGAGGAGGCAGCACCTTAAGATAAGACAAGAACAACCTACAATCACATTTATGTTCTGGGGTGACCTCTCGTGGTCAAAGCTATAATGATGGCAGCAACGGAGGAAGTCAGGTGACGTGACAGAGACACATTTAAATCAAGTCTGAAGTCTCCATTAGTCCCTCAAAAGGACACTGATCTGTTCAACCACTACTTGTTCGGCCACCAGCACATAGCTTGAAGCCAGGTGATCTCCGAATCACATCAGCCGCTCAGGGTAGCCACCATCAACCATGTGTAGTTTTTATGTGGAAAAATCAATATAAGAGCAAGACACCTCCTCTTACCTACAACAAGCTGAACAACATGGTCTTTGTCCAGTGCTGGAATGAAGCATCTGTACCGTCCCTCATCAGATATTCTCACTCTGGAGAGTTTCAGTGAAACGTTTCCGAGCTTCAGTTCATCAGTGAACACTGATGTTCTTCCCTCATACAGTGGATGTTTTTTACTCTCCAGTTCCACTCCGTCACGCCACACATAGACAAATCTGGGGTTCAGGTCGGGTCTCGTCCACTCCACTGTCATACCAAAAGCATCCATGACAGGGTCCAGGAAGCTCGGCAGAACGACGTCCTCACCAACTGTTGCCACTATTGGCCGAGTCGGACCGATCACATGAGGCTGACCTGAAAAGAAAACAGGCTTTTTATTTTAATTTCTGCATCAAATGCAGAAAACACTTGTTTAAGAAAATCAGAAATATTTAATTCACCTCTACATATGTGTGTCAGGAGAAGGAGCACCAGGACACTGAAGGGACCAAACTGAAAGTTCAGGGCCGGACTGAGTCTCACATGAATCATCCTGGAGTTCTGAAAATAGAAACAAAACGAAAGGAAAAGTTTAGCAGGATGACGACACAGAAACAGTTTTAATTCACGTGAATGATCCGGCTTTTCAACAGCTAAAACAGTTTTACTTATGTATTCATACGTTGTTTGTGTTTTTAACTATGTTGTGTCATGTACTGTTGTTTACTGTCCATCTGTGTGATCAGTGTTTTGTTGTGTTGTTTCTTATCTGTTGTCATCTTTATGTTCCTATTCTGTTTATTTGTTCTGTGTTGTGTTCATCTGTTTCTGTTTTTTGTCACATTTTTGCAACTCTTCTGTTTCAGTTGTGCTCTCGACGTCACCGAGAACAAGGGCTCTGTGATTTAACAAGATTTCGATAAAGGTTGAGCAAATTGATGATTTTTTCTTTTAGATATCACGATTATGGTTCTAATTGTCCTTTATTGCTTTTATTCTTTTATTGATTTATATATTTCTTTTTTTAATTCTCTCTTTTCCTTTTTTCTGTGATTTCTCCTGTTGTATCACTTTTATTCCTGTTACTTGTAGCTCATCATATTGAGTTGTTGTGTTTTTACATTTTCTGTTCTGCCTTCTTGTTTTAATTCACCTCAGACGACTCTTCCTTGTGTTAGTCTTGGCTGCTGACTGTTTATTCTGTAACATCATCTTCCTGAGATTCCTGCTTTTGCTTGATTGTCAAAGCACTTTGTAAACTCTGTTCTTAAAAGTGCTCTATAGAAATAAAGTTTATTATTCATCATAAATAACACAGGGGTCAAACCTTTTTTATTTTAATTTTAATGACATTAAAAAACCCTCAGATATACAAACTAAAAGTGCAGCTGCGGTTTTCACATCACAATCATCAGATTCATGACATTAATATCCATAACCCTCCTCAGTGTGACAGCTGACCTGCAGCGCCCTCTGCTGGTCCTTCACACACATGTCACCTTCATGTCAGCAGGTGAATTCAACTGTAACGAGGCTGCTGTGTGAATCCAAACGTGACTTTGTACAACTGTACAACACTTTTAACACAGTTGTTTTATTTAACACAGTCAAATAAGAGACAGAGCTCACTCAGAGTCCTTCACTGCGCCTTTACGCTTAGTTTCATTTTACTTTCACTTTCGATCGTGACTCACATCATCACATCATCACATCATCACTGGTACAATATCGCCCGATGATATCACATCACATTCATGATGTGAATAAAACGTGAAGATGAACCTGAGCTTACTTGCAGCCTGTGAACACATACAGTACACAGTGTGTAACAATGAAAAGGTGTCCATACCTGTTTGTCTCCTGCAGCACGCACTGCCCCTGTCTGAACGGAGGGGAGGTAGGGAGGGGCTCTGCTCTCTGGTCAGCTGCTAGAAACGGGTCAGTGTTGCTTTAAGAACACATGCTCAGGATTTTACCATGGTGCAGATACGGCGGGGGGGCATGTACCCCCAATTTCTGAAAAACATGAACTGTCCCCCCCAATAAAAATACCCTAAATTATTCAAAATTGAACAAATGTATTTTCAGATTTCACATTCTTCACATTTTAGATTCACATCTAAAAATACATGATTGAAATGGTGGAACAAATAATGTTTGACAAATATATTTCTGACTCCACATTCCATCTCTGGTCTCCTCCACTACAATGCAATGAAAGGTTAGGTATTTACACAGACGCTGCTAACTGGCATTGTAAAAACATGATCAGTTAGTTTTCACAACTTGGTTTGGGCTTCATATTTTGATATTCATCCATATCAACTAATCATGCATAAAGTAGTCCCATACACTAGGAGAAAAGGAAGATGGTGAGAAGAATTGGGGATCTGGGAGGGTTGGAGGGAGGTGAAAGATAAGAACATGAGTAGACATTACATGCCCGAGACCCTTAAAATTAGGATTTACTAATACAACAGTTACGTAAGCAGTGATACGCGCTGTTGGCTGTTTAGAACAAATTAACAAGAAAGGTAAGCACAATAAATGATTCCCTGTGCAGTACTTTTTGAATGATATGGCAAGCCTCTACGAAGTTGTGATTTATGGTGGCATGGTATGAGTTGCATACGGGCAAAAAAAAATACCTGACATCGGATCTGCACCCCTGGATTTTACTGTATTCATGTGTAACATGTCATTAATGTGAGGAAACAAGAGTATGTTCAACAGAGGAGATCACATTCATGTGGAAAGACTTCTGATATCAGGCTTTAATGTCATCAGTAATGATTTATGAAACATCTGAGAGCTTCTTCTTCTTCTTCTTGACCACCTCTACAAACACTCTGCTCTGATGATAACTTTTACCTCAGAGTCAGTCTGGCATTAAATGTACTTCAAAATCAAGTAGACAACACCTATTTTTACATGTGTATTATCAGACACAATGTTCAGCTTTTTCCTGATTATTAACATTTAAATAACATGTATTAAAATGTTGATAGACCACTGGATATGAAATATGGAGCAACTTGCCACATGAAAATGAGAATCCAATGTGAATGTAGATATCGTTAAAGATCATGTAATGTACAGCAGCTCTGAGAGAGTATAGTGTAGTAGTATAGTTATAAAGTATATTCATACACACCCACCTGCACCCACGTCGCTCGCATCTACATGTAGAATAAAAGGATGATCCATTCGCGGAGCAGCTAGAATGGGAGGAGAGCACAGAACAGATTTAATGTTCTCAAAAGCTTGCTGACAGGACAACGACCAGACGTATTTTGCTTTTCCTTTTAGCAAATCCGTTAAAGGGCCTACCACAGTTGAGAAGTTTTTAGAGAAACTGCGGTAATAGCCCACCAGACCCAGAAAACGTTGCAGTTCCTTTTTAGTGGCAGGCACAGGATACTTTGCTATAGCAGACACTTTTTCTTGCACTGGCCGCACTTCCCTACTACTACTACTACTACTACTACTACTACTACTTTACCAAGGTAGGTGACAGTAGCCTTAGCAAACTTGCCAAATTTACTATAAGACGTGCTTCACTTCACTTCACGTGCTCAAACAGCTTCCCAATATGAACCAAATGCTCCTCCTAGGTATTGCTATAAACCACAACATCATCCAAATAAACAGCACATCCTTCAAGCCCACACACACGGCAATATTCATTCACCGCTGAAACGTTGCAGGTGCATTCCGCAGGCCAAAGCTCATCACGCTGTAGGAAAAGAAGCCAAAAGGTGTTATAAAAGCAGAAATCTCCTTTGCTCGTTTTGACAGCGGTACTTGCCAATAACCCTTCAGCAAATCGAATTTGCTGACATACTGAGCTGAACCAACCTGATCCATACAATCTTCAATGTGCGGTAGTGGATATCCATCAGGCTTGGTAACTCTGTTTACCTTCCGACAGTCTGTACAAAACTGAGGACTCTTATCAGACTTATCCACCAACAAGCAAGGGGACGCCCAACTAGACGATGAGGGCTCTGCAATACCATTCTCAAGCATGTACTTTATTTCTGACTCCATTACCTTACGTTTTTCATCAGACACCCGATAAAAACGCTGACGGATTGGCTATGCATCAATGTCGTGTTCAATCAAATGTGTTTGGCTCGGTGTATCACCAAACAGCCCTAGATAACTGTTAATCAGCGTAGACAACTCAGCTCACCTCTGAACTGACAGATGACCAAATACAGTTTCTAGGTTACGCAGAGTCTCAGAGTTTTTTAACCTGCCTCGTAGCAAACTCTCATTCGGTGGGGTAACTCCATCATCCTCCTGCCCAGCCCAATGCTGTGGAGAACTGCTTCCCACTGTGACAGCCACTGAAACTGACCTAACCAACCGGTCCTGCTCCTTGCCACTAGAATCAGGAACCGGTGGCGCATGCTCAAATTAGGGTTTCAGCAAGTTAATATGGCAAAGTTGAGTCGATTTTCTATGTGTAAGTGTTGACAACAGGTAGTTCTGCTGTAAAAGGACCAGTGAACTTTGCTTGAAATGGAGAGGTCACAATTGGCAACAAAGCTAGCACACGATCACCAGGACTAAACTAAAAAAGGTCACATACCCTAATATTTTGTTGGACCGCCTTTAGCTTTGATTACAGCAAGCATTCGCTGTGGTATTGTTTCGATAAGCTTCTGCAATGTCACAAGATTTATTTTCGTCCAGTGTTGCATTCATTTTTCACCAAGATCTTGTATTGATGATGGGAGAGTCGGACCACTGTGCAAAGCCTTCTCCAGCACATCCCAAAGATTCTCAATGGGGTTAAGGTCTGGACTCTGTGGTGGCCAATCCATGTGTGAAAAATGATGTCTCCCTGAACCACTCTTTCACAATTTGAGCCCGATGAATCGTGGCATTGTCATCTTGGAATATGCCCGTGCCGTCAAGGAAGACAAAATCCATACAATAACCTGGTCATTCAGTATATTCAGGTAGTCAGCTGACCTCATTCTTTGGGCACAAAATGTTGCTGAACCTAGACCTGACCAACTGCAGCAACCCCAGATCGTAGCACTGCCCCCACAGCCTTGTACAGTAGGCACTAGGCATGATGGGTGCATCACTTCATCTGCCTCCCTTCTTACCCTGATGCGCCCATCACTCTGGAACAGGGTAAATCTGGACTCATCAGACCACATGACCTTCTTCCATTGCTCCAGAGTCCAATCTTTATGCTCCCTAGCAAATTGAAGCCTTTTTTTCCTGATTAGCCTCACTGATTAGTGGTTTTCTTAAGGCTACACAGCTGTTCAGTCCCAATCCCTTGAGTTCCCTTCGCATTGTGCATGTGGAAATGCTTTTACTTTCACCATTAAACATAGCCCTGAGTTCTACTGTTGTTTTTCTATGATTTGATTTCACCAAACATTTCAGTGATCGCCGATCATGATCAATCAGGATTTTTTTCTCACCACATTTCTTCCTCGAAGACGATGGTTCCCCACTATCCTTCCAGTTTTTAATAATGCGTTGGACAGTTCTTAACCCAATTTTAGTAGTTTCTGCAATCTCCTTAGATGTTTTCTCTGCTTGATGCATGCCAATAATTTGATCCTTCTCAAACAGTGTAACATCTTTTCCACGACCACGGGATGTGTCTTTCGACATGGTTGTTTAAGAAATGAGAAGCTACTCATTGCATCAGTTGGGGTTGAATAACTTGTTGCCAGCTGAAAGATAATCGCCCATGCAGTAATTATCCAATAGGAGGCTCTTACCTACTTGCTTAGTTAAATCCAGGTGGTGACTTTTCTTTTGGCCAGGTAGTGTATATAAGGAAATGTAAAGTCAGCCTGTCCAAATATTCACATTAAAAATTGTCCGAAAATAGCAGAACAAACTGACAACTGAAGTATTATAATAAAAATATAACAGAAAGGTGAATGTAGTGAGAGACCAGAGACTTTAGAGATAGAGATTGATAATTATTTTGTGTTGTATTTTTAAACTGTTTTCAATTCCAGAATAAAAATATGGGCAGTAATAATCAAGTAGTAATTTTCAGTAGGAAATACACAAGGCCATGTTTTACAGAGAGTAGAGTAGCATAGCTTCAGTTTGTTCAATATACACATATAGTTCAGAGCAGCTTCACTTCTTTCCAACTGGGAAGGATGAGAGCAGGTGATGACATTAATATTATCCTGCAGATGTTTTTAAAAATTGTATTATCTACATGAAGGTATTTTCGATATAACGTTTAAAAAGTCATCATGTTTCTTCATTTCAACATAGAAAGATAACATTTCACATTAGTGGACTTCAGCTCCTCTGTCAGGTTCTGGATGTCTGTCTCCATCTTCTGAATCTGCTCCTGGAGCTTCTGGACTTCAGCTTGTTTGTCATCAAACTGGGAGGGAGGAGAAGATGAGAGACAACAGGAGTCACTCTTTTTATCATTAATGCACATTTAAATGCATTACAATGTAATAACACGGAAAGAGAAACAGTCAAACCTATGGAATGGTTTTATTTCTACATCTTATTGAAGCTTCTGCTGGAAGGCCAACATGTCTGAAGTAAGTAACTATTTCATTGACACAACTACGATGACCAGTGCAAAGCTTGTGCATTGCTCAATGGCACCTCAGTGGTGGTGATGAGTAGAGCAACACTGCCTTTCACTTACCCCACCCAGACTGATCCTGCTGGCCCGGTATTTGATCAGACACCCTTGTTTCTCTAACCTTTAGGCCACCACTGCATAGACTGGTTATAGTGTTTGTCACAGCAAAAACTACTTTTTAACAGTAATTTGACAGTTGACACTGCATTTGTTTATGTAAAGACAAACCTGATAGATGAAACCACCTGCTTGTGTCTCGACTGTCTTACTGTTTAAACTGGAAATAGCTGCAATAATAGTTCTTGAGACTTTGACCCTCTTCAGCCTGTTCTTTACTTGAGGAAAAAAGATGAAAATAGAAACCTCTTTGGTTAGGGTGTCTAATTCCTTCTCTTCAGTCTCCAGCTACTTCTTCAGTGTCTCCACTTCAGTTTCAGCTTCCTTCTTCTTGTGCTGGTCCTCCTGTTTTTTAGAACTCTGGATCATATAGAGATAAACATGGTTAATAAATGAAGCGAGAGTGAGAAAGCTCAACTCTGCATGTAGCATACAGTGCTGCTTTGATAAATGAGTTATCTTTGGGTTGTTCTGATGCCATGAGTTGTGTTTGTAGTCAGCACCTACATAACATCTGACAAACTGTTACACACCTGAGATTTGTGTGTAGGACAGTGGCACTGCACTCAGAAACTGTGACCGGCCCAAAATCACACAAAATATTACTTAATACAGTACATAATGTTGCTTTAATCCAAACCTTATTTCCGACATTTCACCAAAAACAAACATTGACTTTGAGACCAGAATATTTGAATTGCAAATATTCAAACTTAATTCCAGGTTTTCGGCCTTGTTCCTGCAGCACTCTTTAGGGTCACTGTTTGAGTTCCCTCTTGGGTTTTGGTTCTTGTTTCTGTCAATTTCTGGTCCCGCAGTGACTGGATCATTTGTGTTGAGTAGCATATAAGTTTGTATTGCAGATTGTTTCATCCTTCCTCATTTTGCTCTGTCTCTCTGTAGTCAAACACCTCCTGCTTTATACACACAACACACGCTGTAACTACTGCAGCAGGGCACAGCTGTTAACCACATCCTGGAGTACAGGACAGTCTCAAGTGAACATATACAGTATAATTCAATACAAAGTCCTCCTAAGGCTAAAAACTGAAAACAAAATTAGCTTTCATCAGAAGTTTTTTAATTAAATCATGTATATCGAAATACTAGCAATGATTAACATGATAGGTATCAGTGTGTAAGCACATGACTACTCCAGGCTGCATGTTGGTCAGCTGATAAGGGAGATGACCTGTTAATGATAGATGAGAACTTTGTTCAGTCGACTTTTACTCCCCGAGATGACGTGACGCTTCGAGCCATGAGACAGGTACGTGCCTGTTGGCTTTAAAATTACATTTTCCAGGAATGATTAAATAGATTAAATCCAGAGGGAATCTTTGTGACATTTACATGTTCCACAACAAAGTATGAAACGTAAGAACAGCTGGTGACTATGGTACATACGTAAAGGGAATGTATATGGTTTATGTTTTAACAGAATACAATGCGCTCTTAAATCTTCAGTTGCCCGCTCCCTAATTAAGAATTTATAGCATCAAAAGATTTTTCTTTCAAAATATAGATGGTGTAAATCCAAACACAAAACTAATTAAATGAGACACATACACAGCTTAGAGTCACTCTTTATTCAGTGAATTGTTTTGTGGTTTCTAAAGTACATGAATTATGCTCTTAATTAAGCTACCTTTGAGACAATTCATCAGTATTATAATAAATAAGAAGAAAATTAAAAGTGACAATGTCATTAAATTTGATAGTGAGAGCACACTGATAATTATTCCTACTCATTTCAACACTTCACTGTACAAGCAACAACAACTACTGAACATGATCCAGTTACATTTTTGATTGAGACACCAGAGATATCGGTATCTGCTGAGATGTTCCTTGAAAATAATCCTTTACAACTGATTTACTTCAGTTTCCAGTTCTCCACTATGACTCACCTGAAGGAAGGACTCTCCTTTAAACCTCTGCTCAGCTCCGTGGTTTTCCACACTGTTGTCTTCCTTCATCTAACACAGCACTGTGCAGGTAACCTTCACCCAAATACGACATATTTATTATAGGACTATTACTTGAAGTTGCTCTCTTTGCAGTTTGATTGACCATTTGTTATCATGAAGCTGAAGCTGTAAAAGGGTTTTACTGTCACTCATTACCATTGAAAAAATGCTCACACTGGAACAGGTTTGCACAAGTGCATCGGCCATCTTGTACAGCGACACCAAGACCAGAACAAATCACCTACAGAATGACACCAAATGTTTATGATAATGTTCGGGAATAATATTTTTTCTCGACAGTGTCTACTTTCCTGTAGTTTTGCTATACTTGTCTATTGTCAAGTAGTCAGACAAATTGTATTTTTATGCTTTGGCACTATTGTTTTTCATGCCACTAAAGCTCATTTGAACTAAAAAAAAACCCACAAAAAAACAACAACAACAAAAAAATAAACGGCTATGTCACTCCTTAGTAATCAAATGATAATCATAATCATTGCTAAGTGGTGTTGTCATACCTAACTGTCCAAGACAGCGGACGTACTCATCTATACGCTACTCAGATTGGATTGTGACAGTGCTTCCTACAACAAGATGTAAAACCCAGACTGTTTTTTCCTCAGGTCAGTCCCAGGTGGTTGGTCCATCTCAGCCAATAGTTGTAACAGCTGGTGATGACATCATTTTACCATGTCAGATCGAACCTGCTGTGGATGCTTCAGACATGACCGTAGAGTGGACGAGGCCCGATCTCAACCCAAGATTTGTGCATGTGTGGCGTGACGGAGTGGAACTGGAGAGTAAAAAACATCCGTCCTACAACGGAAGAACATCAGTGTCCGTCAACAAGCTGAGGTTTGGAGACATTTCACTGAAACTGTCCAAAGTGAGACTCGCTGATAGTGGCAAATACAGATGCTTCATCCCCACACTGGGCAGAGAATCTACAGTTGAGCTTGTTGTCGGTGAGTAAATATGCTTTAATTTGATAAATTTACATTTACATTTAGGGCGTTTAGCAGACGGGAGGGAGGGAGTCATGCTATGCGGGGTCGAGGTGAAGTCTGAACAAATGAGTCCGTTTGTTCCACCACTGAGGTGCCAAAACAGAGAACAGTTGCGACTTTGCTGAGTGACCTTTGTTTGCTCTCAGCGATGGCGGTACCAGCCGGCCAGCTGATGTACTAGAACAAAGTGCTCATGCTGGGCAATGTGGTCTGATGAGGGTTTGGGGGGTTGCAGATTCTGTGGATGTCATAGAGGGCAAATCTGCAGGATTGGGCCACAGCAGTGATGTTGGGGGCAGAGATGTCTGCCGGCATTCTGAGAGTTCACTAGTGTATTGTGAAAACAGAAGTGGTCCTAGTACTGAACCTTCAGGGACACCAGTTTCCAGACAGCAGGGTTTGGACAAGGAATTATTCCTGAGGAATAATGTGACCTGAGGAATGAAAGAAGAGATATAGGTCTGTAGTTTCGGATGTCAGCTGAGTCTAGATACACACTACACACTTTGTTTTGACTGTAAGCTTTTTACATGCAAATAATCTGAATTTTGGTGTGCATTTCAACTGGAGAGCTAGTTTTTGTAAATTCATTCTGACAAGGACAAACAAAGAAAACCTCCATGTCGGGTTTCATATCGTAGGTCAAATGGTAAGTTTTATTGAAGCCACTGTTTTATCTTTCTGCTCTTTCTCATTAGGTGTCGTCTCATTCATTGTCATCAGCTTAGAGAGGACTGGAAAAGATGAAGTCAGTAGTGGACTGGTTCTACAGTGTAAATCTACAGGCTGGTATCCAGAACCTGAGGTGTTCTGGCTGGACGGTGAGGGAAACCTCCTCTCTGCTGGACCTACAGAGACAGTCAGAGGTCCTGATGACCTCTATACTGTCAGCAGCAGAGTGACTGTGGAGAAGAGACACAGCAACAGCTTCACCTGTAGAGTCCAACAGAACAGCACCAACCAGACCAGACAGGCACAGATACATGTCCCAGGTAGGAAATTATTTTGTAAATTTCTCACTTTTTCAATTTTTATCAACTGAAAAAAGTCATGTTGTTCTTTTGTTTCTCATTTCAGAAGATGTATTCATGGAGCCGTCTTCTTCTGCTGTTCCTATCATCGTGGTCTTCTCTTTTGTCCTCGTTCTGCTTCTCTCTGCACTTGTCTTTGCTGTTTGGAAACTGAGACGAAACAGAAGCCGTAAGTTACACATTTGATTTAATATGTTCTTACAACAAACACTGTTGTACGTTATTGACCGCTGTAGCAGAGGTCTGTTTGAGTTCTACCATCACTTCTGTTGTGTGTTTGTATCTTGTACAAGTCACAGTTTCATGGTTAAAAACAGGTTTAAAGTTTCAGTTCAACAGTGTCTTTCCTCTGTTTGTGTACAGAAAACAAGAAGCACCACGACAAAGGACCAGAAGAAGGAACAGAAGAAACAGAGCTGCTCGTCAATGGACAGAAGAAAACGGAGGATCTGGATAAAAACAAGTTAAAGGAGAAAGTGGAAGAAAAGACGTACATGACATGCGTGATTTCAGTGTTGACAGAAAAGAAGAATGAACTTGAGTACCACAGAGACAGACTGAGGTCTCAGATAGATGGGGTGGAAACAGAGAGGACAGAGAACGAGAAGAAACTTCAGTCAGTTTTTTCCATAAATAAAAATAACCTATTAGATATGAAACTGCAACTGGACTACAAAAAGAAAGAACATGAGAAATCTTTACAGAGAATCACTGGAGGAATACAGACAACTGAGGATGTTATTACAACAATAACAGAAAGGATGAAGAAAGTAGAAAAGCAGGTTTGGGAAATGAGCGAACAACCTGAAGACACAAACAGACGAAGTGGCGAGATTCAGTCAGATCAGTCAGAGAGCAAAGAGGAGATGGACAAAAACACTGATCTGTTAACAACAGCTGAGACACAACCCAACCTGCATGTCTCTGACAGTCCAGCAGGAGGCAGCAGTTCACATGTAGAGTCGAGCAGATCAGAGCAGACTGTGATTAAAACAGGACAGATGATGGACGACACAGTGAAACACTTTTAAATGAACATAACATTCAACAGGGACAGTTTTTAAATGAATACTATGTCATGCTAAAACCTTTCTCCTTATTCCTATTTTCTTTTGTAGACTTGTCTTCACTGAGTACAATGTGACACCAACTTTTTTCTAATAATTTGCTAAGGAATTTGGTTGTACATATGTTATCAACTTACATGTAGTCAGAGTTTTATTTTGTACCAATTTTATAAACTATCTAAACTTTATTGCAGCGGTGATTCAATCTGCAGGGACTTAGCCTGGGAACTGGAGTGTGGTCAGATCAAATCCAGCACTGTAGACTGGTAGCTGGAAATGAGCCAGTCAGCCTCCTTTGGATCATATTCTGTTTCCACAAAAAGGGTTTAAAAGGTACTTCTTATTAATTTTATGCTCTGGAGTTATGGAACCTAAACTAAACGTTTGTTAGATAATAATAAAACATTCCAACACATTCTTTGTGTCACTCTTCATGTCACGTCATTCTGCAGGTTGGCGTGTTTATGAACCTGCTCTTCACAGTCACAATGTTTCTGAAATATAAACAATTCTGAGGAAGTTAATCCTGCAGTTTACAAATTCTGATATTTAAAATAGCACAAATGTTTATATGTCTTTCTTTTGTTGCTACGTTCAGAGTAATCAAAATAATGCTGATGAATTAAAAATAGATGAAAAACACTGACAGCAAAACAACCTTTGAGTTTTATTAATTAAAAAAATGCAACCTTTATTAAACTTAGATTTATTCATCACCAATCTAAACATTTTTACTTACTACTTTCTGCCATTGGGGGGCAGTATTATAATGCCCTCACACTTCAGGGTTATACTTAGAACAAGAGTTCTGTCATTGCATCAGTGTGTTTGCATGCTTTCCTCTGCTTAAGAGATACTAATCATAATTATAAATAACCCACACATATTTTTCACCTTTTTGATGTGTGAAGCATGGGCTTGTATTGTTATTCTACAAAATTAAAATGAAATTGCATGGTCATTATTTTCTGTCCTCATGAAATATGAATGTATTGGTCTGTTAGAGTGACTGGCTGACAGCAGGTCAAACTGAGGTTAAACCATCATGTAGCTGACCACAGACAGTGGAGCTGCAGCAGTGTGTCACCTGGCAGAGCAGATAACACACTGTGGTTCAACTGCTAAACCACCAGCTTTCTAAATATAGACTCTGACCTTGTGAGTCAGTTCAAGTTGTCAAGTGATCATGGTGACATTTCAGTCTATTTACAACAGAAAGTCATCTTAAAATTACATTTTTGATACAATATATGATATGTGCTCTCTTTAATCAAGCTTTATCAGGAATATCTTTGGTCAACATTATAAATATCTTCATCAAAAATCATGCCAAGATCATTAACTTCTAATATCTTTTTAATATGTTGTTTTTACATAAAAAGAGTTAAAACATATGTATGTATTGCTTTTATATAAGTAATTAGAAATTAACATTTCGAAACAAGCAACACAACAAATGCAGAAGAAAAGGTCTAGAAGGAGAAGTAAAAAGTATCATGAAAGGCTTGGGGTATACTGTATGGGCCAACCTGCTGAATTAGTCATAATTCAAGCGTGGTGACTTTTACTTGTACTAAAAAAAGGAAGAATATACAGGGTTATTCAAAACTTGCAAATTGCTGTAGAAGCCCAAGTTATAGTTGCATTAACTCTCAGTCTCACACAATATTTACAGGAGCTTTCACACAGTCTCTCCTCCATCTGTCAGTCAGGTGTTTCAGCTCTGTGACCTGGAGGAGACACAGGATGTACAGTTTACCACGGCTGTTGAAAGTGTAAAAAATGAACAATAAAACTAAATAAAATGTTTCTATGATACAACACAACAGACTTTCCTTACTTCTTTGTTGTTTTCATAGCTAATATTTAGGCATTCTGCACGAATTTGTGGCACATTAACTGTTATGCAGATGCAACAGAGTTTGTATTTTTGTTAAACCAATTTGACTCACCAAATCTGATGCCTTGTGCAAGTAACCGGCTTAATCTGACATTATATTTATCTAATTGGTAACAATTATAATTAATAAATAGTAAGTTCAAAGTTAATCAATCTTAAGTTATAGTTATTTAGCTGTTAACAAGCAAGACATGCTTTGTATACCTTCTTTTGAGAACTTGTTTATTGTAAAGTTGCAAATGATGTTTAAAAACCCTTACAATTGGTTGATAAATGCTTAATATGGCATACCGTTGTTTTTATTATTGGTCAAATAAATATTAACTAAAGCTGAGTGAACTATAAACTTATCATTCATCGACACAGGCTATTGTAAAGTGTTAGCATTAAATTGCATTAACTACAACAACATATATTTAAACATCAGTGCAGACATTCCCCTCCCCCACCACAGTTTAACATTCAGAGGGTGCACAACTTAAATCACGCAAGGAAACACCGATATACAAATAATGCAACATAATCACAATCAAAGAAGATATATCCATCTATCATTAAGGGCATTGATATGCATACAGTAGAAACAAGCACATGGAAGGAAAGATTGGAATCCTCCAACATTCACACAGTGGATGAGGGACTTGCAGTATTTTGGTAAAATGGAGACATTATGTAATCAGAATTTAAATAAAATACCTCTCTCTTTCCTCTGTTTTGCTTTGTTTGTTTGAGCTCGATTTGGCTGAAATTTAGGGGTTGGATAAATGTTGAATTGTGTTCAATTTAACATCCCATTGATATAAAGGTAAAGATCTCTCTCTCAACATGTCTTCTTCAAGTCAAACCATACGGTCAGTGGTTAACCACAGTTTGCCCTTTTAAACACTGCAGCAGCTCCATTCTTGTTAGCAGCGTCATCAGAAGTATGAAAAGACAACAGATATAGCAGGGTGGTTTCACGGTTGAACCCCTGAGAAACTTCTCACTCTTAAAAATAGACACTGATGCAGTGAGTGAAGTGAAACTCTCAGATGAAGGCTTATGATCATGATAATTATCACTTACACATATGCCAGACTGGATTTAAAGAGCTAAAATTTTGTCCAACTTTAATGTTTGACTCAGCAAATGCACGTTAACATATCTACACCAACTAAGACATACAGTATTGCATCACAGATTTGATGTTGCTTGTGCTAAACGGTCAACAATCTGTTATTCAAGCAATGTTAGCTAAATGTATTATAGAGTCAATGTAGTACCTCTTTTGTTCCTCTTTGTTGTGACGACTGCATACGTCACATTATCATACCCAGTTAAATCTTCCTCCTGACGACCTGTAACATTGAAACAATTTACAGTCATCCATTATTTCAACAAAAAATATAGATCAAGTGTTTTTACCCAACAAAGGCACACTTATAAAACACATATCCATAAAGTTGTACATTAAATTATTTCTATGCTGATGACAGCCATTTTTATATTTCTGTTAAAGGTGGGGTATGGAATTCTCTTTTTTGGCCATTTTTGCAAAATTACCTGAAATTCTTATCATAACCCACTTACGGCCACTGAGTTAGAAGTACTGAGATGAAAATTAAACAAGTCAATCATCTGTGGAACGAGCAGGGCTCGAAAAACTCCAGCCAATGATTTCCAGAACCACCTAGAGGCACTGGACAGTAAGTACGTCAATCAAACGGTCGTACTGCACTACAGCAGGTGACGTTAGCAGCTGGCTGTAGCCACAGGCTAACGGTTTGTTTGTGTCTATGTAGTAACATTAGCTGCTAACACACAGCAGTCCCGTATCAGAGACGATGTTTTTGTCCCCCAATATGTCGTCTTTGCTTTCGCCTTTTCCTTTCAGACTGCCCGTGCATGTGTGTCGCTACACACAGCGAGCTATTTGAGTCATGTATTTTCAAAATCTGCTGGTGTTTCGCAAATCCCATACCCCACCTTTAATCCCAAAATTATAAACAGTTTGGGTAAAGACTTTAGAAAAAGAGGGTTCCTTTGTCAGGCTTAAATTCAGGCCTGGCTAAACTCACTTTTTCAATTACAGTCTTATCAAGATTTCAAAAGTAAAACAATTTCCCATGTGGTTTGTGTTTGAGAAGCTCAAACTTTCACAATTTCAGAAACACTTTCTCAGGCACATGATTCTAATAAATATATGTGAAAACAATTCACACATGTGATGTCGGTACATTTTTTGGCTGTTGCCACAACCAAAACTGCACATACAAAAGTGCAGCATGGGTAATTTTAAACTTCCTGCATTAAGCACAGACCATGTGCAACACTATTTAAGTTACATAGCTACCTCTTTTTTTCTTGTGTCTTGGGATGTTAGCATATATACTGGTTTGTGGATCAGCTTCAGTGACATGTTGGTACACTGGAACAAATTAAAAATGTATATTTCAATAGAAGTTACATTAGTGGTAAGACTGACATATATACATTTAAACTTAATATCAATGACAGTGTCATTTGGAAATACTACAATGACATCCTAGAGTATAGGAAGAAATGTATTCAGAATAAATGGCTAATAAACCTTCTTTCTTACATAAATACTACAATGACAGGAATATATTATACCTGTACAAATGTTTTGTGCACCTTCAGTACTTGATGCACCGGGGTCTGATCCTGTTGTTGGTGTCTCTGATGAAAAGCATGCAGCTAGTCGGAAAAAATGGAAAAAGAACTGAAGTTCAGAAGTCTTCAATAGAAATATTCCACTGAAGTCCAAACAAAAAGGGAAAAAAGAGATTAGAAGCTCAACAAAAGTTGGCCTTTTTTTTAATCCAAATTCCCCAAAATGTGATTCTAAATCAAGTTTCACGCACTTTTATAGTTTTCTTGCTCTTATTTTTGATTATAGAGATGTGGCAAAAAAATGGATACGTAAATGAGACTTTCGGGATGATATTTTTGGTTTGTACCTCTGTGTTTCCGACACTGAAGCAGTCCCACGACTAACAGCATCACGGCCAAACACAGAAAGGTGAAGACAACCGGCAGCAGGATGGAGAGCTGAATGGAGCCAGGGCTGGGAGGAGCAGGAGTTTCTTCACCATCGTTAGGCAGTGTGTCTTGAGGTGTTGGGCCATGAAGTGTAGGAGTCATATATGCTGGTAACACCATGAGAAAAGGTGGTTTCAACAATGAGATGGATTGCCATGTAACCTGGGCTCAGATAATCATGGTCCCCAGAGGATGAAGCCTAATAACGTCCCCTGACGAGGTTAACATTTGTGTTTTGGGGTAAAATATCTTAACAGCTATCAGATGGCTGGATTTGACTTTATGAATTAAATCTCAACAGAGGATAAATTCTAACTACTACCCTCCAACTTTCCATCTAGTGCCAACTGTTGGTCAAAATTTTTACTTATTCTGTGAAGCACATCAACATCTGCTTGATGGATGGATGGATGATGTATTCAGCTGACTTCCTGATATCCTGACTCTTTCTGCAGCACCACCATGAGGTTGACATTTTTGGTTGTCATGTTGCCATAAAATGAGGGAGGGGTATTCCCAGAGGATACATTTTCATGAGTTTGGTAAATTCCATGTTTCCTCCAGCTGAACAATGAGGTTGAGATTTGTGGTTTTGAGAGAGTTGTGGTAACAATGTCTGGATGAATTGCCGTGACATTTGGTAAAGTTATTCACGGTCCCCAGAGGATGAAATCCCCCTTGTCCCCATCACATTATACCTATTACCATGATAAGGTCAAATTATAGTTCTGTCCAAAAGTGTGATTCTTTTCAAATCACTTGAAATTAAAATGCTAGCTAGACATGCCAGTATCATAACTGTGAGCATGTTAGCATGCTGATGTTAGCTTTTATCTCAAGTACAGCCTACCAGAGCAGCTAGCGTGGCTGTAGACTCTCTCTTTATATAAGAATAATTAAATTAATATTGTGTACTGTACTATAATGTACTTCAAGTTCTAGGCTTTACTCTCTGATGCAGTATTGACTTTTTTTAGAACCCTGATATGTCTCACCTCCAACAGCCAGCCAGCTCTCTGACGAATGTCCAGCCCCAGAGATTCTGCACTTGTAGAGTCCTTCGTCAGACCTGGAAACACTGTCGATGGTCATCTCTCCTGTATATCCAGTCCCACTGATGTTGCCATCTTTAAAGAAATCAGCTGGGTGGTTGGAGGATGTCACCCTTCTTCTGCAGCGTAGAGTGACAGTGTGTCGTTCCATCACAGGGAGGGCAGGACTCTCCAGGATCACGTCACCAGCTGGACAAGAAAACAAATCATCATGCAGAATAAGACCATGATTAGCTAGTGAACATCATCCAAACCGGGAGGGTCCATTTGTTGAGATGAGCTGTGGAGTTACACATGGTGACCAACCAGGTGACCCCTGTAACATACCAGTGACAGTTATGTTGACTGAGTCGGTCCTCTCTCCATTTCTATTCTCACACCAGTATTCTCCACTGTGCCATACAAAAGCTGGTTTAATCTTCACCGATCCTGTCGATGTTTCCCATTGAGAAGTATTTGAGGGAACCTTTGTCATCACCCTCCATTCAGCTGGACCGTGAAGCCCCGCACAATTTAATGAAAAGGACTCGTACTCAAAAAATTGTAGCCTGTTTGGATCAATGTGAGGAAAAGCTGCATCTGTGACAGAGAAAAAGACAAAGATATCCACTCTTTAAGAAAACTTATTGCATGGTAATTCTGTTTTTTCCCTCATCACTCTCGATGTACAAGTGAGGCCAAAAATATATCATGTCTTACATTTAAAAAACGAGAAAGACTGTTGTTCAAGGATTAAATACATGTTCAAAATCATTTGTTAAAGTTTAAAAAGCTATTTAACAGCCACCAACTCACCGGTCACAGTTTTGTGAGCAGAGAGGAGCAACAATACGTTCACTGCTGGAGAGACAGAAGAAGAGAGCAGAGTGTCAGACATAAGTGTCTTCATATGTACACCACCTGAGATATAATCAGAAACTAAAAGTAACTACAAGCAGCAGGTGTTGTGATTGAGTATTAGTTATAACAATAAATACTTATTATTTGATTTATGATCAATAAACTCACTCAGTCTGTTGCAGAGCGCTGTGACCTCCATGCTGTCTGGCTGCTGACTGAGTGACAGACTAAATGGAAGCTGATGTGATGTAGGTGAAGGTGAAGCACTTCCCTTTCCTGTGCAGAGGAGCGACCACAGCAGTTTATAGCATGACTACTGTTTTTTCAGGTTTTAGTTGGTCTGAAAGAAAGAGGCGTTTCTATTCAGCCTGTCTGCTGTCAGAGTCACTGAGAGCAGAGTAGCAAACCCGACCGACAGAGAAGGAAATCTATCAAACATAGTGATTTCATATCGTAATGTGTTCACTTGAAATGTATTGAGATCAGTTTACTTGTTTTAGCAAATGGGTAGAATGGAGTTTGAAAGCAGTTTGTTGAGTTGCATCATGGGAAATGTAGGCTCTAGTACACTAAGGGCATGTGCAATACCTGTCAGTAAAAGGCAGCACGTCTCGGCCTCTGCACATGTAATAACAGCTATGTTAGGTGACATTTAAAATGAAGGTGATGTATTTAAGATCCCACACACCATTTCTACACATATAAGCTCATTTGTAGTTTGGCCAGCTCACAGTTTTCCTTGAATTGTATCCCTCCCATGTGCTAAGATAACTTTAAGGTGGATCTTTTTGAATCACTCATCGGAGGCTCATTCACCTGCAGCCATTGTTCACCTGTGATGATAATGGCTGTAAGTCAAGTTTTCAACCATTCATCACTTTTTAAGTAGCACTGTGATAGTGGGAAACATAGTGAAACAAATAAGTGGAAGAGTCAGATGTCACATTGTTATTCAAATCAAAGAGGATTCTTTTTAGCATCAAATCAAGGCTTGACTCACGGTCAACATTATAACACTTTTCAGAAACTGGATCAGCTTCATCCGAAGCACGACCAGGCAGACTGAAAGTGAACTCACCATCAGAAGATCAAAACATCGAGCTACAGAAAAGCTACTTCATCCCAGAGAATGAATCTGCAATAAAAGAAAGCTTAGGAGGATGAGTAGCAATTTCTAAACCACTTCCCAGGAGCGGAATCAGTCTGGTGCTACAACAGTTCAAGAGCATCTGAACATTGATGTTAGGTGTTCAGGTGTGGCTCCGTGCAGACCAGTCCAGTTATTCCACGTGTTGCTGGGAAAACCACTTGTTAATGGGGCTGTTTTATGCACAGGGACATGTTTAAACAAGAATTGCCATAAATGCTCAGAAGCTAACATCAGGGAGAACAGCCACAGAACATAAATGACAGAAATGTCCACATATTTTTGGCCACACATGCCATCTGTCTCTCTCTCTGTCACATCAGATGTGTAAATGGCTCGATTCTGCCCTCTGCTGCAAGTCAGTGACGTATACACATCTGAAAACACTCAACAGTTCGATCATTCGCCACCACTACAACCCATAATATTCCCTCAGCTGCTTCTTAGTATTAGTCCACTTTTTCAAGTCAGCAATGCAGTTTAGCCTTCTGCTCCTCAGCAACATTCACAACTGCAATTTCTTTAAAAACTGTTTCTCTGGTTGCAACACAAGATAAATTAATCTATGATTTTTTTTGATGCAGTCCAGTCTAGAAGTGTAAGCAGTAATTAAAAAGGAGAACACACCTTATGACTCAGGTCAAAGTCTGTTGTTTTATTGTCTTTTTTTTTTTTTTCATCAGAGGACTCTGGCTGATAAGTTCCGTAGTCTCAGGGGAAAACCGGCTCAGAGATACAACAGGTAGGTGCCTTTTATTTATTAGATAAAGCTTTATTTCAGTTTTCACGGCGCTCTGACAGCCTTTGCATTTCAATGAATGGGACATTTTCCAATATGGAGTTAAAGCATTGATAAGAGTCGCCTCTGTTCCTGCAGCAGTGTTCCAACTGCTGAATGTCTCTCAGTGTGTTTGACTCATTTATATGAGACGTCTTCCAGCTTTGACTTGTTTCATATATGTTATCTTCGTGTATTATATATTACCATTGTTGAAATGTAACTGCCTACATTATGAGGTACGTGGACTCAACTCGAGTATTTCTATTTTCTGATACTTTGATCCCACTAGACAAAAAAATAGCCTCATATTTTTCTTGGATTTTCTTCTTCTTCAAGGAAATTCATTTTATTACTTTGCCTTTCACATTACCACAGTGTCTTTGACTCAGTGCATTTTGTGTCAATTTTGGGGGCATTTTTGCCTTTTTGGGACGATGACTGGTTAAGATGTAGAAGATAGGGATAATGGGGGAAAAGGAATTTTCCCTCACTGTACTGCGTCATTAGCATCTAGCTCCTGCTTATCTACATCCATATTTTACAAGCTACTCAAGGCATAAAGGCTCATTTACTGTCATGGTAAACAGGGGTCCAAGTTGGAGTATTGTGACTAATAATCCATATTTAAACTTTAATTCCTTAATTTACTATTGAGGCCTGATAATAACCTCTTCACACGATCTAAGTGAAATGGCACCCTTTCGATTATCTGAGACAACGATACCGTAGCAAATGAATTATTAACAGGAAAAAGGTCAATGTTTACCTGTGTGTGTGTGTGTGTGTGTGTGTGTGTGTGTGTGAGTGTGTCGTTGTGTGTGTGTCAGAGACACAGAGAGTAAGACTGACTTTTGATTGCTGAACTGGTGAGACAATGTTCTTCAATTTAATGATCAGCTGTAGTTCAACAGAAACCAGCCACAAGTGTCAAAGAAACCACTGGCTATTATTTTTTAGGATTTATCTTGACTGCTTTCATATCATAAGGCCTTTTTGATTTTCCCAGAATTCCAAGATGCTTTGTCTGAATCATGGATTGTTCAGTTCCATCAGAGGTTCTGTGTTCCAACACTTGGTGCTCCTCCTTCTGACGGGCTCTTTTAGAGGTAACTGACACCCAAACACCAGCACCGTGTGAATCCAGTATGAAGTTCTGAGTGCAGCTTTTTAAAATTTGTTCTGTGTCGTTCCAGGCCAGTCTCAGGCGGCTCAACCATCTCTAAGAATCGTGACATTAGTTGGTGAAGACGTCGTCTTGCCGTGCCGCCTGGAACCTCCCCAGGATGCTGTTTCAAAGAGCGTGGAGTGGGGGAGACCTGACCTGGAGCCCAGATTTGTCCATGTGTGGCACGAAGGTCGAGACCACCTGGTGAACCAAAACCCGTCTTACAAAGGAAGAACATCAGTGTCCATCGACAAACTGAAGCAGGGAGACCTTTCACTGCTTCTGTCTGCAGTGAAACTCTCTGATAATGGAGTTTACAGATGCTACTTTCCCCAAAAAAGTAAAGAATCTACTGTCGAGCTTGTTGTTGGTGAGTCGGCATGTGATTCTTTTTGTCCATAACGCTCCTTCATAATGTTTGAAGCACCATGTGTAAGATTTGTTCTCCTCTCTTCCATCATCAGGTTCTCTCTCCGCACCTGTCATATCAACGACTAAATACAACAGCAGTTTTTTAGATTTACAGTGTGAGTCCACCGGCTGGTATCCAGAACCTGAGGTGTTCTGGCTGGACGGTGAGGGAAACCTCCTCTCTGCTGGACCTACAGAGACAGTCAGAGGTCCTGATGACCTCTATACTGTCAGCAGCAGAGTGACTGTGGAGAAGAGACGCAGCAACAGCTTCACCTGTAGAGTCCAACAGCAGAGAATCAACCAGATCAGAGAGGCAAATATTCAGATTTCAGGTGTTTTTTCCTCTAATATCCTTTTTGTTTCTTCTTCCAGCAGCTGCTGTCTAGTTGTATATAACCACTGTTCTGTTGTGTGTTTTGTCATTTCAGCTGACTGCCTCGAGGCCACATCTTGTTCTGCTCATGTCGCTGTTATAGTGGTTTTTGTGCTCCTCCTTGTTGTTGCAGCAGCCTGTGTTGGGTGGAAATGGAGACAAATCCAAACCAAAGGTGAGTTTAACTGATGTGATGTGAACAACTGGCCACAAGATGTCACTGGTGTTTTTTTCAATTTCATCTGAAAAAGATGTTCAAAAGGAAAAGTCAGTATATATGGTAAAATATTACACTAAGTTTGGTGACTTGACCCGGGTGAGCCTTGTGTCACGAGCTGGTGTTGGTTCCAGTCCACCTTAAAACTGCAGACAGGCTCTAACTGAGTGTATCAGGAATCAGATCCTGTTACAGATAGTGTTTGACTTTGTAATAAAACACTGTGTATGCTGTAAAACACTAAACATGTTTCTATTGTGTCTCTGTGGTGTTCACTCTGACACCTTCTCTCTACAAAATGCATCAGCAGAACAAGTCTGAACTGAATCCAACACTGTTTCCTGTTTTTATTACCACACAGAAGGAAAGAAACTACAAGAGGAAACAACTGAAAGAGAGGAGTTCATCAAGGAGAAGAAGAGAACTGAGGATTTGCAGGAAAAACTGGCAAGACTTGAAGAAGAGTTAAAGAAGAATGAGGAGACGTTGAAGAGGAAAGAGGAGGAACAGAAAGACTTTGAGCAGGAGGTTTACAGTAAACTGACTGAACAAAGTTATGAACTGCAAACAACAGACAGACCTGGAGACAAACGTTAAAGTTATTGAGAAAGAGGTCCAGTCAGTGGAGAGGATGGCAGAAGGTGAACGATTCCACAAAATGAAAGAAATCACATTAACTGCCAAAACTCAGCTGAACAAGAGAAAACAAGAAGATGAAAAACTTGAAATGCAAACAGAGACAATACTGAACAAAACAAATGATTTGTTAAAGAAGATCACAGACAGGAAGAAGGAGGAAGCACAAGAAGAAACTCAGTGAGCAGCTGGAGCAGATTCAGAGGAAACAGATTATTAGACTGTCACTGAAGTCTGAATATTTTATGGTGCTGATAAAGATTTGTTTATTTCAGGAATGGGACACACACCAAAAGTATTTTCATTTGTCAGATGTAATTATGGGAATGAAAATAATGTAATTATTGTCAATAAGAAAGATCAAAACTGCAACTATTTTCTACAAAATATTATTAAATTATTATTTTATATTTTAAATAGTTCAGTCAGGACTATTCTTTAATTTTGCTGGGTTTTTTTGTTTTTTTTTTACTTTTAAAAAAAATTTTTTTTTTATTGATTTTGGCTTTGGATTGACTTTTGTTTTTTTATTGTGACCAAAGCTGACAGAACTTAAACCTTTCTTAACTTCCTTATTTGTCATATGCACAGAAATTACAGTGAATCAGTCTTCAGCAATGAAATTCTTGTTCTCAGGCTCACTTCAACATTTCTGAAACAATAAGAATGAAAAGAAAATCACACAAGAAAACATTATAGTGAGGTCATGTAGACATGTTGTGCAGTAGTGTAATCTTTATGTTTAATGAGAACCTGTTATGAACATGTGATGTACATATATATCTGCTTGTTAAATAAACATATGTATACTGGGTACTTAAACACAGTATATATATCCAAGGAGATTTATGTTAGTTGTATTTTTCACACTTGCTGTCATCTGCTTTGAAAGTGTTGTGATCAACACATACAGGAACTGAACACAGGACACACAAAGGCAGGCAGGTTGCAAACAGAAGGCGAGCTTTAATAACAAACTCATGTCCAACATCCAGAAAATCCCAAAATACAAGCAACAAAACTGACTGAAACCAGTCCAAGTACAAACCAGAAACTCAGAGAGGAATCAAGAATACACGGCGCATCACAGAGACACTGGGAACAAAACTGATGACCTGATACAGACAGAGGGAAGGACTGAGACTTAAATAAACAGGTGGCTGATCAGGGACAGGTGGAACCAATCAGGACAAAGCTCATCTATGACAGCTTCATACCGCTTGGGGTTTGTAGTGAAGCAGTTTGTCCTGACAGTGTCACACAAGTCGTGTGTGACCAAAGATGCAGCAGCTGTTCTGTAGCATCAAAACCAAAGAACGTGACTGTTGTTCTCTGTGGGCGAGCTGCCTTCGCTGAAACAAACCCACAGCTTCTTTTCACAGAGCTGCAGAGACGCTGCGGTCAACGTTCACAGGGTCAGTCAGGGTTAACGAGACTATTAAAAAAATAATGAAAGAACAAAAATAAATATGATGAGCAAGAGACTGTGTGTTTTACAGAGACCTAAAATATCTCAACCTTTGGTCACCCCATCTCATGATATGCAGCGGTGACAGCACATCACAGACAAGCCTCACACAAATACAATAAACACATCAGTATTTACAGTACAGTCATCTTTTCCATACACTCAAGCCTAGACATGAAACATGCTGAAAGTAGTTTTACTGGTTATTCTGTAATGAAAACGCTCACAAAATAAAGAAACCTCCCATTGCAAAACCATAACATCACTTGTCATGTAACAAAGATGACTCTATTGCCATTAAAGCGTCATTAGTCCACTAAACTTCCTCCATCTGTGATCAAATGTGCCTCAATGTATTTCAGTTACGTGCAGCTAAAACAAAGATAATATACAACAATCTTCACTCAGAGTTGTGTATGCAACAGAACAACGCTGCATCACCAGTTGCCCGATTTCTTCGATTGACCAGTCACCAACTGATATCAGCCTATATTTTAGGCCCAATCCCTTTTCCATTAGTAGAATCCTGCTGGTTTGTGTATTCCAGCTGTGTTTGTCACGCCTCTCTTGGCCACAGGTGCAGAATAGGACACACCTGTGCGTCCTCGCTCAGAGCTCCTCTGGTGGGCCTCGTCTCTTCATGAGCGTTTCAGGAGTTTCAGCATCATCAACACGTCTGGCTGGTAGCACAGGCAGGAGGGCAGAGGAGAGAGGAGATAAGAGGCATGAAACAGAGAAATGAAAAGCCCAATGAACTGAGTTTATTCTCGCAGCTGAAGTTGCTACTAATATTTTTTACCTCTGCGTTTCCTGGAGTCCCGTTTTCTCAACACCAACAGCAGCAAAGCCACACAAAACACTGTGCTAACAGTCTTTATGAGGAAGTAGAGGAGAACAGGAAGTTGATCGGAACAAAAGGGAAGCGTCCCTCTGTGATATTCTGGAACGACAATGCCGTTGTTATTTAACTTTCTATCCATTTGATTCACAGAACTGTGTTATTGCTTAAACTGTCACATAGCTTTGACTTTTCATATTTGTGCCAATTCAATAAATTCCATTGGTGACTTTGGGTTGGCAAAGTAATCAGATTTCACTCAGGTTATCTCTCACCTGTGACGGTGAGCTGGCTCTCTGGTGATTCTCCAACTCCAGAGATGCTACACTTGTAGAGTCCTTCATCATACTTGTTGACATGTTGAATCTTCATGTCTCCAGTAGCGCTGCTCCTGATGAGGACGTCATTTTTATAGAAGGAAGCTGAGATGTTGGAAGAAGGTGTCTTGGTTTTGCAGTGTAAGGTCACATGGTCTCCCTCCATCACCGGGTGAGCAGGACTCTCCAGGATCAAAGAACCAGCTGAACACATACATTGTTGTTATTACTGTGAATGATATATAACACTGGTGATCAACAGTGGAACAAATTTCAGACATTCAGACATTTTCAGATGTTTTTGTGTTTTCAGATCTTTTGTGGTGTGGTCTAACCATTTCAATCTGTGATCGTGGCCACCAAAACAAGTATTTGAATCCAAACCATGATGTTTTCCTAACCCTAACCAGTAAGTTTTGTGTTGTGGAAAAAGGAAATGGAAAATTCAACGCAAAGAAATGTTCAGTTTCAACTTATCGGCTCAATTAGACTCAATTAAACTCAATTAGCTAACATTTATTCTGCTGACTGGGATGGACACATAGGTCTAAGATGTATATTTTGAATGATGCAACCTCTGAAATGGCAAGCAAATGTTGGGCATCTGACTAGCAAAGTCATTACACCTATGCAAATAACCTGACTAACTATACAAACCTACTGTAAGCTAACTGACCGGAGACTACACCTGCATTCATTCTTTATATGGAAAGTGGCTGATTCGATGCACAAGCATGCTGGGATACCTGGCCATGTGGACCAAGCTGATGGTGCTTTGACAGCATGTGAACAGTTCAAACGATGCTCACATCAAGACAACCAATGCAGCGTGGATGATGATCTGAACAGCTACGTGTACAACCAGGAAATACCAAGCGACCGAACACATTGTTGACCTACCAGTAACGCTGATGGTGACAGTCCCACTCTTCTCTCCTTCTCCAGTCTCACACCAGTATTCTCCACTGTCGTCTACATAAACATCTCTGATGATGCAGACGGACTTGTCTAAAAATCCCCAGCTTGTGCCACATGAAGTATTTTTACTCGAGTTGTCCTTCATCAGTCTCCATCCAAGCGACCTTTGAAACCCCTCGCAGTAAAAAGAAATGCGCTCGTACTCAAAGAACTGCAGTCTGGTGGGAACGACCCGAGGAAAAACTCTGTCTGACACCAACAAGAGAGACGGAGACGTTAGACGATGCAGAAAGTGAAAGATTTCATCAAATCAAAACATAAAACTGCACCTGTTGGCTGCTCTGTATAGGCTGGAGAAAAGCCCATAATGGAGAAACTAAACAGACAAACAGTTATTTCAAGTGCATCATGCACAGATCAAGGAAGCCGATTTCAAAATAATATATATAATAATAATAATAATAATATTTCCTTCTTCCTTCTTGTTGTCTGGACATCCTCTCTCAATGATGTTCTTTATCTGCATAAAATGTAAACCTGGCTCGTGTCTTCAAATAGGTAATAATGCAAAAAAGTTTGCATAGTTAAATAGTTAACTTATACTTACGAGCTCTTTGAGCATTGGAACAGTCCTTAACTTGCATCACCAGCATCAACAACAGATTGATAACTGTACAGACAAAGGAAGAGAGTTGTCATGAGACATGTGTATAAATACTATAATGTCTGCTGGCAAGAATAATCTCCATAATTTCAGAAGCAGCTCATTGCCTTCAATGCCAACTGAAGTAAAAGCTCAGTGAAGTTCATGGATAAGCCTTAATCCGTAGAATGTATCATACCTTATAAACTGCTAACATGTTTTTTTATAATCTTGGTCAGCAAGGTAACTAGTAAATATAGATGCTGTGCATGGTAAATGTAGTCCAAAGGCAATTATACATGTTTAGAATGTGATGTGGTAAAGCTCAAGGATAAAGTATCATAAAATGTAGAAACTTCACTCAACAGTTTTGTTGACAATGACTTTATCATAATTACATTAAACAGATATAAGAGTTCAACTTCTCCTGATCTTCCACAGAACATCACAGTATGAGACAGACTCAGTACTCACTCAGTCTGATGCAGAGAGATGTGACCTCCATGATGTCTTGCTGCTGACTGAACATAAGACTCATCTGCAGTTGACGTTCAATGCTATGTATAAGTTCCTCTTCCTGTGTGGCTGACGTCTGCAGTATGAAGGCTTCATGTTGTTGCTCTGTGTCACCTCACTCAGGAGGGAGCTGTCCTACACTGCCCTCTGCAGTAAATCAGCCACTGTCACCACCTGATACTGCCCATGACCCTGAAGACTAAATCACTGATGATATTATTAACAATATTAAAGGTAATGGTGGATAGAAGGTGATTGGAGGTTACAACCAAGAAACAAACAAACAAAAATTACAATAAAAGTTTAATCAACAAAACATGAGTGAAACTGTAACCATTTACAATGTTCAACCCTCATGTGGGAAACACAAATCTGGCCACAAGCTTTAGAAACATCATACTTATAATGAATAATTACATCAGCACCATGCACATAGTACAGAATATACAGCATACAGTAAAGATTAGTCTGCACAAACAATGTCAGGCCTTCGGGGGCAGCAGTGAGCTTAGCCAATCAATCATCAGTGTTTTTAAAAGTGTCTTTTCCCAATGATTATCCACGTGTTCGTGATTTCTAAGAGAACAGTAATAAAACAGCTTCATTAACAGTTTACATTAGATTCAATACAAAACACAGAATATCTAAAAATATCTCTAGTTTCAAGTCTCAGATACACAACAGTGATACAACTGCATCAAAGTTACATTTGGGTTTGATCCAGTCATTTCTAATATAAACAGGAGATTATGATTAAAGTGGAGTTATTTAAGAAAAAAAAACATGATCATTGGAACCATTTCTGTACAGTCATATCTAGTTCAATGAAAACACACACACACACACACACACACACACACACACACACACACACACACAGAGAAACAGTGGGGTGTTTGAGCAGTGGAATAAAAATGAATAATAAAAAAAATGAAGTCGTGAGAATGCATACATGTGAATTAAAGACTCTAGAAAAAGTGAGTGTTAAATCAATATTGCAATATTTAACAATTTGATTCATTTTCAGCCTGTTTGATAAACACAGAAGCTTCATCAGCGTCTCATTCTTACATTCATCATTCATAATAAAACATAACTAATTTGTGATGAATAATGATGAGACAACCAAACATTTAATACACTGTGCTCTTAATGCGTACATAGAAAACCTAATGCACCTGCTCCAAGTGGTTTAGTAGTTGTTCATAGTTAATTCTCCCACAGCATTGTCAGCTGCTCGTCTGGCAGTCATGTTGTGTCCAGTGTCAGAACCTGAGGGTCCAGGCTGGTGTCGGTCTGCCCTGGAGAACCGTTTCTCAGAACTGTTGAGCTTCAGCTCACGTCTGGTTTCCTTCAACCTTCAACACATACAGACACACATTTATGTCTCTGGATCAACAAGATAACACAATCGTTACAAGAAGAAGAATTGTTAATGTTAACACCATATCCATTCAAATAGAGATGACTCTTTCTTATCCATCAGGAGTGTTTAAATTGAACTTCTACATGACAACTTACCGAGGAGGAGGAAGGCTGGACTGGAGCAGCTCCACGACTTTCCAACTGGGAAGGACGAGAGCAGGTGATGTCATTAATATTATCTTGCAGATGTTTTTAAAATTGTTTTTTTTTTTTTCTACATGAAGGTGTTTCTAATATGACATTTAACAAGTGATATTTGCAAATGTTTCTTCATTTCAACATAGAAAGATAAACCTTCACATTAGTGGTCTTCAGCTTCTCCGTCACTTCCTGCTGTTACGTCTTTATCTCCTGAATCTGCTCCTGGAGCTTCTGGAATTCAGCTTGTTTGTTATCAATCTGGGAGGGAGGAGAAGATGAGAGACAACAGGAGTCACTCTTTTATCATTCATGCATATTTAAATGCATTACAATGTAATAACACTGAAGAGAAACAGTCAAACATATGTAATGGTTTTATTTCTACATCTTATTGAAGCTTCTGCTGGAAGACCAACATGTCTGAAGTAAGGAACTATTTCATTGGAAAAACTACTTTTTAATAGTAATTTGTAAGGATTTTTGAAGGAAAAGACAAATGATGTTGTCCTGCTGACAGGCGTCAGAGCAGGAAACATTTTTCTGTGGGACAAGCGGTGGCATATTTTGTCATTTATGAAAAGCAGCAGCTGGTCTTTTGTTTCATATCATATGTGGATGATGTATTGACACTGTGTTTGTTTCTGTAAAGACAAACCCGATGGATGAAACCACCTGCTTGTGTCTCGACTGTCTTACTGTTTAAACTGGAAATAGCTGCAACAATGGTTCTTGAGACTTTGACCCTCTTCAGCCTGTTCTTTACATGAGGAAAAAAGATGAAAATAGAAACCTCTTTGGTTTTGGTGTCTAATTCCATCTCTTCAGTCTCCAGCTGCTCCTTCAGTGTCTCCACGTCTTTTTCAGCTTCCTCCTTCTTCTGCTGCGCCACTTTTTTTTTTGGACTCTGGATCATATTAAAACATGTGACTGAACATACAATACAGAGATCCACATGGATAAAAAATGAAGCCTCTGATTTTTGCTGAATAACACGTGAGAAAGCTCAACTCTGCATGTAGCAGAACGTGCTGCTTTGATAAATTCGCTCAGAGCTGCACAATGAACTATTAATAAAGTTGATAAAGTAAATAGATCAGCTAATGAACCAGTAGAGAGTCTGTCTGTCTGTCTGTCTGTCTGTCTGTCTCAGTATTGATCTCAGTCACAGTCTGGTAGTAAAAGGTATTGAGTCATTATAAACAACAGATTTATACAATTATTGACTTGCTTGTTGTTTTTTATGTAAGGACACATCAGAGAGTGTTATTGTGTTTAGATCATTAACACTTACTGAAGATATCTTCCAATATTGGGCTAGCTCAGTTTCTAATGTCTTCACCTGCGGGAGAGAAGAGAAAATGAGACAAGAGAACAACATTGAAGCTTATGAATAATTATATAACATGATACAGTTTATCCAAGAACAACAAGTATCTCTGTATACAGTACACTACATGGTCGATAGTAAATTGTGTACTTGAACTGTCAATCAGAGGAAAACAGATGAAGATGAAGACATGAACCTCTGTGTTCTTGTTCTCCAGCTGTTCCTTCAGTCTCTTCACGTTCTCCTCCTTCTTCTGCTTCTCTTGATTGAGCTGCTGCAGATCAGATTGTTTCTCTCTAAGCTGGAGGGACAGAGAGAAGGTTGAGAGACACAATAAACCTCAGTGTTTCTGATCATCAGCTCCTTCAGTTCTCTCTGATCTCTCTCTGACTTCTTCTTCTCCTCCTGGAGCTTCTCTTCCAGCTGTAATGGAGGAGAGATGAACTACACTACAATAAACATCTTTAAATATTCGTGGTCCTTCTTGATTCTAATGAGAATTACCGAAGTGAAAAGTTCATGTTGTTAAAAAATAAAGACATAAATATTTGATTTTAAGCTAAAAACAGAGAAATGGTGGGAAATCTTCAGCTGAACCAAAAATCATTATCAATAAAAGACTAACGTCTTTTATGTTGGTTTGTACCTTCCGTCGCTCTTCCTCACTCCTCCTCTTCTCCTCTGTGAGCTTGTTGACCTCAGCATTCAGACCATCAACCTGAGAGTAGAGAGAAGATCCAGACAGAAGAAGAGTGAGCGTCTCTCTTATTAAAGGACGTCAGTCAGAAGAAACAATAAGACAGGACAGGACGGTCATTTGACTTCAAGTAGAACAGAGAGGTCAAATAGTGATGTTAATGAAAAGCAGCAGTTTGTAAATGAATCACAGTCTCAGTTGTGTCTGATTAAACTGATCAGTGATCAGCAGAGAGTTCAGTCAGTCTGTCTCACTGTTCTTCCTCATTCACATCAACTGACTGAAGAGTTTCTGTAGCAACACTTGATGAGGTTTACACATTATTACTGTGTGTTGGTTCTTTACCCAGAACCTCTCTGATGCTCTACATCTAACACTGTCTTATAGTGTTTAGAACATGGACACTGCTCGAATTAACATGGAAGCAGGTGATGAAAACTGCAATAAGTGAACTTATGGCCACCAGGGGGCGCATCCATTGTTGGAGCATTAATACAAGTTGTGGTTACAAGTAGTCCAGTTTTTCAGACAGACAGACAGACAGACAGACAGACAGACAGACAGACCGACAGACAGACAGTTCACATAATATTCTGGTCTTGGTGTAAAATAACTTCTGATTTGAAAACTCAGCTAAATTAAAAACAAAGTAAAAAGAAATGAACCTCAGTCTGTAGCTTCTCCACTTCTTCTTCAGCTTCCTCTCTTTTCTTCTCCTCCTCCTGGAACTTTTTCTCCCACTGGAGGGAAACAGAGATCAGATTTAGTTTCATTCAGTACTCAGGATGTAAACTGAGCTCTGATTGGCTGAAGGTTTATTATCTGTTGATAATGTCTCATATATCTGCTTCTGTTTGCTTTGAGCACATTCATACTGTAAATCCATCATGTGAATACAAGCTGTAACACTCAGAGCTGTTCTTAACTGATGGATTTAAACTGTGAGCAACAAATGAATGTCATATAAAGACGAGACACAAAGATTGATGAGGGAGAAAAGATGAACCTCAGTGATTCTGATCATCAGCTCCTTCAGGTCTGTCAAACACAAACTGTAAACTCTGAGGACGATAGGACGGCTTTTCACTCCAATAAACATCTTTAAAATATTCATGCTGCTTCTTGATTCTGATGAGAATTTAACAACATCATCAGTTTAATGGTGTTCTTCATTTAAATGAGATAAAAATAAAATAAAGAAGTAAATATTTGACTTCAAGCTAAAAAAGGAGAAATGGTGGAAAATCTTAAGTGAAACAAAATTCATCATCAATTAGAGACGAACCTCTGCTATGTTGCTCTGCAGCTTCTGTCGCTCTTCCTCACTCCTCCTCTTCTCCTCTGTTAGCCTCTTGACCTCAGCATTCAGACCATCAACCTGAGAGGAGAGAGAAGATCCAGACAGAAGAAGAGAGAGCGTCTCTCTTATTAAAGGACGTCAGTCAGAAGAAACAATAAGACAGGACAGGACGGTCATTTGACTTCAAGTAGAACAGAGAGGTCAAATAGTGATGTTAATGAAAAGCAGCAGTTTGTAGATGAATCACAGTCTCAGTTGTGTCTGATTAAACTCATCAGTGATCAGCAGAACATGTTACAGTTGTTAGTCTGCAGCAGATCATCTCCTGAGGGAAACATCTGTCTCTTTGTTCAGCAGTTAGTCTCTAACTGTGTCTGTCTGCTGTTTGCTGCTGAGCAGCTGGTGAACACTGGCTCTTTATACATTCCTCAAAACAACTGAAAACAATATCTGATATTGTTGTATTGTTCATAATATTCTGGTCTTGGTGGAAAATATCTTCTGACTGGAAAGATTTATTGTGTGGTTATGGATCAGTAGTGAGACTGGCTCAACACAGGAGGACCAGCTCCTCAGGTCCACACTCTGCTGTCCACTTCCATCTGAAGGAGAACAATCGTTCCTTTGAGGACAACAATGTGAACATCTTGTCCAGAGAAGACAGACGCTTTGAAAGAGGAGTGAAAGAATCCATCTGTGTCAAACTGGAAGGACCAGTGATAAAGTGGTAACTATATGTTAATGTGCACACAATAAATTACACCTTAATCATAAACCAGTTTATATATTCCATATCAGCCGATCCACCTCAGTCAAGAGCTGAAAGTTTTATTTTTCTCTCAACAACAAACAAACAAAAACAAAAGTCAAACTAAAACTATCCCTTCTTCTTTGGTTTGGTCCTGATCTTAATCCCAACATTCCATTCTGGTTTTGATACAGAACTTAGTATCTAACCCTGACCTGGATGACTGAGAACCTTCATCAACATTCTGGTTGTGGACTTCACTCCTGCTTTTGACACGACCTGATCTGAAGCCTGTTGTGATATTTGTCGTTTCACCTTTTATCATGAACTAAAACAAATATTAAAGCTGTGAGACATTTAAGAACTGAGGACAAACGAGGCTGGAGACAAATCAGAGTAACATGTTGAAGAGACAAAGAGTTGAGTGGACAAGTCATCTGAATTCATAAAGTTAATAATGATCAGATTAAGCAAGGGCAAAGTACCCAGATGGGTTGATCTCATCTATAGCTCTCCTCTAACCATTCACACATATCCACCCACTGAAATATGCATGTGTACAGCTGGCCAATCAGAGCCTGGCTACTGATCACATGTGTTCCCCTACATGAGGCCATGAAGACTGATAACTATCATCCTGTTTCCTTCAGCAAGACAAAGTTTACCCACTGATTTAAATTGTCCTATGATGGAGTCACGGTCGACAAGTTTGTCAGTGAAGAAAAGACTTCATGTCCTGACCTCATCACATCCACCAGCCCACATCATACCTCAGAGGAGACGACACAAAGAGCTGTGTCCTAAAGCCACCACCCTGTCTGGACTGTCTCTGAGTCAGTGAAGGTTTTTATTGTCTTCACTATGTTTGACTCGGAGTCTTTGACCTGAACTGAACAAAATGATTCAAGTGGTCTGTGATGTTCATCTCTACAGCAGACCAGCACACTCCAAACTGAACTTTAGCATATTGACCCTGAATCCTCTTTAACAGTGCAAGAACATCAGAGCAGATACAACAATACAAAGGTCAAAAGATGAACCTCCTTGTTGTTGGACTCCAGTTTCTCCATCAGGGTCTTCAGGTTGGTCTCCTTCTTCTGAATCTCCTCCTGCAGCTGCTGGACTTCAACTTGTTTTTTATCAAACTGGGGGGGAAGAAAAGGCAAGAGACCATTTCAGTTTGTACGTCTACGTGAAGCTGCTGCCAACAGAAGAACATTTAATTACTCCTAAGGCTCTATCTTATTGGCTCAACAGCAATGACCAGAGCAACAACAACATGAATCCTTCAGATAGTGTCACAGAACAACATGAACATTTAAAAATGTTTAAATGAAAAACATTAAAAATACAAACCTCTTTGGTTTTGCTGTCAAATTCCATCTCTTCAGTCTCCATCTGCTTCTTCAGTGTCTCTACTTCTTTATCAGCTTCCTTCTTCTTCTGCTCTTCCTTTGTTTTAGAATTCTGGATCATATCAAAACATGTGACAGAACATACAATACTATGGTAAAAAATAAAATAAAATGAAGCCTGCTTTATAAATTTAGACTCTGATGCTTTGATAAAACAGTTCAGAGCTGCAAAGTTAACTGTTAATGAATCTGATGAAGAAAATACATGAACAATGCACAACCAGAGAATCTGTCTGTCTGTTTCAGCATTGATCTCAGTCTAACTAAACTAATGAATATATTACAATAACTGATTGTTTGTTATTTTCATATGAGGACAGATCAGAGTGTGTTTAAATCATCAGCACTTAAAATATTCTTTGTTTGCCTAGTTCAGCTTCTAATGTCTTCACCTGTGAGAGAAGATAAAGTGAGACATGAGAACAACATTGAAGCTTATGAATAATTATACAACATGACAGTTAATGTAAGAACAACAAGTATCTCTGTATACAGTCAGGTACGTTCTATATGCTACATGTTAATAAGTTCATAAGATAATATTGTGTACTTGAACTGTCAGTCAGAAGAAAACAGATGAAGATGAAGACATGAACCTCTGTCTTCTTGTTCTCCAGCTGTTCCTTCAGTCTCTCCACGTCCTCCTCCTTCTTCTGCTTCTCTTCATGGAGCTGCTGCAGATCAGATTGTTTCTCTCTAAGCTGGAGGGACAGAGAGAAGGTTGAGAGACACAAAGACAGACGAGTTCACTTATCTGGATTCAGCCTGCTGAGCCTCATGTGGACATTTAGTCTGTAACTGACTGTCAGACTGCTGTAACACTGACCTCTCTACACTATTAAACACATAAAGACTGTCACTTTAAACTGAAATCACAATCTTAAACTAGGAAAGTGAAGATGAACCTCAGACTTCATGATCTCCAGCTCCTTTTTCAGGGTCTTCTGTGTTTTCTCAGCTTCCTTCCTCATGTGCTGCTCCTGCTGGAGAGAGATGAACAGAGACAAGATGAACACATGATGTTATCTGGACACATTAGTGAAAAACCACAATGACACATGATAGAGACAAACATCATGTACCTCTGGTCTGATTACTGCAGCCTGTCCCTCGTTCAGATCCTTCATTTGCACTGTTTCATGTGTCAGGAGCTGCTTTCTCTCTGGTTCTTCTTCAGTAACACACAGATCTTCAGTTCTGTTGCAGTTCTTCTTCTCTCCTGTATCAGGTTCATCTCTGTGGCTTCTCTTGGTCTCTGTGTGAAAACAAAGGCAGTAAATAAAAGACTTACTTGAATTTCAGGAAGGTGTCACAGCATATCAGACATTTTAGACTAAAATCAGGTAATGGATTATTATAAAAACTAACCTAACTGGCAATTCCACTCAGTGAAATAAAAGTAGATAAACCACCACATTTGAGAGAAGATACTGACAGTATTTTCATATAACTGTTCTGCATAAAATCTGTCAGACATTTAAGAAAGAGATGCAATTAATTTCTGACTCACTGATTTTGTTTAGTCTCCACACAAGAAAGCCAAGGATCAGAATAACCAGGATGCAAACAGCCAAACTAACAGCCAAACCAACTGTGGTAGAAGAAGAACTGGACTGAACCTCAAAGAAATCATCTGAAATGATAAAACACAGAATAACATGGCAGTTATAGAAAACTGGACCTGCTGTTTGAAACTAAAACATTTATCCCATCATGAAAGTATTAAGGTTTACCTGGAACATGTATCTGTGTCTCTCTGATCTGGTTGGTGCTGTTCTGTTGGACTCTACAGGTGAAGCTGTTGCTGTGTCTCTTCTCCACAGTCACTCTGCTGCTGACAGTATAGAGGTCATCAGGACCTCTGACTGTCTCTGTAGGTCCAGCAGAGAGGAGGTTTCCCTCACCGTCCAGCCAGAACACCTCAGGTTCTGGATACCAGCCTGTAGACTCACACTGTAGAACTACATGTCCTTTGTCTCTGTTAATCTCTGATAGACTGATGACCAGTGAGGAAGCAGCACCTGATGATGAACAAAGGTAACATTGTAAAGCTAATAACTGAATGTGATGAAGCTATAATATCAGTAGCTTTGCCTTTAAAATGATTTTCTTTAGACCACTCGTGGACCTTCAGTTTGCTGTTTCTCACTAGCAGATCAGTCTTTTATATGTCTACCATGGGTGACTGCATATCAGATCATGTTTAGAACTTTGAAACTGAGCTGTTATCAAAAGCTTTCAACCTGTGGCATTAAATTAGTCTCAGAACCAGACACATGAATACCAGGTGCTTGCATGTGATACGAGTGCACAGAACAGTATCACACGCAAGCATTTCTGCTCCATGGCGTGAGCTCGACCCTTCCTATGCATGCATGACTGCTTAACAGTCACTCGTGCTCCACGGTCTATGCTCGCTTGTCAAGTTGACATTTGAGTCTTTAGGGAGCGCAGAAAGAATAGACAGTGACTGATATCTTTCCTTTGACTGGTCAGTATGAATGTTGACCATCTTTTGATTGGCTGTTTGGTTTTAACTGACACAGTGGAAGGTGATTATTCTTTCATGAGAGAACACCACCTTCAAAAGTTTGCCATAGGCCTCATATTACTGAAGTTTGCTAAAACTAGCTGGCTAACCCTTAAAGTTAGTCTCAACAGGCTCTGTGACTGAAACTACACACGTCTAGGGTAGGTTGACCAGACGTTGTGTCTCGTTGTCCTAAGCATTGTCAGATTTATGACCATGTGTTCACAGTTAATCTCTTGAATGCTCAGCGAAAGGTGAAGCTGATTTACACACCTGCATAAACACTAATGATCATTATGCAGCCAGTTTGACAATTTACTGAGCAACAACACTGTCCCACTCCCTACATCAACAGCTTCCCTGCACTGCAACAGATTTTTTGCTTTAGTTTGTCTGCCTCTGTTTCTAACTGTATTTGCATTTATAAAATTGGAATTAATTGCAATGGCAATGTCTGGAGTCAGTTATGGTAATGTTTTCTTTAAATCCTAAATCAAGTTGGAAATGTACAAACGGATCAGCCCTCATTCCTGTGGTATATGGGCCAGATGAACATCTTGTGCTGCCTGGGAGCTAAACCAGGACATCTCAGTGCACATTTTTGTAATATAATGATGCTTTTCTAACATCAATCTAACATGGGGCGGCTGTAGCTCAGGAGGTAGAGCGGGTCATCTAGTAATCGAAGGTCCCTTGTTCTAATCCTAAGTTCCCCCAACATGCATATTGAAGAGTCCAAGAGCAAGATACTGAACCCCAAAATTACTCCTGATGAGCATCTGGAAGTGTTGAAAAGTGCTTTGAGCAGTCAGTGGACTGGAAAAGTGCTATAAAAATGCAAGACCATTTACATCATGTATTTGCTCATATGGAGTTATTGATGGGGTGATTGATTGGTTGAGGGTGCCACCATCTCCCAGTCACTGGCCACCAGCCAAGGCCTACATACCTAGTGCAAGTGCTGCTGTTTAAATAGCAATATGTGAGGTATAGGTGTCCTTTAAAGGGACCAGGAGATGACACACTGACTGATTTAATTAATTTGCATCCAAAACACCAATGATTAGTTTGGACAAAATAAAACTCCTTTGTACCTTATGTCTCACTATATGTCCAGATTATGAGCTGTTTAACTAACTTAACTAGTGAAAGGGATTTGGACATGCTCTGAATGCACCATGCACTTTAGCACAAGCGCTACAGATATTTTGATTACAGCACACTGTATGTGTCTACTTACCAACAACAAGCTCAACAAAGGCTCCTGTGTTCAGTTTTGGAATATAGCATTTGTATTTTCCCATATCAGAAGGTTTCACTTTGGACAGTTTCAGTGAAACGTTTCCGTGCTTCAGTTCATCGATGGACACTGATGTTCGTCCAATGTATGATGGATGTTGGATACGTACTAGGTCCTGACCGGAACGCCTCACATGGACAAATTTAGGATTCAGGTCAGATTTTGTCCACTCCAACGTCATGGCAACGACATCCACATCAGGTTTCAGGTGACAGGGCAAAATGATGTCATCACCAACTTCTGCTACTATTGGCTGAGATGGAGCAATTAACTGAGACTGACCTAGAAAAGAAACAGCTTACTATTTAGTACATTGATATGATGTATTATTGTGCTCAATTAAACTGAGGTAAATTAAACATTACATTGAGAGTAATTTGTGTGTGAGTTACCTGTACACAAGTGTGCTAGGAGAAGATGGGAGAACAAAACACTGAGGGGTCTGAGTGGAGACTGACGTCCATTTCCCTGGGTAAAAGAACCCAACATGATCACCCAACATGTTCAAATGACTTTCTGCACTTTTTTGCACCCTGTGTTCGAACGGAAAGGGGCAAAAAAATAATTCAGCTTCTCTGCCCCCACGGCTTGGAATGCCCTTCAGTCTGAAATGAAATTGTCACATTTTATTTCACTGGAGGCATTCCGCTCTATTTAAAAAAAAAAAAAAAAAACGCCAATGGAAATCTTTTGAACGGTGCCTATGCTCTTAAATTGTTACTATAACTACACTTCTGCACTTTATTTGCCTTCTTCTCGCATCTTAATATTTCAGTGTTTTCATTGTCAATTTTTTACTGCTTGTATGTTGTTGTTGTTTTACCTGTCCCGACCACTATGACATGTGCTGCTGCCTTTCTTGGCCAGGTCACCCTTGTGAAAGAGGTCTTGATCTCAATGTTTTTTTTTTTATCTGGTTATATAAAGGTTATAATAAAAAAAGACATTACATGGAAAGAAATTGCAGATTAACTAGTCCAGTCAAAAATAAATTGATTCCTGAGCAAAGTAAATTAAATTATCTACAGTCAAACTGTTATTCTGAGCGTTCAGGGGCTGAATGTTTCTGAAGGACCAGTGCTTGTAACTCTAAAACTGGATTTTCAGAAACTTGATCAAATTTGTCTTAAGCATGACCCAAAATGACCACACCATCTGATGATCAATACATCAGGCTGACTTCACTGAGAGAGAACACTTAAGAGGGGTTTAGGGATACCATATACCTTCACAGTGGATGATTAAAGTCATATTTACTGATGAATCCAGGTTATAGATTTCTTTTAGTGACAGAAGGGTTTATGTAAAGAGCTGAGCCGGAGAGAGAATTATACCACAGTGTTTCAAAGCACAGTGAAACATGGTGATGGGAATATTCAAGTTTGGGGCTGTTTCTGGACTCCTGCACAGAACTGACTCCATCCTGACTGAGGAGAAGCACCACTCCATTCTTCAGAGACATGCTCCACTCTCTGGTTTGATCTTTGTGGAGAAGGATTCATACTTATACAGGATAATGAGCCAAAACACACTTTGAAAGAACAACTTGTAGTCCTTTAGTGGATTCTGTCATTAAAGTGAAATGAAGATCTACCAAATACTAAATATCCTGAAAATCATGGACATAGAAGTCAAAAGTAACATTGTCTCAGAAAGTTGGCCCCACATATATATACACATTATATATATATATTTTCATGTATATTTTACACTCCTACAACTGTGAAAACACCTTCACTGACATCAAATCATGACAACAACATGTACTGCAATTTAACTTTCACTTTTGACAACACGGACGTCATGCAGAGTTACAGAGTATTACTACAAACACCAGAACTCGAAATGAAGACTGATAAAGAGATCTGCAAAGTAACATAGTGTTGTAGAATATTACATAGTTGAAAGCTGATAAAAAAAACAAAAAAATGTAGAAGACGACGTACCTGCTGCATGATGTTGGTTACTTTATCGGACTGCACAGCCCAAGTCTGTAAATCATTGACAGGATGTGACTTTATCTCACCCTTTTATCAACGGCCAAGTGCTCATGTATTTAAATTTTTCATGAATTATTTTTTTGTGGAATAAGATTCACTATCCAAACAACATTTTAAAGAAAGCCTTCATGTTTGGCAGAAACATTATTTAATATTTAAAATTTGCACCAAATTTAATGACATTATTACAACAAATTCAATTCAAAAGTCAAGCTGATTAAATCTTATGTTCAAACATATTAATAAAAATGAACAACTTAACTATAAAAACTACATGGTCATTGGCTCTACTTTCCTAAGCTCAGTCTAACTTTTAGTGTCCATGGCAATGGTTGAACTTTGAGCCTGTTGTCAGGTTATCACCAGTATAAAATTATACAGCTGCAATCAAAACCACCAGTTGTATTAGCAATTTAAGGAGGCAGGTGTTCCTGGATAAACTTCCAGCTTCTTTTGCAGAGGTCAGAAATTATTTTTTTTCTGATTTTCATTGTATTATTTATAATCAACAAAGCCAAAACATAAGATGGCCCTGAGGGCCAAAACACAACATCATTTTACAACACAAAACATCATTTTCAAAACTAAATATTTCACTACTTTATCATTGTTGTTAAATGTTTAGACTGTCAGGGCCATACATAAGTCTTTTATTGAGTTTTTCTATCATCCTGCTTTGTACAGCAGTTTTTCACTGTGTGCATGTGCAGCAATAATGCAAAGTACCTGACTGAAATAAGAGCCATTTTGTTTGACATGTTTCATTCATTCATTCATCAAATCAACTCTTGCCTTTGTGTTTAATTGTGGTGGTTTAGACAGTTACTGTGTATGCTCCTCTATTCAGATTTTACCAACAGTAGTTTTGATGACACACCTCTCTTGTTCCCTATTTTTTTTTTTCAAGGACATCTTGTGGCCAGAAGTTGTCATAGCAGTTCCATTGGTAAGTTACTCCATGAAGGATCATTATGTATGACCTATAGTTTATATAAAGTTTGGTGACTAACCCTGACTGTCCTTTAAAATGTTAAACTAAGCAGAGCTTTACATTCTGTTTGACTTGTTCTTGAGTATTTATTTTACATTAAAGGACTACTACTGCTCCCCAGCTAATCTGTCTGGATCTTTGTACTGACTACTTTCATCACACCGGGAGAATTTATGTTTAGCTGAGTTGCTAAAAAGCTTCCTGGGGTTCTTGCAGAAGTGAAGTTATGGGATACATTTACACAGTGGTTTAATCCAGAGCACTTCACAATCAGACTTCATTCACACAACAATGGTAGCAACCTGCCATGCACAACAATATGTGGTTTAGTGTCTTACACAAGGACTCAGCCACCCCAGGTTAAGACACCTAAGGGATTATTGGGCTAACTACAGGGTCAGGGATGGTCATCTGTCTTGAGTGAGTGTCTGTAACTGAAGGACTGACAGATCATGTTAAAGTGACTGTGACTCTCTCAAGCTCTCGCATCAACATCAGAAATAACTGCACAGGAAGAGGAAGTTCTTACCGACACTCTTCAGTTGTGCTTCAGTCTCACAGTCAGACAGTCAGCAGGAAGGCAACATGGAGGTCACAGCTCTCTGCTTCAGACTGTGTGAGTCTCAGGTTTTCTTCTTTTCTTCTAAGTTCAAGGTCTAAGGTTAAATGTTCAGGTTTTACATCAAACCATCTATGTCTGATATTTAACTTTGCTCCTGTTTTAATCCAGTGATGCTTGAATTTATTCTGCTGGGGACACAAGTTCAGGACAGTTATACTCAGAAAAGTGGTGAGTGAGAAAATTAGTTTTTTAGTTTTTTAGTAATAGTTAATACTAAATAGTTTTTTAGTATTACACTGAAGGGTTGCACCGATACCATTTCTTTCAAATCGAGTATGAGTACGGGTATTTTCATTTGTGTACTTGCCGATACAGAGTACCAATACCAATATTTCTGCCACCAAAATAAATATGAGGTTACAGATGCACTGAATTGGAAGACAGGATTTTTGTTTTGCTCACTCATCTTTCCATCTGTCACTCGCTTCTCACCTCTTTCATCTGTCTGTATTGAGACTCGCAATGTTTATCGCCTGGACTGCACAGATTTGATTGGCTAAGTAGCATCACATGGGATGGCTTAACTCGCATGCAATTCGTCAGTGGATTTCCTGCTGCGCTAAACCAGTGACGTAAAGTCTAGAACAGCGGCACTGGTAGAAATGGAAGCGCCCCGTCAAAATTTAGAACACTTCAAAAATGTATTGACTACAGGTCCAGGTCCGTACAGGACGGCATCTGAGTCTGGATTCGCTTGTCCGAAATGCCAGCAAGAAATGACAAGCCGCTCTCTGATCGCGGTCTTCAGTTTCATGCAATGTAAGCCTTATGCAATAAAGTGGTTTCGGTGAATTTGTACGAGTACGAGTATATGAGTGCAGTATCGGCCCGATACCCGATGCCAGTATCGGTGCATCCCTATTATACTGTCTATCTAAAGGACCCACATTGAATATCAACCTCAACCTTTGAAATCTGTTTGTATCTATGATGTAATTTAATCTAAATTCCATTTCTATTTAATGTAATGATCATCATCAATGACCATGTTGCTGGCAAATACCAGAGTGTATTCTTCTAAAAGCTCAGTTTAATTCTGCCACAATTCAAAGTCACCAAGACTTTTTAGATCTTGTTTCATCTGTTATTCCAAAGATTACATAAAATTCCAGTTCTGATTGCTCTTTACATTCAGACACTGTCATCGCTTATCTTTCAGATGCAGTTTTTCTTCGTATCGCTCCAAACAGACAGCAGCACTTCGAATACGAGCCTGTCTCTTTCCATTGTGAGGGGACTGATGGTTCGACTCAACTGAGAGGGAACACGAGTGCTAAGGAATTTGATCCAGAATGTGATATTAAGAAGACCTCAACAGGGTCTTCCTGCTCTATTGATAGAGTCTATTCAGTGGACAGTGGAGAATACTGGTGTGAGACTGCGAGGGGAGAGAGGAGCAACACTGTCAATATCACCATAACTGGTATGTTTTTGTATTTCTAAATTTACTTAATAGTGTCTCTATTACAAATCTATAATTATTCAAAGTCGCTTCAAATTCATGTCATCAACAGATTATTATATTCAAAATATATTTTTACAGTCATGCAAAAATATATAGAGATTTGGTAATTACTTTTTAAGAATCCTGTGGCTTTACTTTTCTGTCTTTTGAAATTTGCAGATCAAATATTGTTATGGTGGTGAAAGTCTTCAACACTACTGAGGGGTCCATGTTTGAATTAAATGACTAATAATGGCAGAAAAAGTTGTCAAGAAATTGCAATTGAGTCATTGACGACAATTCAAAATAGCTTTTCCCTGTAAAGAAACCTACCCACTCATGTGCTCCATATGAATGCATCAGGAATCTGCATTTCCTGCAATTTATGAGTTATTTCCTTAAATCTGCATTTTGATTGTGTCTATGGTGAAATGTAAAGTTCTGTAAACATGACTTTGTTGTCTTTAAACACAAAATAACCCAGTCTTTGTCTTGGATACCTATTTCTCTGTATGTATGTTATGTTCCATACTGAACTATGTTCTTCCCTGATGTTAGACGAGTTGACACATACCTCTCTCGCCTTCATGTGTGCACTCAATCACTCTAGCACGCAGCGCTACTTTGCTAGCATGTAGCTTGGCCCAGTACATTCCTTCGGTCCCACACGGGGGTGAAGTTAGAAGCGAACAAGCACTTCCACGTTTTCCCTATCTAAGTCCGCGCAGTAATATGCTCACTCCTGTGATGATATTACTGAGCCTAAGACGAAGTGCTCCCAGGTGTTAATCCGCCATACATTATAGTTATCCTTTTTATCCGCTTTGAAAATTGGCATGTTTCATTTGGTGTAACCACACTTGGGTCGTGTAACTACTCATGTAACCGTACTTAAATAGGGAAAACATGGAAGTGCTTGGTCGCTTCTAACTTCACCCCTGTGTGGGACCGAAGGAATGTACTGGGCTGGCAAAGTAGCGCTGCGCGCCCGGAGCGATTGAGTGCAAACACGAAGGCAAGAGAGGTATGTGTCAACTCGTCTAACATCAGGGAAGAACATAGTTCAGTATGGAAAAACGGTGCCACAATGCTGTACTTGAATTATTCTATACCAATCAACTTTTAAGAGTGTGAATAGTTCCTAAACCACCTTAAAACAATTTGAATATTTTTAGGTATAAAAGTGTTTACTTAAGTATCTATGAAACACATTACATTTGGCTTTTGTCTGCAGATACGTGTGCATACACTTTCATGAGTTTAGCCATCACAGTGTTAAATTATTGCGTACTTCATGCTAATCGTCTTGACTGGGTGTTTATTAATCATTGATATTTGCATACATTGCAAAGCTCAACAAAATTTAAGGTGTCTCATTTAAAATATCAAGGAACAGTTGGTTAATGTCAATCACTACGCAGACGACACAGCTTTATATGGCTAATTTGTATTATTATATCTAAATATCTATATATTTACTGTCTAAATTACCCTTCTTTATAACATGTTGTTCAGATGGTCCTGTGATCTTGAAGAGTCCTGTTCCTCCTTTAATGGAGGGAGATGCTGTGACTCTGCACTGCAGAAGCAAGACAACTATCTCCAGCCTCACAGCTGATTTCTACAAAGATGGCGTCCTCATGGAGAGCAGTGCTACAGGGAAGATGACCATTAACAGAGTTACAAAGTCTGATGAAGGCCTCTACAAGTGTAGCATCCCTGGACTTGGAGCATCACCTGGAAGCTGGTTAGTTGTAAAAGGTAAAACTATAATCTGCATTATTTCAGGTTATAATAGCTGTAATTATGTTGAGCATGTCTGCAGTGCCAACAGAGGGCAACTCACTGTTGATTTCTTCTTTTAATAGTTCTTAAAAAAGCAGAACACCAACTCATTCTCACTGTCATTGGTGTATTAATTTTATTTATCATATAAGTCATTGTTTGAAATCCATGTGATTATCCCCTGAAAGTGTAAGAACAATAGAGAGACAGAATTGAAATAAGAGATAAAAACTGACATCAACCTTTGTGCATGTTGTCCCACAACATGATTTAATGAGTGTTACAATGTAAGAAAAAAGCTACCCAACCTTTGTTTTCCAGCTGGTTCTGTGACCCCTGAGAGTCCTGGCCTCCCTGTGACCAAGGTCACTCTGCGCTGTAGAAACCAGAAGACTTCCTCAAACCTCACAGTTGATGTCCATGAAGGTGTCCTCCTCTTTGAGAGCAGCTCTGAAGGAGAAGTGACCATTCACATTGTTTCCAAGTCTGATGAAGGACTCTACAAGTGTAACATGTCTGATGTTGGGGAATCACTTGAGAGCTGGTTGGCAGACAGAGGTAAACCATTCAAATGATTCAAATTAAAATAGCTAAAATAGATATTTTAAGAGCAGAACATCAGCCCAGTAGATTTTCAGCAGCCCTTAGAGACAGACTGTTACATCCTGCTAATGCTAACATGCTCTAACATCAGATATATTCTGTTGTCCTTACAGAAGAGCCAAGAGAGTCGTGTCCCTCCTTGTATGTCCTCCTCGTCTTAAGGACTGTTTTCACCATTGTGCTGGTGGCTCTGCTGCTGCTGCTGGTGGGACTGCTTCACTGTGGGACACTCAGATTTACACACAAATAATTCAAACTTGTATACAAGTAACAGACTGATGAACGACCAACACAGTGTCTAAGCTTGTTTGGTTATTACGATCCACCATCATGCTTTAGTTCTGAGAACTCTGACATGTCAGAAAAGATTGTTTTACATTCCATCTTCATGTTTTTTTACTTTTATTATAGTTAAAGTTTGGAGTTAAGCTTCTCTGTGCTACGTGTTCCGTCTTGCAGTGGCTGTTTGACTTTCTCACGCTCAGAGAAGGTTTAAAAACCACAGAGGTTCTGACTGATGCACTGACTATTTTTACAAAGCCACGTGTCAGTTCTCTCAGTCAGTAAATGTTGTTCTGTGTTCTGTTTTAGAGTCACAGATGCTGGTGATAATTTGAGCTCCTCAGACACAAACCACATGAGAAAATGTTTGTATGTATGTAGACGAGGCGTTCAAGAGGCTCAGTGGACACAACAAATAGTTTGTGGTTTGAGTAGCTTAAAGGGTCAGATGTGTCTCAATGTATTTAAGGAAATGTAAAGTCAGCCTGTCTAAATATTCGCATTAAACCATCTGCTGTGTTACTGCGTCAGCCGTGTTTGGGTTTAGTCCGTCAGTCCCAAAACAGCAGAAGAAACTGAAATAATAAAACATATAACAGAAAGGTGAACGAAGTGAGCAGGGCTGGACTGGGACAAAAAAAACTGCCCGGGCATTTTGAGCCGAGACTGGCCCACCAGGTATTGATGGAAAGACAATAAAGCCTATGAATAAAAACAAACTTTCTTGTGACAATGTTTGTACACTGTCTTGTTGGTGTATATGTACTTGTCTAATAAACTTAAACCAACACCATCCTCCCAGTCCCGTTATTCTATACAGTACTTAGCGGAAACCAAAAGGCTGCTTGGTCTAGTTAACCTCCTGAACAATGTACCATGTATGATGGGATCCTGAAATTAGTACAGAGAGGAATAGAGGTGAGACATGATCACTGATGAATATTAAAATGAATAAATGACAGATTTAGTGATATTTTCATAGACTATTTATTAACCACATCAATAAACAGCACAGCAACACAGAATATTTCCTCAAACAGGGCAAACTTTAAAAAGTGAAAGGAGACAGAGAAAGAAAGGTGAGCGAGAATAACACTTGATGGACTTACTTATATGATCACAGTAAAGGTATCTATTAAAATGTGGGGAAATAATTGCATCATATACTCTATACAGTACTTACTTAGAGGAACTTCCTGAACAAACAATGAACAACGTATGATGGGATCCTGAAAAACAGGACAGAGGAACAGAGATGAGATGAATATTAAAATGTATAAATAACAGATTGTGATTGAGTGATATTTTCACAGACTATGTGCTCACCACATCAGTAAACAGTCACCTGAGACCTCCACAGCAGCAACACTCAGCACAGCAACACAGAACATCTCCTCAAACATGGCAACCTTTAAAAGATGATCACAGTACTGGTATCTTCACTATAGAAAAATAGTTGGATCATGTATTCTATACAGTACTTACTTAGAGGAAACCACAGCAGGCCTCCAAAAATGAGTGACAGCATCCTGTAAGAGACAGTGAGAGGTGAAGGCTGGAAGAAAACAGCTGTTTGTATATACAATACCTCATTCTTATATTCATTCCACCTAGTGTCTGTCCAGCAGTAGAGAAACCCTGTCATGATAAAGCTAAATTGTTAAATGGCCTACTTGTAACTACTGACTGTGTTAAGAGAAAATAAACTACACCCAAACTGGATTCATATCTGACCCAGGTAGACTGCAGTTCATCCCTTCTCACCTGAAGTTCAGTCTCTCCTCCTCCTGCCTCTCCTTCCCCTCATCCACCTGACGGCCACCTCTGCCATCATTACCTGCGGCTGCTTCGGATGCTGCTGCTGCTACTGAAGATGAAGCTCCAACATAGCCACCAGCAAACGTCTTATTTACAGCATTTGGCAGCTTTTTACCTCTATTTTTTTCAGTGCCTCTTTCCGCTTCCTGCTGTTCTCCATTTCCGTGATCTCTTCTCTCTCTGTATGATTGATTGATTGACAGCCGAGGCCCAAGAGAGATGGGGTTTTTGTGTACCAATAGGTATCATGACTAATACCATTACTAATACTGTACCATTAAAAAAAAGGCCTCGCCCAAAATCACCATGGCCAGTCCAGCGGTGGTAGTGAGAGACCAGAGACTTTAGAGACGTAGAGAACGTTATAATTATTTTGAGTTGTATTTTTCAACTGTTTCTTTGTAAAGTTCAGTTCAGTTTCAGAATTAAATGTTGGGCATTAACATTAATGGAGAGTGGTTCCTCAGTAGGAAGTACACAAAGTCATGTTTTACCAAAATAAAGTCAGCAAACTTCCAATAAGAGTTCTGGTCAGTTATTATGAAGTCAGTGAATGTTTGTGTCAAAATAAGGACATGAGGACAAAAACAGGAACATAAATATTTAACGTAATTCTTTATTTTCTTCCAACTGGCATTTTATTATATTCATCACGATTTCTGAATTTGAATCCTGGTGCACCATAAAATCCACTGATGTTCACTGACCTTCATGATCGTTCACTAAAAAGCAGCAGCAGCCATCCTTCCACTCAATTTTATTCAAATATCTTTCTTTGTATTAATGAAGTTCAGATAATACACAGAATCATATTTGTTTTGTTTGAACAGAAAATGTGTCAATAAAAAAGACGTGGTGATCATCAATAACTCATCAAAGAACACAACATGACTCAGAGCAAATAGAAACAAACACAACAGGAAGTTGACACTGGTGGAAAATCCAACAGGGCTGACAGAATTCTAAACAGACAGTTCAAACTTGCTGTTACATAACGACCTTATATACATTTGTGTTGTAAAATAAAGTTGAATGTAAATATTCAGCTTGTTGACTTTATTTCATTCTTTATAACATCTGAATGTTTTTAAGAGAAACATGTGCTAATGTTTGATTGAATATTAATAACAAAGGTTCCTCTCTGTTGTCTCCAGGTGAGACAGCGATGTGATGTCATGTTCACTGCGTTACAAGCAGGAACATCTGAGTCCTGATGTTCCAGATGTTTCATGTCTTCAGTCTGCTGGATTTCAGCACTGTTTCCCCTCAGAGGGAATCTTTGTGTTTATGGATGGTTCATTTCTCTGATGGCTCTGATCTCTAAAAGAGGAGACGCTCGGAGCTCATATGGACAAAAGAGGTCAGGTGGATAAAGCTGTGACATCTGGACTCATTAGTATCTTTCAGTTAATACGATATAAGTTATATTGAATCAGTCCAGGAGAGCTGATGAGGGAGACCTGCAGGTTGTCTGAATAGCTCCAGGGCTTCAGGTCCTTCAACACCAGGTGAGCACGAGGAACATTACTACTGCTATAACCAGAGCACCACACCTGTAACACAGACATACAAGCTGAATTACTATTGTTATTATTATTATTAGTATATATATTCCTTAAACTGACTTTCATTTCAAATGGAACACATCAACAGTAGTGAATGAAAGGAGAAAGAAAAGTGTAAATTTAACAACATAAATTAAGAAATCAAGACTCACAGTGAGAGCTTTTTCAGTCTTGAGGTTGAATGGGTCCTCAAATGTGTGTTTGATGGGTTCTTTGTCGCTGACCTGTATCTTTAAGTCCCAGCCTCCCAGCTGTTGGTCCTGCAGGAGGGAAATTCATTGTCAGATGGAGGAAGAGAAAGAAAGACGAGAGAACAAATGAATCTGACCGAGTGTTCAATCTCTTGTGTTTATACATGATGACATTTCACTCTTTATGTGAAGATGAGAACATGGATTCATGTTGGTCTGAACACATGTGAAATATTCCTGATACACCTGGTTACAATATTGTTACATCTTATATAAAACTCATACATTGTTCTACACACATGAACAATTTTACCTTAGTGGATGTGTTTATGAGTTGGATATATCTGTCCCGTGTGTTGACCTTAAAGACAACTGCAGGTCCTGTGGTTGAGTTCTGACTGAGTTCTCTCTGGGAGACAACACACACAGATCAGTTATTACAGATCAATCAACTTATTTCAGTATGTTGCTCATATCCCTGTGTGTGTGTGTGTGTGTGTGTGTGTGTCCATCAGCCTCAGAGCTTCCTCTCAGATTTCTCCAGACAACAAACAGACAGATGGATGTTGATCTTACAGCAGGAAGTGACGGACTGACAGAACCTGAACTGTTCCACTGCTGACTGACTTTCTAACCCTTTGTGACATCTACTCACTTGAAAACAGCACAAAAACAATAATGTAAAGTTTTACACTGTCTAACTAACTTCTGTTTATTCTGAATTTGTCAGCAACAGATTTCAGACCTGTTGGGACACACACACACACACACACACACACACACACACACACACACACACACAGACATTAACTTCAACAGTGTTCACTTCAGGAGGTGACAGGCAGGCACACAACCTGAGACTATCTGGGCTGTAACTTTAATGTTATTTAATGTTTCCTCACAGAACTGACTGAACAGGACAGTTTGTAAATCACAATCAGATGAACCAGAAATATACATTCAACTATTAGTTTCTATCAAACGTGTGAAACCAGCCTCTTGGAACATGATTTGTTATGTTGGTTTTTTAACAAGACATAAAGGCTGAACTGAGGAGGATTTATTTATTTCTCTTCTTGGTTTATTCTCCATCAGCCGATGAACAACAGTCAGGGTACTTCACCTTTTATGTTTTGGTTCTGATCTTAAACACATGTGGTTCTGGTCTTAGTTCCTGCTGTCACATGATCTGCTGTGTTTGCACACCTTTGTATTTAATTCAATTGAGACATGAAAGGGAACATAACAACAGTCACAAACAGGGTCTGACAGGTTCCACTTTCATGTATTTCAGAAACCTTGTGATAAATATGGTCATGAAAACCATCATGTTGTACTTTAATTAGAGGCTGATTTAAAGAAGCAGGTCGGTGGCTGTAAAGAAATCTTTAGTGGAGAAGACAAAGACAAACCTCTCTGATCATCTGCAGCTTCTCCTGGAACTTCTGCCTCAACATTTCTGGCCACTGTGACTGAAGGATGAGACGGATTAGTGACAAGAAAAGAAAGAAAGACTTATTTTAATTATATGTAATATGTGTTTTTGATGTTATTGTGTTTACATTAAATTAATGTTGGTATTTTATTCGATGCCTGTAACTTTGTTTAGAATTCTGTTTAAATATACATTTGTCTTCTTCTTCCATTAGATAATGTGACTAAACATACCACAACATGAACTATCAGGAGCAGCTCATGATCTGATTTTCATGGATTTTATATTCTAAGTACACTGAGAACATTCAGTCTGTTGTTCAGTGCTGCACAGTTCTGTCTTTGTAAGGTTATCTTGGCAAGTTTATATCTATATCAGGAAACCTCAGAGTGTAGGAATTGTAACCCTTTATGACGACCTACCAGAGGGACAGACTGGACTGGACCAAACTGGACCTGAGTGGTTCTGTTACTTCCAGACTGAGAAGGAAAAGAGAGATTAGAGAGACATGTTCTTATCAAAGCTGGAGAACATTCAGTCCGTCCTGCTGCAGCTCTTCATCTGTCAGTGATCACACAGAAAAGCTTTGGGACTTAAACACAGTGCTGTTTGATTTTGTACAATTTATTGTCTACTTCAGGAAACCACAGTGTGTACGAATTGACAGCTTACCCGAGAGGAGGAAGACTGGACTGGACCAGCTGATCTTCTTCCCGCTTGTGAAAGAAGAGAGAGCTAAGAACAGACATGTTTTTATTAAGGATCTTAATAAAAATGGGTTTATTACTTCAACCATTAAAAATACTTCACAGGTTCTCTGTGGAGTTTAAATCTCTGGTAGCATTGTGGAGCTGTTTTCTACAAGGAAGTCCTTGTTTTGTTTTAATTATCTCTGAATATCTAAATAATGTATTCACATATGGCCACAGTGTGACTACATTACAACTGGGTTAAAGCCTAAAAATACAGAGCCACAGAAATCTTGAAATTGAAAATCCTTTGGAGATAAAGTCAAGAGCAGACTCAGTCAGTGACGACGAGTCTTTAACTGAACTGAACAAAAGGATTAGAATCAGCAAAGTGATTCATGATTTCCACCTCTACAGAGAACCAGCACACTCACAACTGGACTGTCACACACTGACTCTTCCTCCTGATGAGACAGAAATCTGCAGTAAGGTTAAGTTACAGAGATGAACCTCCAATGTGTTGGACTCCAGATCCTTCATCAGGGTCTGCAGGCCGGTCTCCATCTTCTTAATCTCGTTCTGGAGCTGCTGGACTTCAGCGTGTTTGTCATTAAACTTGGGGGAAAGAAAAGATGAGACATTATTCATCATTCAGATTCATACTGTAAACACTGTGGACTTTATGACTACTTGTTACTACAATAAATATCTTGAAAATATTGGAGGTCTTTCTTGATTTAGATGAGAATTTTATATAAATGAGTGAAAATAAAACAAATCAACATCAATAAAAGACAAACATCTTTTATGTTGGTTTGTACCTTCTGGCGCTCTTCCTCATTCCTCCTCTTCTCCTCTGTGAGTGTCTTGACTTTAGTTTTCAGATGATCAACCTGAGAGTAGAGAGAAGATCCAGACAGAAGAAGAGAGAGTGTCTCTCTTATTAAAGGACGTCAGTCAGAAGAAACAATAAGACAGGACAGGACGGTCATTTGACTTCAAGTAGAACAGAGAGGTCAAATAGTGATGTTAATGAAAAGCAGCAGTTTGTAGATGAATCACAGTCTCAGTTGTGTCTGATTAAACTGATCAGGGATCAGCAGAGAGTTCAGTCAGTCTGTCTCACTGTTCTTCCTCATTCACATCAACTGACTGAAGAGTTTCTGTAGCAACACTTGATGAGGTTTACACATTATTACTGTGTGTTGGTTCTTTACCCAGAACCTCTCTGATGCTCTACAGCAGAACATCAACAGTGTTAAACATCCACCATGAGCACAGGAAGTGTTTAAATGTTGGGGGATGATCTGACTTTAAAAATAGAGTAGATGTCATTTCCTGTAATGTGGTGTCCTTTAACAGGTGGTCTCAGACATTTATCTGGTTATACCAGCATGAGAAATATGATGGGTACATTTTGTAGTTTCATCCAGAGGAAATGTTTTTCCCTAGATCACATATTCGAGGTTATTAAAAGGCTAAAATATTGAAATATCCCAAACAATGAGGAACTAAAGGCAAAATCAACAAAACCCAATGGCTTCAATTTAACAGTCTCAAACGTAGACATGCTTATATTGTTGAAAAAGAACATGACCACATCTCAGTACCTTAGATAAAACCATAAGATCATTTATTTTAAATTTTAAACACTCTGGCATCAGACTTCTATGAGACCATTAAAATTGTTCCTCTCCCCGGATTTAAATCTATATTTTATTATAATGCCATGTTCAGTCTGGCAAGAGTGTGGCAAACATTTAAGTGGCATTAAGTAGTATTAATTGTATTAATAGTAATTATGATTTACAGTTGATTGTAAGAGACTTAGACGACACAGTGAATGTCATCCTGCTGAGGTGCATGTGTCAATCTAGAGGGCTCAGACAAGTGGCAGTGTTTTCGTCATTGAATTTATAAGAGTTGAACAGTTTTGGCTGCAGAGACGATGTGGTTGTTTAAAGGGTTTCAGGAGGTGGATCATTAATGAAAGGGTGTGGTGAACACAACATGGCAAGACATGAAATCTGGTTTGTGTTTTGGAGTTTGTTGGTGGAAATTACACAAATATTTTAAACAACTGAGCATGTGTCGAGGTGATTGTCGTTGCTTTTTAGCAGTTTAGAGTTGTTTTTATGTGATATAATGAAGGACAATATGTTAAACAGCTGTGATGTAATGATGCTGAGTCACTTCTCGAGTCAAAGGCTGCAGATTCATCACATCGATCTGTGAACTGAAGCAGCAGAGTGACTTTACATCTGGAAACAGATGTTTTGATATGTTTGCTCTCTGTTCAATGTTTAAGATTCAGTCTGAGACAAAGCACCAAAAACTTTCTCCATGTTGCTGCATTTGAATAACATCACCTGCTGGAGTCTCTCAGCTGAGTACTGATGTAAATACAGCCTCCACAGTCACACTGCAGTTACTGCAACTCTCTGTATTTGTCTGGAAAATGATTCAAACCTGTCTGTTCTCAAGACCTTTTGTAGGAAAAGTTGTGAGAAATCAAGTGAGAAGTCTCAGCTCGTTTTAGTCAGAATTCTGCTTTAAACATTCAGATTCTCTCTGCTGCTCTGACAAATGAGTTCAAAGCTGTTCATGAAACTGATAAAGAAAATATATTAACAACTAGCAGATAATCTGTCTGTCTGTCTGTCTGTCCATCCGTCTTCTGTCACTTACCGAAGAGGAGGAAGGCTGGACTGAAGCAGCTTCACTTCTTTCCAACTGGGAAGGATGAGAGCAGGTGATGTCATTAATATTATCCTGCAGATGTTTTTAAAATTGTTCTTTTTCTACATGAAGATGTTTTCAACATGACATTTTAAAAAATCATCTTTGCAAATGTTTCTTCATTTCAACATAGAAAGATAAACCTTCACATTATTGGACTTCAGGTTCTGCAGGTTGGTCTCCATCTCCTGAATCTGCTCCTGGAGCTTCTGGACTTCAGCTTGTTTGTCATCAATCTGGGAGGGAGGAGAAGATGAGAGACAACAGGAGTCACTCTTTTATCATTAATGCATATTTAAATGCATTACAATGTAATAACACTGAAGAGAAACAGTCAAACCTATGTAATGGTTTTATTTCTACATCTTATTGAAGCTTCTGCTGGAAGACCAACATGTCTGAAGTAAGTAACTATTTCATTGACACAACGACGATGACCAGTGCAAAGCTTGTGCATTGCTCAAAGGCACCTCAGTGGTGGTGATGAGCAGAGCAACACTGCCTTTCACTTTCCCCACCCAGACTGATCCTGCTGTCCCGGGATTTGATCAGACGCCTTCGCTTCTCAAACCTTCAGGACACCACTGCATAGACTGGAAAATAGTGTTTGTCACAGCAAAAACTACTTTTTAACAGTAATTTGTAACGATTTTAGAAGGAAAAGATAAATGATGTTGTCCTGCTGACAGGCGTCAGAGCAGGAAACATTTTTCTGTGGGACAAGCGGTGGCATATTTTGTCATTTATGAAAAGCAGCAGCTGGTCTTTTGTTTCATATCATATGTGGATGATGTATTGACACTGTGTTTGTTTCTGTAAAGACAAACCCGATGGATGAAACCACCTGCTTGTGTCTCGACTGTCTTACTGTTTAAACTGGAAATAGCTGCAACAATGGTTCTTGAGACTTTGACCCTCTTCAGCCTGTTCTTTACTTGAGGAAAAAAGATGAAAATAGAAACCTCTTTGGTTTTGGTGGCTAATTCCGTCTCTTCAGTCTCCAGCTGCTCCTTCAGTGTCTCCACGTCTTTTTCAGCTTCCTCCTTCTTCTTCTGCTGCTCCTCCTTTTTTTAGAACTCTGGATCATATTAAAACATGTGACTGATAAATGAGTTCAGAGCTGCACAATCAAACTGTTAATAACGTTGAGACAGTAAATAGATCAGTTGATGAACCAGCAGAGAATCTGTCTGCCTGCCTGTCTGTCTGTCTGTCTGTCTGTCTGTCTGTCTGTCTGTCTGTCTGTCTGTCTGTCTGTCTGCCTGCCTGCCTGTCTGTCTGTCTGTCTGTCTGTCTGTCTGTCTGTCTGTCTGCCTGCCTGCCTGTCTGCCTGCCTGTCTGTCTGTCTGTCTGTCTGTCTGTCTGTCTGTCTGTCTGTCTGCCTGCCTGTCTGTCTGTCTGTCTGTCTGTCTGTCTGCCTGTCTGTCTGTCTGTCTGTCTGTCTGCCTGTCTGTCTGTCTGCCTGTCTGTCTGTCTGCCTGTCTGCCTGTCTGTCTGTCTGTCTGTCTGTCTGTCTCTCTGCCTGTCTGTCTGTCTGTCTGTCTGTCTGCCTGCCTGCCTGCCTGCCTGTCTGTCTGCCTGCCTGCCTGTCTGTCTGTCTGTCTGTCTGTCTGTCTGCCTGCCTGCCTGCCTGCCTGCCTGTCTGTCTGTCTGTCTGTCTGTCTGTCTGCCTGCCTGCCTGCCTGCCTGTCTGCCTGCCTGCCTGCCTGTCTGTCTGTCTGTCTGTCTGCCTGCCTGTCTGTCTGTCTGCCTGTCTGCCTGCCTGCCTGCCTGCCTGTCTGCCTGCCTGCCTGCCTGCCTGCCTGTCTGTCTGTCTGTCTGTCTGTCTGCCTGCCTGCCTGTCTGTCTGTCTGCCTGTCTGTCTGTCTGTCTGCCTGTCTGTCTGTCTGTCTGTCTGTCTGTCTGTCTGCCTGTCTGTCTGTCTGCCTGTCTGTCTGTCTGTCTGCCTGTCTGCCTGCCTGCCTGTCTGTCTGCCTGCCTGCCTGCCTGCCTGTCTGTCTGTCTGTCTGTCTGTCTGCCTGCCTGTCTGTCTGTCTGTCTGTCTGTCTGTCTGTCTGTCTGCCTGTCTGCCTGTCTGTCTGCCTGTCTGCCTGTCTGTCTGTCTGTCTGTCTGTCTGTCTGCCTGTCTGCCTGTCTGTCTGTCTGTCTGTCTGTCTGTCTCAGCAGTGATCTCAGTCACAGTCTGGTAGTAAAAGGTATTGAGTCATTATACAACAACAGATTTATACAATTATTCACTTGTTTGTTATTTTTACATGAAGACACATCAGAGTGTGTTGTTGTGTTTAAATCATGAACACTTATACTTACACTTATTACCAAAGAGAACCTAGAATATTTGCGTAGTTCAGCTTCTAATGTCTTCACCTGTGAGAGAAGATAAAGTGAGACATGAGAACAACATTGAAGCTTATGAATAATTATACAACATGACAGTTAATGTAAGAACAACAAGTATCTCTGTATACAGTCAGCTACGTTCTATATGCTACATGTTAATAAGTTCATAAGATAATATCGTGTACTTGAACTGTCAATCAGAAGAAAACAGATGCAGATGAAGACATGAACCTCTGTGTTCTTGTTCTCCAGCTGTTCCTTCAGTCTCTCCACGTTCTCCTCCTTCCTCTGCTTCTCTTCATCGAGCTGCTGCAGATCAGATCGTTTCTCTCTAAGCTGGAGGGACAGAGAGAAGGTTGAGAGACACAAAGACAGACGAGTTCAGTTATCTGGATTCAGCCTGCTGAGCCTCATGTGGACATTTAGTCTGTAACTGACTGTCAGACTGCTGTAACACTGACCTCTCTACACTATTAAACACATAAAGACTGTCACTTTAAACTGAAATCACAATCTTAAACTAGGAAAGTGAAGATGAACCTCAGTCTTCTTGGACTCCAGCTCCTCTATCAGGAGCTTCAGTAGTTTCTCAGCTACCTTCCTCATGTGCTGCTCCTGCTGGAGACAGATGAACAGAGACAAGACGAACACATGATGTTATTTGGACACATTAGTAAAATACCACATAAAGACACATGATAAAGACAAACATCATGTACCTCTGGTCTGATTCCTGCAGCCTGTCCCTCGTTCAGATCCTCCATTTGCACTGTTTCATGTGTCAGGAGCTGTTGTCTCTCTGGTTCTTCTTCAGTTACAACCTGATCTTCAGTTTTGTGATGTTTAATGTGGTCCATCTTTACTCCTGTGTCAGGTTCATCTCTATGGCTTCTCTTGGTCTCTGTGTAAAACCAAAGGCAGCCAAATAAAAGACTTACTTGAATTTCAGGAAGGTGTCACAGGATATCAGACATTTCAGACCACAATGGGTTTAAAACTAAGACAACTGATTAAATGAAAATAAAGTAGATAAACCACCCATTTTTTATCAGCACTATGTCCTGTAAGATACTGACAGTGTTTTCACATCACTATTCTGTATAAAACCTGTCACACATTTACAAAGAACTGATATTAATTTCTGACTTACTGAATAGTTTTGTCTCCACACAAAAAAAACAAGAATCAGAATAACCAGGATGCAAACAGCCAAACTAACAGCCAAACCAACTGTGGTAGAAGAAGAACTGGACAGAACCTCAAAGAAATCATCTGAAATGATAAAACACAGAATAACATGGCAGTTATAGAAAACTGGACCTGCTGTTTGAAACTAAAACAGTGATCACATCATGAAAGTAAGAAGGTTTACCTGGAACATGTATCTGTGCCTCTCTGGTCTGGTTGGTGCTGTTCTGTTGGACTCTACAGGTGAAGCTGTTGCTGTGTCTCTTCTCCACAGTCACTCTGCTGCTGACAGTATAGAGGTCATCAGGACCTCTGACTGTCTCTGTAGGTCCAGCAGAGAGGAGGTTTCCCTCACTGTCCAGCCAGAACACCTCAGGTTCTGGATACCAGCCGGTAGACTCACACTGTAGAACCAGTCCTCCTTCGTTTAAGTCGAGCTCTGATAGACTGATGACCAGTGAGGAAGCAGCACCTGATGATGAACAAAGGTAACATTTTGAAACAGGTGTCAGTAATACAATCACCAATAGTTAAACATGTTCACAAATCTAAACATACAACTGTGAAGCTAATAACTGAATGTGACGAATCATGTAATCACAGTAGCTTTGCCTTTAAGATTATTTTCTTTAGACCACTCAGTCTCTTGAACCTTCAGTTTGCTGTTTCTCACCAGCAGATCAGTCTTTTACATGGAACACTGGCTCCTATCTGACCAACAAACAGTTCATCCCCGACCTGATCATGGTGCTACATGAAGTCACGTCAGGCACATGAGAACCAGGATCACGCATGTGATACAAGCGTACACTGCAACAAATTTACCTTAAAATTTACAGTAACTGGCAAGAATTATCCAGCAAGTTACTGTAAACATGTGTTACAGTAGACATACTGTACTTCTTTTAACAGTATTGGTGTATTTACTGTAAAATAAAAAATAATTAAACACTGTGATTTCAGTTGTTTTTACAGTGCTGGTTTATTTACTATACAAATAAAAACAGTTAAGCACTGTTTTTTTTGGTATTGTATATGGCAATTCTGTACTATTAACAGTAGGTAACAGTTGATCATTGCAAATTCAGTTTCTCACTGTACAATTGAAATACTGTATCACTGTGATTTAATATTACACATCATTAATAGAATGACCCATATTCTAAAATATTTCAATGAACTACAGAAATCAAGAAAATTGTTAACGCAATTATTTATTTAAGTCATTTGGTGTACAGGAACATAATAAACCACAGGTTTACCATACTGTAGTACCACACTGTACCAAACCTTTTTCTGAGTACACTTCAGATGTGGCAAATGGAACATAATGTTAGATACAGAAAACAACTAACATTTTTTAAATTATTGCCATAATTAGAAACAAGAAATCAAAAATAAAAAAAAAAACTAGTTACGTCAGCTTGCCCAAAAGATAAAACTATTAACAGAAAAGCTTCACAATGATACATTTTTTAAAAACACAAGGCAATATCATGTAAAATAACAATAATGTGCCCTGAACTTGGAGACCCAAGTTCAGGGCAGGCAACTCGGGTCTGCCCAGGGATCCCAGTTGGAGCCCTGAAATTTAAGAAGAAAACACATTAACATTTACATTTATTACAATTACTTCGTAATGCACCACGTATGGGATGTGGGTCTAAAATGGTGATGTCGCGTCAAGGGACTTATTCCTGATAGAAAGTGTGTCAAATATCCAAACATGACACTGCTGCATTCAGTTTAAGGTAGCCTACATTTTCATTCAAGTTTAGCAATGTGTTAAAATGCTTAAAAAGATGTTGAATTAACTGTGAACTGAATTCATTATTTAATGAAATATCTGAGATAATATCTTTAAATAAACCATCTTGAACTTGCAATGCAAAAGCTATTATCAGAACCTCACCTGCATCTAGTCAGTTTGCCAAGCGAACTCAGTGAAGTCCCTGATGAAGGAGATCACTAGGGCTGGTTAATCAGCCCAATTTCCCGATTCGAATTCCGATTATTGAAGTCCCGATTCGATTATTAACAATTATTGATATTCCATTTAACATCAGTCAGCTGCTGAATTATTTTACTTCTCTTTTGAGTAACACCTCACAGCACCTTCAATATTGTATAGTGTAACTGTAATATCCAAATTATTATTTTTTACTTTGTTTTAAATGTCGTCTTTCACTGTTACAAAAATGTCCACACTTGTGAATAAATGTCCAAATTCTATTTATTTATGTTATTCTCCATATAACAAAGATGCAGATGCTTTGGAACTTTCTGTGGTCACAGGACAGCTGTGTAATACCTGCACCTCCGGGTTAAATCAGGTATGACAGCCAGTAAGAGGAGGACTCTGGTTTGTATTACAATTAAAAATATAAATATATATATATATATAATATATATATTTTTTAAAAATCGATTTTTGGAAATTTAATAATCGACTCATAATCGTCAATATTATAATCGCGATTAATCAATAATCGATTTTTTTCACCAGCCCTAGAGATTACATGGGGGTTCATGTAGGACGTCTTCCGCTTCACCACTCTCCCAGTCTTCCGGCTCATCTGCTCCTTGGCACTGCACTTGGTGGAGTCAGGAATAATAAGGGTGGGATAATATGTACATGTTAACGAGTAACCAGTTAGCAAATCATCATCAGCAAAGTGTTTACAGAGAAAAGAAAGAAAAAAAGCGGTACATGTGGATTTGAACCGCGCCATGTGTCACAAAAGTGGCACCGCATTCTGCTAGCCCACATGGAAATCTGAAGTTAGCTTGATTTCTGTGACTCTTCAAATGTCGTACAAATGCAGGGATTGAAGCTGTGGTGAAATTACAGCGCTTGCATAAGTAGTTCATTTTGATGGCAAGCTAACTGCTTATTACTTAGCTAAATAGCTTAGCTTAGCTTAGCTTAGCTTAGCTTAGCATATACGTAAAGTGATAGGCTAGTACTCACCGATTTTCTGGAAGTTCAATCCAAGTGTGTGTTCGGTGGCGGACCCGCAATTCCAGGATGGAAAGTCCTGCAGAGGCCAAGGGTGGAATAAATACGGAGCCCCTAAAGGGACATGAATGGACTTTTTTTTTTGCGAGATCTCGCAAAAGTATTGCGAGATCTCGCAAAGTATTGCGGGATCTCGCAAAAAGTATTGCGGGATCTCGCAATAAGTATTGCGAGATCTCGCAATACTTTTTTGCGAGATCTCGCAAAGTTCTGTCCTACTTCGGTGAACTGGAAGTAAAACAGACACACATGATGGAGGAGCGTACACATCATCCGTGCTCTGTTACCGTACAATCCTGAAATAGAAATCAATAAACTTCTCCCACGGATGATGGGTAGGCTCCTCCATGCTGTGTCTATTTTACTTCCTCCTCCCCCTTCTTCTTCTTCTTCTTCTTATTTTAGGCTACGTGTTTTACTTCCGGTTCACTGAATGGAGAAAAAACTTTTGCGAGATCCCGCAATACTTTGCGAGATCTCGCAATACTTTTGCGAGATCTCGCAATACTTTTTGCGAGATCCCGCAATACTTTGCGAGATCTCGCAATACTTTTGCGAGATCTCGCAAAAAAAAAAAAAAAAAAATGTCCATCCATGTCCCTTTAGGGGCTCCGTAAATAAAAAACTCTCCCGCAGTGAAAATGTAAAAGCACACTGGCAATGGCTGTGGAGACTCTTAAGCACAAGACAAGACACAGCCTGGTGTAACGGAGTCAGAGTGCTGTGTTCGCGGTCTGTCGGGTTTTGCAACGACGTGACTGGCCCATTTGAAGCGCGACCGCTGAACTCTCTCCATCCTCATTGGATGAATTGAAAGTGAAGCGAAAAAAAACAAACGTATAGGCCTAGCATTGATACAAAATCCCAGTCCCATAGTAAGTCATGAGTTAGAAGTCACAATTATGAGATAAGAAGACATAAAGCTATTATTGTAAAATTTGCAGCATTCAACTGTAAAAATCATACACAGTAATGTTACTGTGTTTACTGCAGTAAATAACTGTAGATTTCACAGTCATTTTTAACAGTGTACAGAACATTATCTGTGAGAGGAAAACCATCTTTGCTCCACGAGCACACAGCTGTGAGGAGCACTGGCTTGGCCCTTGTGTGTGCAACTGCTTAACAGTCTCGTGTGCTTCACATTCTATGCTCATCAATTTTACTTTTGAGTCTTTGGAGGGTGTAAATAAGGGTCTTAATAATGGACAGCGAATTATATCCTTCCTTTGACTGTCAGTATGCATGTTGAACATAATCTTTGATTGACTGTTCGTCTTTAACTGAGACAAGGGAAGTGATTTTTTTCTCGGTTGCCTCAGAAGACACCTCCTTTCAAAAGTTTGCAACTGGCCTCGTATTATTGAAGTTAGCTAAAACTAGCTTGCTAACCCTTCACGTTACACACATATAACATCAAGGGAAGAGTGACTCGACGTCCTGGTTTACCCAACACAGCCCTGGTACCAGGAGGTGTGTCCTGTTGTCCGAAGCATCATCAGATTTATGTACATATATCTACAGTTTAGCTCGTAAATGCTCAACGGTGAAGCTGATTTACACACTAACACTCAATACAGATCAAAATGCAGCCAGTTTGACAATGTATCTGAGCCACAAGCAGGCCATACGATTGCAACATGTCAGCCTGACTGACATGTGGCACTGTGTGAGGTACAGGTGGCCCTGGCTTTTAAAGGGAACAAGAGATGACACTGATTAGTTTAACTGGCATGAGTTTGTACCTTGTTTCTCATTATATGTCCAGATTATGTGATTATTACATGTCCACTCACCCACAATGAGCTCAACGACAGATCCTGTGTCCAGTTTTGGAATGTAGCATTTGTATTTTCCCGCGTCAGAAGGTTTCACTTCGGACAGTTTCAGTGAAACGTTTCCGTGCTTCAGTTCATCGATGAACACTGATGTTCGTCCTTTGTATGATGGATGTTTGGATCGTATGAGGTCCTGACCGGAACGCCTCACGTGGACAAATATATCATTCAGGTCAGATCTTGTCCACTCCAACGTCATGGCAACAACATCAGCCTCAGGTTTCAAGTGACAGGGCAAAATGATGTCATCACCAACTTTTGCTACGATTGGCTGAGATGGAGCAATTAACTGAGACTGACCTGGAAAGAAACACACATGCTTATTCTGTCCGGGACGAGTTAAACTCTCCACCACTGTACTCTGCTCATAGCAGCAGACCCTCAGTCTAAAACAACTTTAGTGTGAATGAAGGACACTGAATGGAAACATGAAAGAGAGAGAGGTGAGCTGAAGCATCTACATCAACATTTTTAAAGTTTTTCAACTTTCCATCATCATAAGGTCAAAACTGGTCCAGTAGTTTAGTTTATGACCAAATAACTGCAACAGATAATGGCATTCCTATGAGCCTCAGCAGTACTTAATCAGTAGTTAGCAGTGTTAGCATACTTACATGCAAACTGAAATTTTTACCATTATAAACAGAGTGAAAATTGAAAAAGATACCAAGATAACAGTTGAACATCTATTCATCTACATCTACTCTAGTAGTATTAACCTGGAAAATGAGCATAATACGTCTCCTAGAATTTAAGTGTTCAATTAGCATGAACTTAGCCACACAGAGGCCTCATCATGCAAACCTCCAGTCTCACCCACACCCACAATCAACTCAACTGATATTATTCTGGCCTTCAGAGGAAAAGTGTAACAATGCCCAAAAGGTCTTTACAGCAGTCTTTAGCCTACTATCTAGTGGTGTCTATTGATATGATTTGTTATTATGTTCAATTAAACTTATTAAACTCGTACATTGAGAGTGCATGTATGAGTGAGTTACCTGTACGTGAGTGTGCTAGGAGAAGATGGAAGAACAAAACAATGAGGCGTCTGAATGAACATTGAAGTTCATTCTTCTGGGGAAAAATTGACAGAGACCGGTTAGACTTCACATAGAAAAATGATTTGGATTTGAAATGTGCTTTTTTGCAAAATATCTATTACATTAAAAACAGTAATTCCTCAGCAAAGTAGATAAAATTCTCTGAAGTCAAATGGTTATTCTAAGCACAGAGGGGCTTCCACAGTGTCAGAACATGGATTGAAGGTTTATGAGGGGGGAGTGCAAGAAACTCCAGAAACTGGATCAGTCGTAACACAATAAGGCAGAGGTAAATCGACCACACCATCAGGAGATCAATATATCAATCTGTATTCCCTGATAATGAGCCCAAACACACCTCAAAGCTAGCTACATATCAAAACTTTTTCATACATATTTTACATACAGTCCACCACCTGTGAAAACATGGTCAGTATATCTCTTTACTAATGATTTAAAGTCAAAAGACAACATGTACTGCAGTTTAACTTTCACTTTTGACAACACGGACGTCATGCAGACTTACAGAGCATTACTACAGACCCCACAACTCTAAATGAAGACTGGTAAAGAGATCTGCAAAGTGATTTAGTATTGTGGAACACAACTTAGTTGACAGCTGATATAACAGCCCAAAAGAAATGTAGACGACGACGTACCTGCTGCATGATGTCGGTTACTTTATCAGACTGCACAGCGCAAGTCTGTAAATGATTGACAGGCTGTGACTCTATCACACTTTTTTATCAACTGTCAAGTGCTCATGTATTTCATTTTTTCATATTCTTTATTGTAGAACGAGATCCACGAGAACTATCCAAACAACATTTTCAAGAAAGCCTTTATGTTTGGCAGAATCATTAGTTAATATTTAAAATGTGCACCAATGTAATGTCATTATTACAAAAAATGTATTTAAGACTAAGGCTGATTAAAGCTTATGTTCAAACATAATAATAAATAAAATAAGAACTAAACTATAAAGTCTGTATGTTCATTGGCTCTACTTTCCTGAGCTCAGTCTAACATTTAGTGTCTATGGCAATGGTTGAACTTTGAGCCTGTTGTCAGGTTATCACCAGTATAGAATTATACAGCCGCAATCAAAACCACCAGTTGTGTCAGCAATTTAAGGAGGCAGATGTTCCCCAAGACACTTCCAGCTTCGTTGCAGGGGTCAGAAATGTACATTTTCTGGTTTTCATTGTATTATTAATAAACAACAAAGCCAAAACATAAGATGGCCCTGAGGGCCAAAACACAACAACGTTTTTCAACACAAAACATTTCACAATTTCGTCATTAATGTGAAGCGTTGTGTTTAGACTGTCAGGGCCACCATACACAAATCTTTTATTCAGTTTTTCTATTATTCTGCTTTGAACAGCAGTTTTTTACTTTGTCTATGTGCAGCATTAATGCAAAGTACCTGGCTGAAATGGGAGCCATTTTGTTTGACATGATTCATTCATTCCCCAACAGTAGTTTTGATGACACACCTCTGTCGTCCTCTGTTCAACTTTTTGATTCATCATGCTCTACAAGGACATCTTGTGGCCAGAAGTTGTCATAGCAGTTCCATTAGTAAGTTACTACATGAAGAATCATTATGCATCACCTATAGTTTACATAGTTTAGTGACTAACTCAGATTGTCTTTCAAAATGTGATCTAACCAGAGTTTTACAGTTTGTATTACTTATTATTGAGTATTTATTTTATATTAAAGGACTACTACTGTTCCTCAGTTAATCTGACTGGATCTTTGTACTGAATACTTTCATCATCACTGGGAGAATTTATGTTTAGTTCAGTTGCTAAAAGAGCTTCCTGGGATTCTTACAGAAGTAAAGTTATGTGGTTCATTTACACAGTGGTTTAATCCAAAGCACTTCACAATTGACTCACACAACAATGTCAGCAGGTTGCCATACACAGCTTGGCTTAACAATTCAGAACAATATGTGGTCTGGTGCCTTACACAAGGACTCAGCCACCCCAGGTTAAGATAACTAAGAGATTATTGGGCTAACTGCAGGGTCGTGATGGCCACCTGTTTTGAGTGAGTGTCTGTAACTGAAGGACTGACAGATCATGTTAAAGTGACTGTGACTCTCTCAAGCTCTCGCATCAACATCAGAAATAACTGCACAGGAAGAGGAAGTTCTTACCGACACTCTTCAGTTGTGCTTCAGTCTCACAGTCAGACAGTTTGCAGGAAGGCAACATGGAGGTCACAGCTCTCTGCTTCAGACTGTGTGAGTCTCAGGTTTTCTTCTTTTCTTCTTAGCTTTAAATCCTAAAGTTGAATGTTAAGGTTTTACATCAAACCATCTCTGTCTGATATTTAACTTTGTTCCTGTTTTTATCCAGTGATGCTTGAATTTATTCTGCTGGGGACACAAGTTCAGGACAGTTATACTCAGAAAAGTGGTGAGTGAGAAACAGAAATTCCTAAAGATACTCTTTTAAATTTACATTTTTGTATCATTCTTTCCAACTAAAGGAAAATTGACCTAAACCTTTTAAATTGGTTTGTATCTATGATCTTATCTGATCTAAATTCTAGTTTTATTTAATGTATTGAATTAATGGCCATGTTGATAGCAAATACCAGAATATATTTTTCAAAGTTCAGGTTATTTCTTCCACAGTTCGAAGGCACAGAGACTTTTTAGATCTTGTTTCATCTGTTACACCAAAAACATCATAAAAGTCCAGTTCTGGTTGCTCTTTACATTCAGACACTGTCATCTCTTTCTTGGTTTCAGATGCAGTTTTTCTTCGTATCGCTCCAAACAGACAGCAGCACTTCAAATACGAGCCTGTCTCTTTTCATTGCGAGGGGATTGATGGTTCGACTCAACTGAGAGAGAACACGAGTGCTAATGATCCAGAATGTGATATGAAGAAGACGTCAACAGGGTCTTCCTGCACTATTGACAGAGTGTATTCAGAGGACAGTGGAGAATACTGGTGTGAGACTGAGAGGGGAGAGAGGAGCAACACTGTCAATATCACCATAACTGGTATGTTTTTGTATTTCTACAAAGTCACTACATAGTGTCTCTGTTTCAAATCTGTAGTAATTTGATGTCGCTTATGTGCAGTGTGACACTCTCATCAGCAACACTATAAATTCATGTCATCAACAGGTTATGTTATTCAATGTATATTTTTACAGTCATGCAAAAATATATAGAGACATGGTAATTACTTTTTAAGGATCCCGTGGCTTTACTTTTCTGTCCTTTGAAACTTGCAGATAAAATATTGTTATGCGGTAAAAGGCTACAACACTCCTGAGGGGGCCATGTTTAAATTAAATGACTAATAATAGTAGAAAATGTTACCAAGAAATTGCAATGAAGTCATTGACTACAATTCAAAATAGCTTTTCCCTGTAAAGAAAGCTACCCACTGATGTGCTCCATATGAATGCATCGGGAATCTGCATTTCCTCTCAATTCACAAATTATCCTCAAATCTGCATTTTCGTGTTGTCCATTTTGAGGTGAGGTTGTTGTCCTCACACCATGACACCAGACTGGCCACCTCCCTCCTGTAGGCCGCTTCGTCCCCACCAGTGATGCATCCTATCACTGCGGTGTCGTCCGCAAACTATAGGATGGTGTTGTATTTGTGGGATGCGACACAGTCGTAGGGGCTGAGGATGCATCCCTGTGCTGTGGAGTGCCAATGTTTGTGATGATGCTGGCTGAAGTCGTATTTCCAATTCTGACAGACTGGGGCCTGCCAGTCAGAAAGTTTAGGAGCCAATCACAGATGGTGGGGTGCAGACCAAGTGTAGATAGTTTGTCGGTGAGTTTGTGGGGGATGACTGTGTTGAAGGCGGAGCTGTAGTCCACAAAGAGCGTCCTGATGTAGGAGTCTTTATTTTCCAGATGGGAGAGGGAATAGTGGAGAACAGCAGCGATAGCATCTGAGGTGGACCTGTTGGGTCGGTAGGCATATTGCAGGGGGTCCAGGGTGTCCGGTATGCTGCTCTGAATGTGGGTCAGCACCACTCTCTCAAAACACTTCATAATGATTGGAGTAAGTGCTACCGGTCTGTAATCATTCAGGCAGGTTGGTGGCCTCTTCTTGGGAAGGGGGTTGATGGTTGTGGTCCTGAAACAGGAGGGAACAATGCTGTGGCTGAGGGAAAGGTTGAAGATGGATGTGAGAACATCAGCCAGCTCGTTGGCACATACTCTGAGAGCTCGCCCAGGCATGTTGTCTGGTCCGGCTGCCTTGCAGGGGTTGATGTTCCTCAGGACTCTGTGTACCTGGCCTGATGAGACGGTTGGTGGGGGGAGGGGGGTCCCGGTGTGTGAGTGCCTCCTCTCTGTGGTGTGGCTGGTGGTTTCGAAGCAGGTGTGAAAGGTGTTGAGGTCATCCGGCAGGCTGTCTGCGGAGCTGATGGTGCTGGTGGTGGTCCTGTAGTCGGTGACATGCTGTAGGCCTTGCCACAGATGGCTTATTTTGTATTATTATATCTCTATGTCTATATATTACCTGTATAAATTATCCCCCCATTTAATATGTTGTTCAGATGGTCCTGTGATCTTGAAGAGTCCTGTTCTTCCTTTAATGGAGGGAGATGCTGTGACTCTGGACTGCAGAAGCAAGGAACCTTCCTCCAACCTCAAATCTGATTTCTACAAAGATGGCGTCCTCATGGAGAGCAGTCCGACAGGGAAGATGACCATTAACAGAGTTTCAAAGTCTGATGAAGGCTTCTACAAGTGTAGCATCCCTGGACTTGGAGCATCACCTGGAAGCTGGTTAGTTGTAAAAGGTAAAACTATAATCTGCAATATTCCAGGTTATAATAGCTGTAATTATGTTGAGCATGTCTGCAGTGCCACCAGAGCGCAATAGTTCTTTAAAAAGCAGAACACCAGCTCCTTATCACTGTCATTGGTGTATTTTTCTATTATAAGTCATTGCTTGAAATTCATGAGATTATTGCTTGAATGTGTAAATACAGAGAGCTAAAAGAAGACATGAAACTGTTATCAGCCATTGTGCTAATCCTCACAACATGATTTAATGAGTGTTACAATGTAAGAAAAAAGCTACCCAACCTTTGTTTTCCAGCTGGTTCTGTGACCCCTGAGAGTCCTGGCCTCCCTGTGACCAAGGTCACTCTGCGCTGTAGAAACCAGAAGACTTCCTCAAACCTCACAGTTGATGTCCATGAAGGTGTCCTCCTCTTTGGGAGCAGCTCTGAAGGAGAAGTGACCATTCATATTGTTTCCAAGTCTGATGAAGGACTCTACAAGTGTAACATGTCTGATGTTGGAGAATCACCTGAGAGCTGGTTGGCAGACAGAGGTAAACCATTCAAATGATTCAAATTAAAATAGCTAAAATAGATATTTTAAGAGCAGAACATCAGTCCAGTAGATTTTCAGCAGCCCTTAGAGACAGACTGTTACATCCTGCTAATGCTTTGTACATGTTTTAACATCAGATATATTCTCTTGTCCTTACAGAAGAGCCAAGAGAGTCGTGTCCCTCCTTGTATGTCCTCCTTGTCTTAAGGACTGTTTTCACCATTGTGCTGGTGCCTCTGCTGCTGCTGCTGGTGGGACTGCTTCACTGTGGGACACTCAGATTTACACACAAATAATTCAAACTTGTATACAAGTAACAGACTGATGAACGACAAACACAGAGTCTAAGCTTGTTTGGTCATTACGATCCACCATCATGCTTTAGTTCTGAGAATTCTGACATGTCAGAAAAGATTGTTTTACATTCCATCTTCATTTTCCTTTTTATTTTTATTATAGTTTAAGTTTGGAGTTAAGCTTCTCTGTGCTACGTGTTCAGTCTTGCAGTGGCTGTTTGACTTTCTCACGCTCAGACAAGGTTTAAAACCACAGAGGTTCTGACTGATGCACTGACTATTTTTACAAAGCCACATGTCAGTTCTCTCAGTCAGTAAATGTTGTTCTGTGTTCTGTTTTAGAGTCACAGATGCTGGTGATAATTTGAGCTCCTCAGACACAAACCACATGAGAAAATGTCTGTATGTATGTAGACGAGGCGTTCAGGAGGCTCAGTGGACACAACAAATAGGTTATGGTTTGAGTAGCTTAAAGGGTCAGACGTGTCTCGAAAGTATTTAAGGAAATGTAAAGTCAGCCTGTCTACATATTCACATGAAACCATCTACTGTGTTACTGCGTCAGCCGTGTTTGTGTTTAGTCTGTCAGTCCCAAAACAGCAGAACAAACAGAAATAATAAATGGAAATAATAAAATAAAATATAACAGAAAGGTGAACGAAGTGAGCAGGGCTGGACTGGGACAAAAAAAACTGCCCGGGCATTTTGAGCCGAGACCGGCCCACCAGGTATTGTTGGAAAGACAATAAAGCCTAAAAATTAAAACAAGCTCTCTTGTGACAGTGCTTGTACACTGTCTTGTTGGTATATATGTACTTGTCTAATAAACTTAAACCAACACCAACCTCCCAGTCCCGTTATTCTACAGGGTACTTAACGAAAACCAAAAGGCTGCTTGGTCTAGTTAACCTCCTGAACAATGTACAACGTATGATGGGATCCTGAAATTAGTACAGAGAGGAATAGAGGTGAGACATGATCACTGATGAATATCAAAATGAATAAATGACAGATTTAGTGATATTTTCATAGACTATTTATTAACCACATCAATAAACAGCACAGCAACACAGAACATTTCCTCAAACAGGGCAAACTTTAAAAAGTGAAAGGAGACAGAAAGAAAGGTGAGAGAGAATAACACTTGATGGACTTACTTATATGATCACAGTAAAGGTATCTATTAAAATGTGGGGAAATAATTGCATCATATACTCTATACAGTACTTACTTAGAGGAACTTCCTAAACAAACAATGAACAACGTATGATGGGATCCTGAAAAACAGGACACAGAGGAACAGAGATGAGATGAATATTAAAATGTATAAATAACAGATTGTGATTGAGTGATATTTTCACAGACTATGTGCTCACCACATCAGTAAACAGTCACCTGAGACCTCCACAGCAGCAACACTCAGCACAGCAACACAGAACATCTCCTCAAACATGGCAACCTTTAAAAAGTGAAAGGAGACAGACAGAGAAAGGTGAGAAAGAATGACACCTGATGGACTTGCTCAGATGATCACAGTACTGGTATCTTCACTCTAGAAAAATAGTTGGATCATGTATTCTATACAGTACGTATTTAGAGGAAACCACGGCGGGCTTCCAAAAATGAGTGACAGCATCCTGTAAGAGACAGTGAGAGGTGAAGGCTGGAAGAAAACAGCTGTTTGTATATGTGGCGGAATGGAGAGAGGGGGTAAAGTTGCTCAACAACGCCACCTGGGGAACTGCACCCCAGGAAATACACCCTTGGCCCTGTACTTTGGCCAACCAGAGGTCACACAGATTCGTTACACGATTGTATAGAAGACGAGAGACGGACTTATAAAAGATATCAAAATGTATTTATTTGCAGTAAGCAGAATTAAAAGAGCTCAGAGATCTCAACAACTGAAGTGTCAAATCAAAACCACAATCACAGTAGAAATAAACAACAACAGGCACAGAGCCAGGCTGTAGCGAGGCGGTCAGACTAAATCAACTCAAACCACAAAAGAAAGAATCACTACAAACCAAATCACCACGTGCCACACCAAACTTAAGGAGGGAGTGAGAAGGGGAGCACCACCAGGGGGAGCCTGCCGCCCGCTGCACCAGCTCCTGTCCTGGAAACACACAAAACACAATATTACACTACTGTGGTGGTGAGACACTCAGGTTGTTCAGGCAATCATTTAAAACAGAGGACTATATTAAAACACACCCACACACACACACCCACAGAAACAGAACTGACTAATAACCAAATATTTAAACCCAAATACGAATATACAGAAACCCAACTAATTCTTAAGACAAGTAATAATGAAACAAAACTTTAGCTGTGGGTGGGGGCCAGGCGTATTTATCACCCCAAACACAAACCCAACAGCTATATGTTCAACTAAAACAGAAAATATATCATCAATTTAACCCCAAAGAAATAGATCAGAAATAATAAGAAAATGTTGATATGCTTAACCCCCAAAAAGAGATGGGTCAACAAAACCAAAACGTAACACACAAAAATATATGTATAGGATTTAACCCAAACAAATAAACCAAAGAACACAAACACAAAAGAGACGAAAGGAAAAGCAGACAATTAACCAAACCGATAGGAGTTGTGGTGGGATGGAGAACTTAGCGCTGCAGAGGACTGTGAGGAAAAGGCAACGGTGATGAAGACGACCAGGACCGGAGGCCGTGGATGGTTTACGTTCGGGATAGCCAGGTGGAGGATACGTCACAGAGCCGTGCAGCTTTACGCCCCCGAAACTGGTCACCGGCTGCGGTAACAGTACAGAGCGGACGCCACACTCCCCTCACTCTTCACAATGCTGCCCACGAACAACACGGCCAACAACGCTTCAAGTGACTGAAGCACGCCAAGACAACCGGAGCAGCCAACAACCAACGCGCCACACCGAGTCCTCACCACGAGCCAGGCAGCAGCGAAGGCGCAGCACTTATACAGGTGAAACCACTCTGCAATCCGCCCACCAGAAATCACCTGAGTGGAGGAGGAGCAACACTCAACCTGCCACATATATACAATACCTCATTCTTATATTTCTTCCACCTAGTGTCTGTCCAGCAGTAGAGAAACCCCGCCATGATAAAGCTAAACTGTTAAATGGCCTACTTGTAACTACTGACTGTGTTAAGAGAAAATAAACTACACCCAAACTGGATTCATATCTGACCCAGGTAGACTGCAGTTCATCCCTTCTCACCTGAAGTTCAGTCTCTCCTCCTCCTGCCTCTCCTTCCCCTCATCCACCTGACGGCCACCTCCGCCATCATTACCTGCGGCTGCTTCGGATGCTGCTGCTGCTGAAGATGAAGCTCCAACATAGCCACCAGCAAACATCTGTCTTATTTACAGCATTTGGCAGCTTTTTAGCTCTATTTTTTTCCGAGCCTCCTTTTCACTTCCTGCTGTTCTCCATTTCCGAGATCTCTTCTCTCTCTGTATGATTGATTGATTGACAGCCGAGGCCCAAGAGGGATGGGGTTTTTGTGTACCAATAGGTATCATGACTAACACCATTACTAATACTGTACCATTAAAAAAAAAGGCCCGGCCCAAAATCACCATGGCCAGTCCAGCGGTGGTAGTGAGAGACCAGAGACTTTAGAGACGTAGAGAACTTTATCATTATTTTGAGTTGTATTTTTCAACTGTTTCTTTGTTAAAGTTCAGTTTCAGAATTAAATGTTGGGCATTAACATTAATGTAGAGTGGTTTCTCAGTAGGAAGAACATAAAGTCATGTTTTACCAAAATAAAGTCATCAAACTTCCAATAAGAGTTCTGGTCAGTTATTATGAAGTCAGTGAATGTTTGTGTCGAAATAAGAACATAAACAAAACAGGAACATAAATATTTAACATAATTCTTTATTTTCTTCAAACTGGCATTTTACAGTCCCTAGTTTCATTTTTCCTTTTGGTCTTGAACAACAGAAACCTTTTTGTAAATTGTTTTAAAGAAGGACTTTATTAATATATATAACTTTGGTAGCTTCAGTTTGTTCAATATCTCCATGTAGTTCAGGAGAGAATCAGGCAACATGTTATTGTGTGAACGTTACATTCATCATGATTTCTGAATTTGAATCCTGGTGCACCATAAAATCCACTGATGTTCACTGACATTCATGATCGTTCACTAAAATGGAGCAGCAGCATCCTTCCACTCAATTTTATTCAAATATCTTTCTTAGTATTTACAAAGTTCAGATAATACACAGAATCATATTTGTTCTGTTTGAACAGAAAATGTGTCAATAAAAAAGACGTGGTGATCATCAATAACTCATCAAAGAACACAATATGACTCAGAGCAAATAGAAAAAACAGAACAGGAAGTTGACACTGGTGGAAAATCCAACAGGGCTGACAGAATTCTAAACAGACAGTTAAAACTTGCTGTTACATAACGACCTTATATACATTTGTGTTGTAAAATAAAGTTGAATGTAAATATTCAGCTTGTTGACTTTATTTCATTCTTTATAACATCTGAATATTTTTAATATGTCACAAGAGAAACATGTGCTAATGTTTGATTGAATATTAATAACAAAGGTTCCTCTCTGTTGTCTCCAGGTGAGACAGTGATGTGATGTCATGTTCACTGCATCACAAGCAGGAACATCTGAGTCCTGATGTTCCAGATGTTTCATGTCTTCAGTCTGCTGGATTTCAGCACTGTTTCCCCTCAGAGGGAATCTTTGTGTTTATGGATGGTTCATTTCTCTGATGGCTCTGATCTCTAAAAGAGGAGACGCTCGGAGCTCATATGGAGAAAAGAGGTCAGGTGGATAAAGCTGTGACATCTGGACTCATTAGTATCTTTCAGTTAATACGATCTAAGTTATATTGAATCTCTCCAGGAGAGCTGATGAGGGAGACCTGCAGGTTGTCTGTTTGGCTCCAGCAGCTTCAGGTCCTCCAACACCAGGTGAGCAGGAGGACAATGACTGCCATAACCACAGCACCACACCTGTAACACAGACATACAAGCTGAATTATTATTATTATTATTATTATTATTATTATTATTATTATTATTTTAAGTTTACTTTAATTTAAATGGAACACATCAACAGTGGTGACAGAAAGGAGAAAGAAAAGGGTAAATTTAACAACATAAATTAAGAAATCAAGACTCACAGTGAGAACTTGTCCAGCCTTGATGTTGAATGAGTCCTCAAATGTGTGTTTGATGGGTTCATTGTCGCTGACCTGTATCTTTAAGGTCCAGCCTCCCAGCTGTTGGTCCTGCAGGAGGGAAATTCATTGTCAGATGGAGGAAGAGAAAGAAAGACGAGAGAACAAATGAATCTGACCGAGTGTTCAATCTCTTGTGTTTATAAATGATGACATTTCACTCTTCATGTGAAGATGAGAACATGGATTCATGTTGGTTTGAACACATGTGAAATATTCCTGATACACCTGGTTACAATATTGTTACATCTTATATAAAACTCATACATTGTTCTACACACATGAACAACGTTACCTCAGAGGATCTGTTTATGAGTTGGATATATCTGTCCATGTGGGTCGACCTTAAAGACAACTGCAGGTCCTGTGGTTGAGTTCTGACTGAGTGGGCTGCTGTTCTGTTTCTCAGACTCTCTCTGGGAGACAACACACACAGATCAGTTATTACAGATCAATCAACTTATATCAATATGTTGTTCATATCCCTGAGTGTGTGTGTGTGTGTGTGTGTGTGTGTGTGTGTGTGTCCATCAGCCTCAGAGCTTCCTCTCAGATTTCTCCTGACAACAAACAGACAGATGGATGTTGATCTTATCAGGAAGTGACGGACTGACAGAACCTGAACTGTTCCACTGCTGACTGACTTTCTAACCCTTTGTGACATCTACTCACTTGAAAACAGTACAAAAACAATAATGTAAAGTTTTACACTCTCTAACTAACTTCTGTTTATTCTGAATTTGATGTCAGCAACAGATTTCAGACCTGTTGGGACACACACACACACACACACACACACACACACACACACACACACACACACACGTTGACTTCAACAGTGTTCACTTCAGGAGGTGACAGGCAGGCACACAACCTGAGTCTGACTGAACAGGACAGTTTGTAAATCACAATCAGATGAACCAGAAATATACATTCAACTATTAGTTTCTATCAAATGTGTGAAACCAGCCTCTTGGAACATGATTTGTTATGTTGTGTAGCGGCAATCTTTTGTCGGTCCAATAATCCTCTTCTACCGCCACTATTAAGCAAAACCTTCGGCAATAAGCTTGACTGGTAATGAATCTTCAGACGAAGTAACTCTGTTCAAAAACTTTACTTGAAAAGCAAAAACAAATTTACAAGATTCAATCTTAACTGAACCGTCAAAAAACTGTGTTGCTCCTTAGGCTGCTTAACCGTATCTGATGTTTAAGTGGCTGTGACATCACTAACTATCCACTTAAAGGAGCATTTCAACATTTTGCAGCTGAACTATTAAAACACTCATTATGGCTCTTACATTTCCAGCCCCTAATTGCTTATGCTAGATGCAAAACAATTACCAAATCTTATCAAACATAAGAGCCATATAACATTCAACATAATATCCATTACACTGTTACATGTATACGCTTTTACTGATATTCTTAAATTGTTCACATTGCATGTTTCAGCAGGCACAGTTTGTTTATTGGTCTATCCAGTGTGTTAGTCTTAGTCTGCACGCTGACTCGCCTCACTGTACCGCTGGAGTCTGGCAATGTCTTTATTACTCGACCCATATTCCAGGAGTTGCGAGGGGCAGATTCGTCCATTATCAGTACAATGTCTCCTGGCGAGAAGTTCCTCTGTGGTGTGAGCCACTTCTGTCTCTCCTGAAGGAGTGGCAAATATTCTCTTGTCCATCTGGTCCAAAACAGATTGGCGATATACTGAACTTGTTTCCATCGCCGTCGTGCATACTGATCGTTTTTGTCAAAGACTCCTGGTGGGATGTCGGGTTGGGTTTTCATAAGCAACAGATGGTTAGGTGTTAAGGCTTCAACATCATTAGGGTCATCTGATGCGTGTGTTATTGGTCTGTTATTGATGATGGCCTCCACTTCACACATGACAGTTTGGAGTCCTTCATCATCCAATGACTGTTGCTGTAGCACAGAGTTCAGGACTTTCCTCACAGTCCGGATCTGTCTTTCCCACACACCACCTTGGTGTGAGGCTGCTGGGGTGTTGAACATCCACTTGATGCCTTTTTCTGTCATGGTGTTCTGTATTTTGGTCTGATTCAGGTTTTCCACAGCTTTGCGCAGTTCTTTTTCTGCAGCAACAAAGTTAGTTCCGTTGTCTGAGCGTAAGATTTTTACTTGTCCTCTTCTGCATGTAAAGCGACGGATGGCATTAATGCAGGAATCCGTATCCAGACTGTGAGCTACTTCAATGTGAATAGCTCTCGTGGTGAGGCAGGTGAAAATCACGCCATATCGCTTGACAAGGATCCTTCCACGTTTGACCTCAAACGGCCCGAAGAAGTCAACCCCCACATTGGTAAAGGGTGGCTGATCAGGTAGTAGCCTGTCCTCAGGCAGGTCGGCCATTTTCTGTCTTCCAGCCTTAGCATTGAGTCTTCTGCACACAATGCACTTTGAGATAATCCTCCTTACAGCTGAGTTAGCTTGAGGGATCCAATGCTTTTGTCGCAGCACTGACAGCATATAGTTGCGACCACAATGTCCAACTTCTTGATGGATGTGCTGCAGTATGAGGTTGGCTATAGGTGACTGCTTAGAGAGGATGACTGGGTGTTTAGCCTCTTGTGGCATTGCAGCTTTATTAAGCCTTCCTCCAACTCTTAGTATACCATCCTCCAATATAGGATCAAGTTTGTAGATCTGACTTTTTTTCTTGATTGGAGCCCTTTCTCGTAGAGCACAGATCTCCTCGGAGAAGTCCTGTACCTGACTTTGCTGTATGAGCTCTGTTTCTGCTTTGACCAGCTCTTCCAATGACAATGGATGCTGTTGAATCGTTGATTTGAATTTCTTCATGTGCTCTGCAATGAGCTTGTTCTGTTTTTCAGAGTTGTTTTCAGACTGACTGATAGTAGCTTTGAGCTCCTTTCTTCTGTCTTTTAGTAGTATTAGTGTCTCTTTCAGTCTGAGAAACCATGCGACTGCCTTCTTTAGTCTATGCCATGTCGAGTAGAAGGCAACAAGCTTGTTGAAAGTGTGAAAGCTCTTTGTTGTGCTGGTCATGCCAACTCTCAGCGCACGTTTTGACTTCTGGGTCTCCTTCTGTTGCCAAGTCTTTTTCATCCAGCTGTTTAGGCCACTCACTTTCGGGTTTCAGCAAGAAAGCTGGGCCGTGTATCCAGACTTTGTTCTGCATGAACTTCTTTACTTTGACCCCTCGAGAAGCCTGATCCGCAGGATTTAGTGCTGAGTTGACATATCGCCATTGAGTAGGATGAGAATGATCCCTTATTGTGGTGACTCTGTTCGCTACAAATGTTTTGAAGCGAGCACTTTCATTTGAAAGATATCTAAGCACCGTAGTGCTATCAGTCCAGAAGACTGATTCCTGTAAAGGGACCTTAAGTTCCTGTCTGAGCATTTTGTCCATTTTGACAGCGACAACTGCTGCTGTCAGTTCTAGTCTTGGTATTGTCACGTGTTTCAGAGGTGTCACTCTTGATTTTCCTATGAGGAGGGAACAGTGTTTTTTGTTATCATGACTGGTAAGCACTATGTAGGATGCTGAAGCATATCCATCCTCACTAGCATCAGCAAAATGGTGCAGCTGTGCTGATTGTGTGGATCCAAACTCTTCTGTTTTGATGCATCTTGGTATGCTGAACTCTGCCAAACTCTTCAAGTCTGACAACCATTCATGCCATCTTTTTGCATGTCCATCGTCAATCACTTCATCCCAACCATGTTTATGTTTGCACAAGTCACGCAAGATGAGTTTTGCTGGTAATATGAGTGGCGCCAAAAAGCCAAGGGGGTCAAAGACAGAACTTACAGTGGATAAGATGCCACGTCTGGTGACAGGCTTGTTTTGCATGTTTATCTGAAAGCTGAACCTGTCAGTCTCTGTGCACCACTGCACGCCAAGTGCACGTTCCATCGGGAGTGTGTTGTGGCTTAAGTCCAGGTCTTTAACTGCAGGTGCTTTTTCATTGTCTGGAATAGACGCCAAGACTGTCTTGCTGTTACTCACCCACTTGGTCAGGTGAAAACCTCCTCTGGCGCATAAGGCTGTGAGTTCTTGTACCAGTCTGACTGCCTGTTCACTTGTTTCCACTGCTTTTAGGCAATCATCGACATAAAAGTTCCTCAGCACAGTGTCAACCGCCTCTGCACTCAAAATCATTATTCCATCTTCCGCAGTTCTTCTCAGAGCGTAGGAGGCGCAACTGGGTGAAGATGTAGCACCAAAAAGGTGTACTTTCATCCTATACTCTTCCACATTGCTGTTTAGATTGCCCTCTGGCCACCACAGAAACCGTAGCAGATCTGCGTCTTCATCCGGGACCCTAACCTGATAAAACATGGCCTCCACATCCGCCATCAGCGCCACTGGATGCTCTCTAAACCTTAACAGGACACCAATGAGGTTGTTAGTGAGGTCTGGTCCTTGAAGCAACTGCTCATTTAGTGAGATACCCTGATATGTGGCTGTGCAATCAAAGACTACTCTTATTTTCTTTTTCTTGGGATGGTACACGCCATGGTGAGTGATGTACCACACGCGGCCGTCACTGCGACTGAGTTGCTCAGTTGGTATTTTCTCAGCGTAGCCTTTTTCAATGATGTCTTTCATGAATAATATGTAGTCTTTATGGAAGTCTGGGTTTCTCTTTAATTTTCTCTTGAGGTTGTCAACCCGCTGCTGTGCCATGCAACGATTGTTGGGCATTTTGATGTTCACATTTCTTAGGGGCAAACTCAGGCTGTAATGCCCATCAACTAACTTGGCTGAGTTTGTAACCAGGTCCATAAACCTGTGATCATCCTGAGACATTTCTTCTTTTTCTTCACAGCTTCGTTCTGGGAAGTCTGTGTTGTACTGTTTCACTAACAGTTCTTCTATTTCCCTCACTTGAATACGATTGGCTGTGTAGCTCTGCGGTTTACCATCATCTGCTTGTAGGGAATCATCTTTTCTGAGAGGTCCATTAATCACCCATCCCAGGACGGTTTTAACTGCATATGGCCCTTTTCCTTCACTGTTTATGACTTGCCACGGCTCAATGGCTTTTGGGACATTGGCACCAATAAGCATTCCCACTTCTGCTTTAATACGAGGCAGGCGTACTTCCTTCAGATACTGCCAGTGTGCAATATCTTCCTGTCGTGGGATATTTTCTTTCTTTACTGGGATGTGGTTGTGTGTAAACACCTTTGGCAGTTCGATGTACATATTTTCTTCAAGACCACATACCTCAAGATCTGTAAGAACAACACTCTTCATTAACTTGTGACTATCAGGGTTGTCTTGTGCCATTGTGTCAAGAAGAAACTGGGTGCTCTTTCCTCTAAGATTCAGTTTTCTCTGAATGTCTTCAGTGCAGAATGTCGCGGTGCTGCCAGGGTCTATGAAGGCATATGTTTCCACATATCTCTCACTCTTCTTGGACTTAAGTTTAACTGGTACCACAGCAAGCACACATTCTTCTTCTCCAGCCCCAGTGTTTCCACTTGACTCTTGACCACACGACACATAGGCACTGGAAACTACATTGTTCCCATTATTGTTTTCTTCCACCTTCTCTGAAGCACTGTTATCCTCTGTCTTGACATGGAGTATGTCTGGATGCGACTGAGAACAAACCTGACACTTAAGTCGTTTTTTGCAATTTTTGCTAAGGTGCCCGAATGTAAGACATCCAAAACAAAGGCCCTTACTTTTCAGGAAGTCGATCCGTTCTGTGTTTTTCAACTCTTTAATCTTGTTGCATACAGACAGGGCATGATTCTTCTGGCAAAAGAGGCAAGGTTTATGAAAGGCTGTGAGAACATCTTTTACAGGGCTGCTTTTCTTAGCAGTTGCCTCCATGATTGTATCCTGCACACTTGTAGCAAATGTACTTTCTCTTTGTCCTGTTTTCCTGATGTTCCTCTCTTTTGTAGCCTTTTCTTTTTCTTTGAAAGTTTGTGGACTCTCTATAACATCTCCAAAAAGAGGATCCAGAGCTACTTTTGCTTGTCGGTCAATGAAGTCGACTAGATGAGAAAATCTTGCTCGTCCTCTTCCTGTCTCCTGGATCTCAAATGCAGTTGTTCTCCACTTCTCTCTGATCTTATAGGGAAGCTTCGAAATAACAACTCGCATATTGGTAGGATTATCCATTTCTTCCATGAATTCGATATCCTCCATGGTGTTCCTACATCCAATCAGGAAAAGAGCATAAGCACTTAATGCTTTACCATCTACAGCTTTGATCTGAGGCCATTTCAAAGCTTTATCCATGTATGCATTCGCAATCTTCAGCTCATCTCCATATTGCCTCTTGAGTAACTTTCTGGCCTCGAGGTAGCCTCTGTCAGGTGACATATGCTCACAGCTACGAACAAGTTCCTGCGGCTCTCCACTGGTATACTGCTCCAAGTAGTACAACTTGTCCTTATAACTGTCTGTTTTATCATCCACAGCATGCTCAAATGCCCTGACGAAGGATTTGTAAGTGAGAGGGTCACCTGTAAAAACTGGAATGCCTTTCGAAGGGAGATATGACCTCCTCTGTTGCTGTACCAGCATCTCAGTAATCGCATTCTGTCTCTGCATGACTTCATACAGTCCTCCTCCATTGTTAGCTGCCTGTGGGTGGATATGGCCGGGTGGCTTGGTCTGTTGTGTGTCTGGTAAAGGCTGCACCAATGTGTCTGGTAAAGGCTGCATCAATGTGTCTGGTAAAGGCTGCATCAATGTGTCTGGTAAAGGCTGCATCAATGTGTCTGGTAAAGGCTGCATCAATGTGTCAGGAACGTATGCTGCTTGTCCTCCTACAGCAGCATTCAAGGATTGCATAGCATTTGTACTCTCTTCTTTTGGCTTACTTTGTGAACGCCTTTGTGATAAAATACTGTTAATGCTTCCTTTCTCACTGTCATATTCCTCGAACACCTTGAGTTTTGCACTAGACTCTGCAATAGCTGTGTCAAGCGCAAGCTGTTCCATTTTAGCTTTCAGCTGCAGCTTTTCAATTTCCAACTCTTGTTTCCTCTTTAAAGCTGCTGAACGTGCCATCAGGGCTGCACGCTCTGCTTCTTCCTTCATACGTGTTGAGGACCCAGTAGTTGTTGATGAAGCAACTGAGGATTTCTTTTTACCATGACTACGTCCTGTAGTAGCTTGAGATACACTATCCTCTGCTTCGATGTCATCCTGACCAAGATTTTTTCTTGGTTTTTCTTTTGCACCTTTATCTCCACTTGCGCTGTTTTTATCTGTTAATTTCTTCTTCATTGCAGCACACCAGTTTCCAGTATTTTCAACAAAGTCTCTTAAGGGTGCTGATCTTGGTTCATACCAGTTATGTTGATCTGCTTGTCCCTCATCTTCACCCAATAAAGTCACAACTGCAGCATTTATATCCTCAAACTCAGTAAACACTTTGCAAAACTGGTCATGAAGCATTTCTCCTACTTCATCCACATTTGACCCATCAAGTTTCAAGTCTTCAATGTTTCTCATCATGCTTGTAAGCTGAGATAATTTACCTCTTCTGGATCCAATAAGCCTGCTTATTTTATCCTCTACTGCTTTCTCTGTGGGCTTTGGCGCCCTCTTTTGGTCAGATTCTTCCATGGCCACAGCACGAACCACCTGACAATCTGGCTGATATCCAAATCCACTTCAAAGCAATGCGTTCCTCGTTTACGCGCTGCACATCTCCGACAGGCTCAGGCACTTAACGAGGTAATTAAAGTAAGTTGGCCGGTTGAGAAACTTGTTGCAAAGGATTCATAGACTTACTTTCTTTCGTTATGAGGGCTTGGGATATAGTCCTCATCCATGCAGAAACGGCTTTAATCCACGTTAGTCCGTTCTTCTTTCCTTCGTGAGCGGAGTTTTTTGACTCACGTGTAGCGGCAATCTTTTGTCGGTCCAATAATCCTCTTCTACCGCCACTATTAAGCAAAACCTTCGGCAATAAGCTTGACTGGTAATGAATCTTCAGACGAAGTAACTCTGTTCAAAAACTTTACTTGAAAAGCAAAAACAAATTTACAAGATTCAATCTTAACTGAACCGTCAAAAAACTGTGTTGCTCCTTAGGCTGCTTAACCGTATCTGATGTTTAAGTGGCTGTGACATCACTAACTATCCACTTAAAGGAGCATTTCAACATTTTGCAGCTGAACTATTAAAACACTCATTATGGCTCTT
>CM077806.1:23400024-23507760 GCA_039737535.1 Lagodon rhomboides
ATCTCCATCTTCTGAATCTCATCCTGGACTTCAGTTTCTTTGTCATTAAACTGAAGGGAAAGAAAAGATGAGACAGGTTTCATCAGTTCACCTTAAATACAATAAACATCTTGAAAATATTGGAGGTCTTTCTTGATTGAGATGAGAATTTTATATAAATGAGTGAAAATAAAACAAATCAGTGAAAAATCAGTGAAATATGAACCTCTGATATGTTGGTTATTAAAGGATGTCAGTCAGAAGAAACAATAAGACAGGACAGGACGGTCATTTGACTTCAAGTAGAACAGAGAGGTCAAATAGTGATGCTAATGAAAAGCAGCAGTTTGTAGATGAATCACAGTCTCAGTTGTGTCTGATTAAACTGATCAGTGATCAGCAGAGAGTTCAGTCAGTCTGTCTCACTGTTCTTCCTCATTCACATCAACTGACTGAAGAGTTTCTGCAGCAACACTTGATGAGGTTTACACATTATTACTGTGTGCTGGTTCTTTACCCAGAACCTCTCTGATGCTCTGCAGCAGAACATCAACAGTGTTAAACATCCATCATGAGCACAGGAAGTGTTTAAGGAGGATATTAAAAAGGTCAAAGGTACAAATATTAAAATCATTGTAACAATGTGGAACTAAAGGCAAAGTCAACAAATCACAAAGGCTTCAAATTAACTTAGTTTATGATTAATGTAAAACACTTTAGTTAATGTCATTACATACATTTAAACAGTCATCAGAAATGAAAGCAGTGCTGATGAGATTTAAAGTTTGCTATCTGAAGCAAAGTCACGATTCTCTCTCTCTCTTTGTTAGTCTGATATTATTAGAGCCATTTCCGTATATTTTGTTACGTTCATAGAAAAAGCTTTACCAGCTTCATCGGTTTCAATTCATCAATCAATTAAGCATGCACACTGACACACAAAACGAAATCCAGTGATATCTTGAAGCCAGTTTGGAATGGAAAATACGGCAATGTCTTGTGTTTATGCTTCGGATGTGACATGTGGTGAAATGAAAATGCACATGGATGAATTCTATAAATATGGGCTGATGTTTATAAACAAGTTGAACTACGTGTGAACGTGTGAATAAAGATGGAAAGTATAAGGGATGTTGATGAAACGTCGGCTGATGCTGGCGCAGAGGAGAGATTTAAATCGCTCAGCGCGTCGCGCAAAGGGAGACTTGAAGCGTGCACGCGCAAAATGAATGAAATAAAAGCCTTGATGGAAACCGAAGGGAATGTTGAAAAGGTGAATCAGTCTGTTGCCTTGTTTCAAAGATCACTTCAAGATTTTAAGGAGATTCATGAATCACTCCGCAAAACTGGAGGACTGGCTAAGGGAAGAAATCTAAGTAACTCAAAATCACTCCGAAAGGAGGAAAAACAAACCAGCTATCTATCAGCTAACAAACTAAGGAACAAGCTAAGCTGTGAAAATTACAAAGGAAAATCACTCTTACGAGGAATACACACTTGACGATGAAGCAAGGTGAAAGACTGTGGCTGTGGCGAGATCTGTGGCAAGGCTGGCGAGACGATAAACGACACACTGGCACAAGACAAGGGAGACGCAGACTATTCAACACATGGGGGAAGGGAGCACCAGGTGAACACAATCGGTGATTAGGGGAGACACTCAGACAGGTGACACACAGGGAAGGGCAAGTGACCTGAAACGAGAGGAGAGTTACTTTTCAAAATAAAAGCAGTGACGAGACCAGAACACAAAATAAACCAAGACCTCACCGCAGTGTGACAGGTCCAGTATATGGCTGACTTGTTCTGGAGGAGATGGACCAGGGAATACATCCCACTTGTGCAGGAGCGACACAAGTGGAATAGCATCCAAAGGAACTTTGCTCCTTGAGATCTTGTTGTCATCATTGATGACAATGCCCCAAGAAACACCTGGCTCCTAGGACGAGTGGTCAAAGCATTTCCAGGAGCAAAGGGCCTTGTTCGAAGTGTTTTGGTGAAAACTAAAACCAACACAATCCAGAGACCGATTACCAAGCTCTGTCTGCTTCTGGAGGCAGCTAACGGAGTTTATTAATCTCTTTCTCTTGAGGTGCCTTTGAACAGTAATATAGACTCATACATGGATATGGACTGTTAATATGAACTTTTTGGCCGAGGCCAATGTCTTCCATTATGATAATTGCTCTATTAATGTATTGTTTGGTAATTGTTATGTAATAAGCAATTAGGGGCTGGTATATTAGAGCCATTTCCGTATATTTTGTTTGATTATTATCATTAACGTTATTGAACAAGAGTCTATGATTTCATTTGGCTGTTTTGATTCTTTATAATTGTGATGAGCCACCTCCCAGCCAATTAGGACACAAAAGGGGAGAGTGGCACAGGTGTCTCAGATGAGACAGGTGAGAGCCATACTGTTTTCAAACCACTCTCTTTTTATGTTTTACGTTTCTATCGATAATTAATCTTATGTTATGGACACTGCAAACCTTGACGCAAATAAAAGGATGTTTGGAACTCAAGAGAGAAAGGCAGTGATTGTTTTAATATAATTTGTAGGGGTGTCACGATTCTCCAAATCCTCGATTCGATTACATTTTCGATTCTAAGGTCACGGTTCGATTCGATTCTCGATTTTTACATGTATTTTTGTAAAGCACAGGTTGCTATGCTATTTTAGACTAGACTTTTATGCAATATAATATCTGACCTCTGTTCACAATGAACCACACTACTTGTCAAATTTAAAACATTTATTAATAACATAATGTAACAATAACTTATATCTTAAGTCAATTGGAAACTTAAACAAATTAACCTGCCATCTAGTTTCTCTTTTGTAACTGCAGTCTTCTTCACAGAAGATGACATTCAAGTTCACAACAAAACAAACAAAAAAATAAAACAGCCATGTCCATAGTCTTCTCTGAACAATTTAGTGTCTTAACAAACTATTTCTGTACAGTTGAAAATATACCACACAGATAATTGTTGCAAGAGTGGCGTAGCCCCTTTCAGGAATAGGGCGGTGCGTGAGGTGTGTGTGCGTAAGGTGCGTAAGGTGTAAGTGGGCGAGCGAGAGTGAGGGAGCGTGTGTACGTGCGGGCAGTGAACGAATGAGAGAAAGGAGAAGAGAAAGGAGTCGCAGTAGTAGCGACAGCAATAAAGTGTACAATATAGGCTGCAGTTTGGCTGTGAATAAAGGCGACGGCTCCTCCAGATACAGCAAAGCTCCCTGGTCTTATTTCCCGACCAGCTTAACACGTGAAAGGGGGTTCACCCCGAAGGGAAACAGAAACTTCAGCCCTGGAGGAAATCATCTCCCCTGTGCTTCCCGACCACGGTCCGGGAGCCGAACAGGAATGGTGTAACACCATGCTATCGTTTGACTGGCTGTAGCTAACAGCTACTGGCTTAGCTAGTAGCTAAGTTAGAGGAGGTTGACTCGCAGCACTTCAACACCTGTGTTTTTTTCCGTCTGACAAGCCGACCGGACGTGACGTGGAGGCGAGGCAGCATCGACGATTCTTTTTTTAATTCGAAATTCGAGATTGTGACTTAATTTCGGTCGATTCCGATTAAAAATCGAAATCGTGACACCCTTAATAATTTGGAGCGAGTCACGACCACAGCGATCCCCCTGAACAAAGGATGGCGTCTAGAAGCCGGTTGCCGGTTAAAATGCCGTGACAGACATCATCAGCCTGACTAGTTATCACAGGCAGTGGATGGCAGTCAGTCTTTCAGTATACGAGCCTGTATCACACTAATAATAGATATGAGGACAATAATCTCAATGACATCATCTCTTCAAAATGATTTGTTTTTACAGGATACACACTGTGTTGTGATATTTGTCATTTCACCTTTTATCATAAACTGAACAAATATTAAAGCTGTGAGACATTTAAGAACTGAGGACAAACGAGGCTGGAGACAAATCAGAGTAACATGTTGAAGAGACAAAGAGTTGAGTGGACAAGACATCTGAATTCATAAAGTTAATAATGATCAGATTAAGCAAGGGCAAAGTACCCAGATGGGTTGATCTCATCTATAGCTCTCCTCTAACCATGCACACATATCCACCCACTGAGAATATGCATGTGTACAGCTGGCCAATCAGAGCCTGGCTACTGATCACATGTGTTACCCTACATGAGGCCATGAAGACTGATAACTATCATCCTGTTTCCTTCAGCAAAGGCAAAGTTTACCCACTGATTTAAATTGTCCTATGATGGAGTCACGGTCAACAAGTTTGTCAGTGAAGAAAAGACTTCATGTCCTGACCTCATCACATCCACCAGCCCACATCATACCTCAGAGGAGACGACACAAAGAGCTGTGTCCTAAAGCCACCACCCTGTCTGGACTACCTCCACCTCCACCACTGGTCCTGGAGCCAGTGAACCAGCTCCGTGAAGGTTTTTACTCCCTGCTCTTTGTGTGACTAAGAATCTTTGAACTGAACTGAATAAAATGACTCAAGTGAACTGTGATTTTCACCTCTACAGCGGTCCTGCACACTCCAAACTGGACTTTCACATATTGACTGTGAATCCTCTTTACTGGACCAAAACCATCAGAGATACAGCAACTCACTTCACTCTGTTCTTCTAACTATCAATATAACACAGGTAGAGATATTTGGAAGTTGAATTTTGTGTTATAGTTTGAGAGAGTCTGCAGTGGTTCAAACTGGATACAGGAAACACATTGTTTCATTACAAGTCCCAGTTTTGTCTTCAGCCATTTCAAGAGCCCTGACACCAAAAGATGGTGAGTGTCAAATAAAAGAGAATAAGAATTCAAATTCTCCAGTTCTTACATTTTTCCCCCTTGCTTTTCTGTCTTATCTCTTTTTTTTTTTTTACTATTGTTTAACCTCCACTGATTTACTTTTACCCCTCTGTCTGTCTGAAGTGTGCCTTCTTTAAAAGGGAAACGATGCTCTGTATTAAAATATGACCAAATATACTGAATGTCTGATTGTCCCACCATCAATTAAAGCTGTCATAGCTTTGGATCCTGTTTCTCGATGTAAATATATTGTACCCCTCTTGCTTATAACTGTGTTTTTTCTGACTTTTGTTTTTCATTTACTCACATGTTTGTTCTTTTTTTTTTTTTTGCATTTTTCACATGTACAATACCGTCATTTGCCTCCCTCCCTCTTCAGTGGGCACCCCATCATTTTGGTTCTTCTCTCCTAAAAAAATAAAGTCAGTTAGATTAAAGCATAAAAGACATTTACTTGACTTGGGAATGTGCTGCAACAAATGAGGCAGTCAGTCTAAAATCATGTTATAAAGTAAAGACTCGTGGCAGTTTGACTGATTGAATTAAACTTAGACAAACCATTAATTTATCAACACTGTCACCAGTGGAATATGGATATTTTGTTCAAAAGAAAGATAATAACAAAAATCACATCACTTTTCCACATGAAAGTTGTGTAGCTTGACATTGACAAATAAATATAGTTTACTTGTGACTTACTGGTTTTGTTTTGACTCCACACATAAAAGACAAGAATCAGAATAACCAGGATGCAAACAGCCAAACTAACAGCCAAACCGACTGTGGTAGAAGAAGAACTGGACTGAACCTCAAAGAAATCATCTGAAATGATAAAACACAGAATAACATGGCAGTTAAAGAAAATGGGACTTCAGATATTTGAAACTTAAACAGTGATCACATCATGAAAGTAATAAGGTTTACCTGGAACATGTATCTTTGCCTCTCTGATCTGGTTGGTGCTGTTCTGTTGGACTCTACAGGTGAAGCTGTTGCTGTGTCTCTTCTCCACAGTCACTCTGCTGCTGACAGTATAGAGGTCATCAGGACCTCTGACTGTCTCTGTAGGTCCAGCAGAGAGGAGGTTTCCCTCACCGTCCAGCCAGAACACCTCAGGTTCTGGATACCAGCCTGTAGACTCACACTGTAGAACCACTCTGCTGCTGTCTTTGGTCTTCTGGACAACAGGTGAGGAGGCAGCACCTGAAGACAAGACAAGAACAACCTACAGTCACATTTATGTTCTGGGGTGACCTCTCGTGGTCAACGCTATAATGATGGCAGCAACGGAGGAAGTCAGGTGACGTGACAGAGACACATTTAAATCAAGTCTGAAGTCTCCATTAGTCCCTCAAAGGACACTGATCTGTTTAACCGCTGTGTGTTCGGCCACCAGCACATAGCTTGAAGCCAGGTGATCTCCGAAACACATCAGCCGCTCAGGGTAGCCACCATCAACCATCTGTAGTAGTTTCTATGTGGAAAAATCAATATAAGAGCAAGATATCTCCTCTTACCTACAACAAGCTGAACAACATGGTCTTTGTCCAGTGCTGGAATGAAGCATCTGTACCGTCCCTCATCAGATATTCTCACTCTGGAGAGTTTCAGTGAAACGTTTCCGAGCTTCAGTTGATCAGTGAGCACTGATGTTCTTCCCTCGTACAGTGAATTTTTTTTACTCTCCAGTTCCACTCCATCACGCCACACATAGACAAATCTGGGGTTCAGGTCGGGTCTCGTCCACTCCACTGTCATACCAAAAGCATCCATGACAGGGTCCAGGAAGCTCGGCAGAACGACGTCCTCACCAACTGTTGCCACTATTGGCCGAGTCGGACCGATCACATGAGGCTGACCTGAAAAGAAAACAGGCTTTTCATTTTACTTTCTGCATCAAATGCAGAAAACACCTGTTTAAGAAAATCAGACATATTTAATTCACCTCTACATATGTGTGTCAGGAGAAGGAGCACCAGGACACTGAAGGCACCAAACTGAAAGTTCAGGGCCGGACTGAGTCTCACATGAATCATCCTGGAGTTCTGAAAATAGAAACAAAACAAAAGGAAAAGTTTAGCAGGATGACGACACAGAAACAGTTTTAATTCACGTGAATGATCCGGCTTTTCAACAGCTAAAACAACTCACTTAACACCTGTTTTGTCAGGTTGATACTAACTTTACTACTTTAATACGTTTTACTTATGTATTCATACGTTGTTTGTGTTTTTAACTACGTTGTGTCATGTACTGTTGTTTACTGTCCATCTGTGTGATCAGTGTTTTGTTGTGTTGTTTCTTATCTGTTGTCATCTTTATGTTCCTATTCTGTTTATTTGTTCTGTGTTGTGTTCGTCTGTTTCTGTTTGTTGTCACATTTTTGCAACTCTTCTGTTTTAGTTGTGCTCTCGACGTCACCGAGAACAAGGACTCTGTGATTTTACAAGATTTAGATGAAGGTTGAGCAAATTGATGATTTTTTCTTTTAGATATCACGATTATGGTTCTAATTGTCCTTTATTGCTTTTATTCTTTTATTGATTTATATATTTCTTTTTTTAATTCTCTCTTTTCCTTTTTTCTGTGATCTTTCCTGTTGTATCACTTTTAATCCTGTTACTTGTAGTTCATCATATTGAGTTGTTGTGTTTTTACATTTTCTGTTCTGCCTTCTTGTTTTAATTCACCTCAGACGACTCTTCCTTGTGTTAGTCTTGGCTGCTGACTGTTTATTCTGTAACATCATCTTCCTGAGATTCCTGCTTTTGCTTGATTGTCAAAGCACCTTGTAAACTCTGTTCTTAAAAGTGCTCTATAGAAATAAAGTTTATTATTCATCATAAATAACACAGGGGTCAAACCTTTTTTTATTTTTATTTTAATGACATTAAAAAACCCTCAGATATACAAACTAAACGTGCAGCTGCGGTTTTCACATCACAATCATCAGACTGATGACATTAATATCCATAACCCTCCTCAGTGTGACAGCTGACCTGCAGCGCCCTCTGCTGGTCGTTCACACACATGTCACCTTCATGTCAGCAGGTGAATTCAACTGTAACGAGGCTGCTGTGTGAATCCAAACGTGACTTTGTACAACTGTACAACACTTTTAACACAGTTGTTTTATTTAACACAGTTAAATAAGAGACAGAGCTCACTCAGAGTCCTTCACTGCGCCTTTACGCTTAGTTTAACTTTACTTTCACTTTCGATCGTGGCAGCTATTATTACATCATTACATCATCACTGCTCCAATATCGCCCGATGATATCACATCACATTAATGTGAATGAAACGTTTAGATGAACCTGAGCTTACCTGCAGCCTCTGAACACATACAGTACACAGTGTGTAACATTGAAAACGTGTCCATACCTGTTTGTCTGTCCCTGTCTGAACGGAGGGGAGATAGGGAGGGTCTCTGCTCTCTGGTCAGCTGCTAAAAATGGATCAGTGTTGCTTTCAGAACACATGCTCAAGATTTTACCATGGTGCAGATACGGCGGGGGGTGGGGGGGGGGGAACCGGGGGACATGTCCCCCCAATTTCTGAAAAACATGAACTGCCCCCCCCCAATAAAAATACCCTAAATTATTCAAAATTGAACAAATGTATTTTCAGATTTCACATTCTTCACATTTTAGATTCACATCTAAAAATAAATGATTGAAATGGTGGAACAAATAATGTTTGACAAATATATTTCTGACTCCACATTCCATCTCTGGTCTCCTCCACTACAATGCAATGAAAGGTTAGGTATTTACACAGACGCTGCTAACTGGCATTGTAAAAACATGATCAGTTAGTTTTCACAACTTGGTTTGGGCTTCATATTTTGATATTCATCCATATCAATTAATCATGCATAAAGTAGTCCCATACACTAGGAGAAAAGGAAGATGGTGAGAAGAATTGGGGATCTGGGAGGGTTGGAGGGAGGTGAAAGATAAGAACATGAGTAGACATTACATGCCCGAGACCCTTAAAATTAGGATTTATTAATACAACAGTTACGTAAGCAGTGATACGTGCTGTTGGCTGTTTAGAACAAATTAACAAGAAAGGTAAGCACAATAAATGATTCCCTGTGCAGTACTTTTTGAATGATATGGCGAGCCTCTACGAAGTTGTGATTTATGGTGGCATGGTATGAGTTGCATACGGGCAAAAAAAAAAAAAAACATCACTTTTGTGTCCCCCCCAAACCTGACATCGGATCTGCACTCCTGGATTTTTACTGTATTCATGTGTAACATGTCATTAATGTGAGGAAACAAGAGTATGTTCAACAGAGGAGATCACATTCATGTGGAAAGACTTCTGATATCAGGCTTTAATGTCATCAGTGATGATTTATGAAACATCTGAGAGCTTCTTCTTCTTCTTCTCCTTCTTTTTCTTCTTCTTCTTCTTCTTCTTCTTGAGAGGAGTGTGAGAGGATTGAGCTGAGTGAATGGAAGATCTTTCTTTCCTTTTTTTCCCCTTTTCTGTTCTTTATTTTTTGAAGTATTATCAGTTGTGGTTGTTTTAGTTGGTTGGTGTTGTGTTCTGGTGGTTTTGTTGTAGTTTATAGTTGTTTTGTGGGTGTTTGTTGCCCAGTCTTTGTCTGAGAGGCCACGCACTCAGACGCCAGGTGGCTTCTCCGGGCTGTCGCGGAGGCACAGCATCAAGACTGGTGCCGGGTCTCCGTGCAGCGTGGAGGAGGTGGCGTTGGTTGTGGGGGAGATCATCGGGCACAGCTCGGTAAAGTCTGCTGCCCGCATGAACAAGACAGTGGTCTTGTTTTTGGAGAAAGTGGAGCAGGTGAATATGCTGGTGGAGACAGGGATCACTGTGAATGGGCAGTTTGAGCCGGTGCTGCCGCTGACGCAGCCGGCATCAAGGATCACTCTTTCTAACGTGCCTCCGTTCATCAGTGATGAGTTCCTGATCAAAGAGCTGTCTCGGCATGGAAAAGTTATATCACCGATTAGAAAAGTGCTGTCGGGGTGTAAATCGCCTTTGTTGAAACATGTTGTGTCTCATCGTAGACAGCTCTACATGATCCTGAACAATAAATCGGAGGAGTTCAATTACCGCTTCATTATACGTGTGGAGGATTTTAATTACACACTGTATGCAACCTATTCAGTGAGTAAATGTTTCGGCTGTGGTGAGGAGGGGCACCTCGCCGAACGGCCCGTTCCTGCTGCGCGTCGGCGGTGGTCCGGTGACGCGGGGCGGGATGGAGCTGTGGAGATCCCTGGGTCGGACAGGGCGGTGGCTGAGCGTCATGCGGAGGAGAGACCGAGCCAGGATGGTGAACACACTGAGTTGAGAAGTGAGAGGGAGGTAGGTGAAGGTGGGGAAATGGCTGAGGTGACAGGTGAGGTGGGTGAGACAGGTGAGCTGGGTAAAACAGGTGAGGTGGGTGAGACAGGTGAGGTGACAGGTGAGGTGGGTGAGACAGGTGAGGTGACAGGCCAGGTGGGTCAGACAGGTGAGGTGACAGGCCAGGTGGGTCAGACAGGTGAGTTGTGTGAGGGCGATGCAGTCATGGAGAGCTGTGTGTCTGAGGGGGCGCCTGTCCCTGTGAAGCGATGTAGTAAGCGCAAGAACGTGTTGCTGAGGCTGTGTGTCTGACTGTAGTGAAGTGTCTCACACCCAGATAACTGCCAGTCAGGAAAAAAAAATTGTACCCTGAAAAAATGTTTAAGTTGTTTCTGCAGCAAACTAAAGGTGTGAAGGGCCTCGATTTGGAGCAGCATTTTCCAGATCGGCTCACCTTTTATAGCTCCGCAAGACAAATCATTAAAAACAGAGCAACATCAGAGCTCACTGATCAAGAGATATTCAGACTGAAAAAACAGTTGATTAAAGTGAGACAGCAACTTAGTTTTTAATGATGATGAAATTGTTGGTTATATTTTTCTTATCTTTTACTGTTTTTGTTTTTAACATCTCCCTCATAATGGATTCTTTTAGAGTGGGGACGTTGAACGTAAACGGTGCCAGAGAGGCAAAGAAAAGGGCCCTGGTTTTCGACACAGCACGGATGAGACATATTGATGTGTTGTTTTTATAAGAAATTCATAGTGATGCAAGCAATGAGGCAGACTGGAACAAAGAGTGGGAAGGACAAGTGGCTGTAAGCCACAACACCACTCTCAGTGGTGGAGTGGGCTTCTTGTTCTCCAGAACATTCACTCCATCTTCACTGGAGGTCGAGCATGTAGTACAGGGGAGGTGTCTTTTAGCTAAAGCACAGTTTGAACATCACACTCTGGTTTTTATCAATATCTATGCTCCAACCAATGGTACAGAGAGGAGGAGCTTTCTAGAAAAAGTGAATAATAGATTGAATTGCTGTGGTTCGGAGGATTTGTTATTCTTGGGAGGGGATTTTAACTGTACTGAGTACGAGTTTTTAGATCGTAATCATGCAGAGCCTCATCCAGCCTCCCAACACACTCTGAAGCAGCTGGTCCACTCTCATGGCCTTGTGGATGTGTGGAGAAGGATGCACACAGACTGCAGACAGTACACATGGTCCCACCTGAGAGAGGACAGGATCTCCTTAGCCAGACTTGACCGTATTTATTGTTTTAAGCACCATTTTAATGTTTTTAAGAGTTGTAAAATTATGCCAGCTGGTTTTACTGATCATTCTTTGGTTTTGTGTCATGTTGTTATTAAGAATATTCTACCTAAGAGTGCGTACTGGCATTTTAATTCTGTTTTAACCTTTGATAAGGGTTTTAGAGAGGCTTTAAATTATTTTTGGACTTCTTTTAGACAAAGGAAAGCTGATTTTACATGTCTTAGGCAGTGGTGGGACCATGGTAAAGTCGAGATAAAGCTTTTGTGTCAGCAGTATACTTTCAGTGTGACAAGAAACACCTGTAGATCTATTAAAGACCTGGAGACTGAAATCGTGGAATTAGAGACACTCAGTGGTTCCACAGGAAATCGAGGGTATATTGAAACCCTCAAGTCCAAAAAAATGGCTCTAGCCAACCTGCTAGATACCAAAGTACAGGGTGCACTGGTCCGGTCCCGGGTTCAAAACATCACCGAGATGGATGCTCCCTCTAGCTTCTTCTTCGGCCTGGAGAAGAAGCACGGACAGAGGAAGGTGATCCACTCTCTGCTCTCGGACACAGGGCAGGAAGTCACTGAGCCTGGCCAGATACGAAAGCGATCTCTTTACACCAGTGAGTATGAGGAGTATGAGGAGAATGAGGCTTTGTTTGAGGGGTTCTGTGGTGAGCTGCCTCAGGTCTCCATGGAGACCAATTCACAGCTTGATCGGCCACTGCAGATGGTGGAGCTGAACGCCGCTCTGCAGAGTATGCAGGGACGGCGGGCTCCTGGCATCGATGGCCTAACTGTTGAGTTTTATAAAGCCTTCTGGAACGTCATAGCACCTGATGTTTTAGAGGTTTTTAATGAAAGTCTGGCCTTAGGTTCTTTGCCACTGTCCTGCCGCAGGGCTGTCGTAGCTCTTCTACCAAAAAAAGGCAATCTACAGGACATCAAGAACTGGCGCCCTGTGTCCCTGTTATGTACAGATTACAAGATCCTGTCCAAGGTCCTAGCTAACAGGCTGAGGGAAGCTATGGAGCAGGTCAACCAGACCTACTGTGTGCCTGGCAGGTCTATGGTAGACAATGTCTACCTAATTCGAGATGTTTTGGGAGTCTGCAGCTTATTGAGTATAAATACTGGTCTTATTTTGCTAGACCAGGAAAAGGCATTTGACCGTGTCGAACACAGCTTCCTCTGGAAAATCATGGAGAGGTTTGGGTTCGGCACTGGTTTTATTGCCAAGATCCGGGTGTTGTACAGTAACATTGAGAGTATGCTGAAGTTCAACGGTAGTCTGTGTGCTCCTTTTAGAGTGCATAGAGGCATCCGGCATGCTCTGTCTGGGATGCTCTATGCACTCTCCCTGGAACCCCTTCTCCGTAAAATACGCACAAGCATTGATGGCCTGATTTTACCTGGTTTTAACAAGAACGTTGTTTTATCTGCTTATGCAGACGATGTCATCGTCCTGGTAAAAAAATCAAAAAGACGTTGACATTTTAGCTAATTTAACTGACCTGTTTAAAACTTTGTCTGCAGCGAGGGTGAACTGGAGTAAAAGCGAAGCCCTTGCTGTTGGTGGATGGTGTAACGGCCTCCCTGTTCTTCCAAAAAATCTGTCCTGGAGAAAAGATGGTCTCAAGTACCTTGGTGTTTTCCTGGGTAACGAAATAATTATCAAAAGAAACTGGGAGGGCATCATAGGAAAAATAGAGGGCAAATTGAATGCTTGGAAGTGGCTGCTCCCTCAAATGTCTTTTAGAGGTTGTGGCACCGTCTGGCCTGTATGGATCCCCCATCAGGTCTTTTATCCCAGATCCAAGAAAAAATAGTGAACTTCTTCTGGGATGGGTTACATTGGGTGCCACAGGGGGTGCTGTTTCTTCCAAGAGAGGAGGGAGGACAGGGCCTCATCCACTTGGCCAGCAGAACTGCTACTTTTAGATTACAGTTTATCCAGAGGTTTCTGACAGGACCAGCAGATCTGGTGTGGAGAGAGGTGGCCAGCTGCATTTTCAGACGTGTGAGTAACTTGGGACTGGATGCTGCACTGTTTTTAACTGAGTCTAATGTTTTTAAGTTAAAGGGGTTGCCTCCATTTTATCAGGGTGTTTTTAAATCATGGGCCCTGTTCAAATGTAGCTCTAGGAAAAGCTCTAACTCTCTGTACTGGTTGTTGAATGAGCCTTTAGTTCATGGAGCCAGGCTTGACGTCTCCAGCAGAGCCACACCTGGGCTGATGGCATCGCTGTGCCGGACAAAGACTCTGATCCTGAAGCAGGTGGTGGACGCTGCAGGGCCGGCGCTGACAGATGACTGATGATGTCTGCAGTATGAAGGCTTCATGTTGTTGCTCTGTGTCACCTCACTCAGGAGGGAGCTGTCCTACACTGCCCTCTGCAGTAAACCATCCACTGTCACCACCTGATACTGCCCATGACCCTGAAGACTAAATCACTGATGATATTATTAACAATATTAAAGGTAATGGTGGATAGAAGGTGAACAAAAATTACAATAAAAGTTTAATCAACAAAACATGAGTGAAACTGTAACCATTTACAATGTTCAACCCTCATGTGGGAAACTCAAATCTGGGCCACAAGCTTTAGAAACATCATCCTTATAATGAATAATTACATCAGCACCATGCACATAGTACAGAATATACAGCATACAGTAAAGATTTATCTGCACAAACAATGTCAGGCCTTCGGGGGGCAGCAGTGAGCTTAGCCAATCAATCATCAGTGTTTTTAAAAGTGTCTTTTCCCAATGATTATCCACGTGTTCGTGATTTCTTTTCAGGACGTGTCAATCAACATTAACACATAAATACCCAGTAATCTTTTAACTTACAGTGCTGATGACCATGCAGTATATCATTATGGCATAAAGCATAGGGATACACAGATTCCATGGGGAATTAAGATACATCTGTTACAATTAAAATCTAAATATTAAAATGTATTAGTATAACTGGAAATATTGGTGTGTAGGATCTTTTGAATAAACCCGTATTAGTCATTAGTTTGTATCTATGCATTCATAGGAAATGTACTGTGTTAGCAAGGTTATCATGCTATTAAAAGTTCACTACATTCATTGACTAACAGCATTTATAGGACACGACTACACTGTCAGCGGTTTACATGTTTGCAGCTGTAAACTCAGTGTATGTGCTGATGTATCATCATCATGTTAGTATTTGACCACAATGAGTTTATTTTAAAATCTGCAGATGTTCTGTCTTTGTAAACAGACGTGTGAACAAGCAGAGCAGATAGAAACAAAATGCTTTAACTGTTCCACTGTAATATAAATAGAAACAGATGCTTTCAGTTCGCTAAAAAGCCATAAAAAAATCCTGAAATGCACAAAAGTTAAATGAAAAAGCTAAAATACGATAAGACTAAATACATGTTACAGTCCTGTGTCCCTCCACACACATACTGGATGTATGGACATAGACTCTCCACCATAAATCGTCTCTCCTCCTTCTCTCTTCTTCACTGCAATGTCATTACTCAGTCATGCCTTTAATACACATACGATGTACAAACATATCTGCAACACATGCTTCTGCTTACTTTTTTCATCTATAAATATACGGAGCAAAGACTGAGTTTTTATTGCCTAATCGATCAGATAATACAAGCAGCTGTCTTCCGTTAGAGGTGGGTTGATACTTGGAGAGGGAGCTGGTGTTGCAGTGGAGCTGGATACTCCTGGTCCTGTTATAAAAATAAATGAAATTATGCCAGTTAGAAAATACTTTATTTTAAGCTATAAAAGAAAATAGGTTTTAACAAAATAAACAAAAGAAGGTTTTTGGGGGGTTCTAAGTGAGAGTCACTTTGATTTTAGTGGACTTGGTTGCGGAGTCTTACCCGTGCTCAGAGTGTAGACACCTTGTCCAGTCGAGGATTGATCTGATAGAGAGAAAACAGTGTAAGTCACATATACTTTGACGAGGACAGCAAACAAATTAAACATTGAAATATTAGGGTAATGTATGTGGTTGTGCTATTGATCAGTTTAAGTTGTCTCTGTATATATCTCCCCTGAGCTGCACAACTCACATTTTATTATCAGTTATTTGCAGATGACACCCAACTTAACATTGGTGTTGAAAACTTATCCAGATGTCAGATTATTTAAAGTATTTAAAGATGGTTATTCTAATAATTGTGGCTGTCATCAGTATAATTGTTTTTCAGAGATTGTTTGGGTCATGTTAGTTTGGCCTGAAATTATAAAATGTTTTAAATTTGATAATTGTAATGTTCAATCAAAGTCTTCTCAAATAACAAATACTTTTTATTATTTACCCTATTCCACCTGTACACAGTTGAACACTTCACAGGGTAAATGGACTTGTATTTCTATAGCGCTTTTCCAGTCTACTGACCGCTCAAAGTGTCAGATTCACTCAGTCACACCCACATTCATACATGCATTCATACACTTATGGCGGAGGCTGCCATGAAAGGTGCCAACTGCTCATCAGGAGCAATTTAGGGTTCAGTATCTTGCTCAAGGACACATTGGCATGCAGGTAGGGGGAGCTGGGATTCTAACAAGCGACCTTTTCATTGCTAGATGACCTGCTCTACCTCCTGAGCTACAGCTCATGAATGAATATGACTATTTCTTGTATGTCTCCTAATAAAAATAAAAGGATAGGGTTCGTTGTCATGTGCATCCTATAGAGATGCACTACTCGGCTCAAGTTAAGCCAACACAGAAGCTGCTAACTCGTTTCTGTCTGTGGGTTTCTGGTGTGGTTTTTGTCTGAGACGCTAATAAAGAAAGCTAAAATTACCAAAGCTAAAGGAAATGATGCTGAGCTAAGCTCCTGAGGCACACACAGGCTAAGATGCTTTAAAACCGAATGCGTGACCTTTTTAATTCAGCGGTTTGCAACCCTTTCTGCTTGTGACACCACACTTCTCTTCACAACCACTGTTGTCAGGAATAACTTATAGGGTGATGAAGTTGAAACTGTTTTAGCGATTTGTGGTTTTATATGAAAAAAGGCATAACAGTTGACATTTCAGGTTTGTCAGTGTAATGTGAATTACCTTTTTTCTTCCTTGGTTTTGTGACAGCGGCCTGTGTGTCCTGAGGTTCATCTGCACTGGTCTCTGCAGACATAATCATAAAAATGTTAAATTGTGTCAACAAGTAGATTTCTGTGTATGTAATCATGAAGTTAATTACCTTTTTCCTTTCTGTGTTTCCTGACGACAGTATATGTTTGCAGTTGAAGATCACCTACACTGGCCTCTGCAGACACTAAAAGAAAACTTTTAAAACAGTCACTAAAATCTGGATCCAAGATGTGAGTAGCAGATAGGTTAATACTTAAGATTAGCACAAATGATCATTTGCTTTGATTACTATTGACAATGTGTATGACAATCCATCAGGCGTTGTTTTATCAGCCTGCTCCTTGGATCAGAGTCTACAGTAACTTGTAGAATTTGATCCAAGATTAGATTCTAATGGATACAAAACTTAATGTACGATAGTATTTTTAATAAATGTATGTTGATGTAACAAACTGTACATTGAACACCACACTTAGAACACGGCATCAAATACTAATTTAATGAAGTATCTTTAAATTTCTTACCTCCATGCTTTATGTAGTAACATCCCATCGCCAACAGCACTAGAATAGCCACAACTAACACAGATACAACCATCCGAAGCAGACTGGAGACATGACTATCAGGATGCAGGGTCCCTTTTTTGTATGTTGGAACAAAAGAAAAAAAAAAGAAGAAGAAAATAAAGTGGCTTCTCAATGCACGTTAGTTATTTCAATATAAGTGTGATCCTTTCCTAACTATGACCAAGTACCTTTTTAAACCTAACAAAACTGTGACTGTCTGACAACGTCAATAATAAGAAAATATATATGTAAAAACAAAATGGGCCTTAAGTCAGGGAAGGTTGGCCACACTGTCTTCTCTCACCTCCGACAACCAGCCGGCTCTCTGGTGATTCTCCAGCTCCGGAGATGTTACACTTGTACTGTCCTTCATCAGACTTGGAGACATTGTGGATGATCATCTGTCCTGTAGAGCTGCTCCCAACGAGAAGGCCATTTTTATGGAAATAGGCCGTGAAATTGGAGGGGGTTGTCTTGTTTCTGCAGTGCAGAGTGACATCTTCTCCGTCCTTCACAGGAAGCGCAGGACTCTCCAGGATCACAGGACCAGCTGAAAACCATTATCGAGAGTCAGAGTAAACTTCCATTTGTAGACAATTACATATTTTCTTAAACAGGATCTTCATTTTAATGTTTTTTGGTAGGCAACATTCGAAGTACATATGTGTTGAACACACCTGTCACTATGATGTTGACAGAGTTGCTTTTCTGTCCTTCAGCTTCGCACCAGTATTCTCCGCTGTCCATTGAAAAGGCAGTTGCAATGTTGCAGGATCCAGTTATCTCCACTCTAATGTTACATATGGTGTCAGTTCCTTTGATATTCCTCATCACTCTCATTTCTCTCAAATGTTTAAAAACGCCCCTGCAGTTTATAGAGACGGACTCATATTCAAAGAGCTGCAGTCTGGGTGGGGTGATAGAAGGAAAAGTCGCATCTGAGAAAGAAAAAACAAGACAGACATGACATTTTTTTCTTCTGATAATTACTTAGTTTGAGAACTATGTTAAAAGGTGATGGATCGTATTTATTGTCAACAAGACCATATTTTTATGATCACAGATTAATTTTGCATCATGTGAACAGTTAAAAGTACATTTTAATTTGTTCTGAAGTATGAACTGGATATAAAATGATAAAATATTCAAGTTATTCACTTACCAGCTTTGTGAGAGTTGTGCTGAACCTGCGCACACAGCAATGCCAAGACGTTCATCACTGTAAAGACAAGGAAACTCCAATTCAGACACTTCTGGCAAAAAACCTCATCAGGGATCATCTTAGGGACATGGAGGATATTACAGTGAGGATGCAGTGATCTGTGACGGACTCAGTACTCACACAGTCTGCTGCAGAGAGCTGTGACCTCCATGTTGACTTGCTGCTGGCTGACTGATCGTTAGGGTGAGACACAGCACAACGAGGTGAGCGCTTCCTCTTCCTGTGGAGCTTATTTCTGGGGGCTGAGGCTTCGCTTAAGTCTGAGCTGCTCTGAGAGAAGCAACCAGAACTTATCTAAAGTAAACCCTTATTATATTCTCTACATTTGTAACAGAACAATGTCACATCATCAATGTAAAATGAACTGCATCTGTTGGACGCTTGGTCAGAGGCCAACAGTGACGCTCGACCTACCCCTCTAGTGTTAGTACTGGATGTGAATGGCTCTGTGGTCACGTTAGCAATAATACATATGCAACCTCCACCTCCGGTCCTCCGGTGTTTTGGACTGTTATTGACACTGTGAAGTGCTTACTGGTTTAGGCTTTGAAATCTATTACCCTGGTCTCTTGGACAAAGTTCAGTGTATGACCTATTCAACCACCCCTACCATCTACCAACTTGGACATAGTACTGCACTAGAGGGGCGCTTCAAGTAATGTAAGTACAGCGTCACATTAACCAGGCTGTTGTTTTTGACATGTTGACATGAGAACAGGCTGCAAACCCTTATACAGCTTACGTGATTTACACCATAAACTGCTTCTGGTAATTAACCACAGTGATGGGAAATTTAGTTTGTGGCTGACCACTGTGGGTGAGTGCATCTAAAATGGTCAGCAGTTCATCGTGTATGAGCGCATTCAGACGAGTGAACAGGCAGTGCACACAGACCAACGTCTCAAAAATACACTCTGATGCTGTGAGAAGGCAGGGTAAGGTATTATTATACTGGTGATGTCGACCACCGTAGTCATTTTTGTAACGTGTTCATGTGCTTTGCTTCACCCATGACTGTTTATGACTGTGAACTCCAACTGATACTCTACATTGTCATTATTAATACTCTTGACTGTCTGTCAGTATACTTATAATATATATAATATATATCTATACAAATTAATGTCTTTTGTTGCATGCTCTTAAAATCTAAAAATTTCAATGGTTATGTTCATTAATTAATCAAACCTTAACTCTTCAAGGACTTATAGGTTGTTCTGACAAAATATTGCTAAAAAAAAGAACCAACCCCCCCAAAGCAACAAATGTGCTCATTAATTAAGAGCTACTGTTTTTCATTCTGCCAATTTGTAGATTATGAATAAATATTGGGTCTGTACAGAGTTAATATTTGTCTCTGACCTCGTCATTCCCATCAACCAAGCACCGAACCCCACAGGGAGTGACGATACTAAATAACGAAGTACATAAGAGACAGCAGTGATATAAACCAAGTTTATTCTCATAGCAAGTTTCACATAAAAAGGCAAGTCAAAGCATGAACTGCATCACATAATGCATTAAAACATTACACAAGAAAAAAAGCGTGACAAGAAGGTACAATTCAAACTTTATGAGAATTCACATTTTACAGAAAATCAGCAAAAGTGACAAGACAATGTGCATCAAGATAAACAACTGTTGGTGCTAAATAAGTAAAAGATGCCCCTAACCCTAACCTACATGATCATTTACAGTATTTGCAAAGCTTGTCTCCATTGCACTTTCACGTTTAAAATGTTTTTTTGTTTTTTTTTAAATGCTATCCACTCAGGTTTTAGTATCAGCGAAAGTGAAAATGTCCTGGAAAACAGGTGAAGGTGAGGGTGGAGGTGGACCTTTTTAAATTCTATACAAACAGCAGTAGCCACAACTTCCAGAAAAACATGCTGTATGATTATAAAAGTATGTCATGTGAGTCTAGCAGTGGACCGAGTCGATTGCCTGAGCTGGTGTACAGACTCAGATGAATTAAATCACCACTCCTGCATTAATTCAGTTCCTTAGCATGCACCTTCAACTAGAATGTCTCCTCCAACTTTCAGTATGGCGACTCCGCTGTCTCTGACCTGTAAGACGAACAGGATCTGTGAAAACGCTGGAAAAACAATCCCTCCACACAGACCAGAGATGTTGTGTTCTGTACATCAGTATTACACACAAGCATGCACATCAGTGCTTCCTCGTATAATTAGTACACTTGCTCATATGCAGCCAAATGGAGCTGTTGAGGGAACAGAGGATCAATATTGTAAAAGACAACTGGACAAACTCTGAAAGCACTTGCACCATGTGCTTTAGACCCTGAGCCATAGATCGTTTAAAACCTTCATTAATGGAGTTTTTTCAGTTGTCAAGAATACGGTGCAGATGTTTCGGAAATTGCTTTGGTGAGCTCATGATATGAGTCGATGTGATGTGGTTGCAAAATCTAGAAAAGATTATTTGATTTCAGACTGATCTGTGTACTTGGAAAACATACAGGTAGCTCACCGGTTTGTTGAAAAGCAAAAGCACAGACGAAGGGAGGAAAGATCGATGTTCCTGAGAGAATTAAAGAAACACCAAATTTAAAACATGTACAAGATGTTGATCTGCCAGGAAACATCACAACAACTTTAGTCATTCTTAATCAAAATGAAAACTTACTAAAAATCAACTGCAGTGATGACAAATAATAAGATTAATAAGATAAGATATTTTAAGCAAATATTGGCATCACATTCTACATCAAAGAGCCTGCTTTAACTTGGAATCAGTTATTTCTGTACCTTTTTTTGCTGTAGTAAAGCAGTGCTATCACCAACCCCAGAGCCACCAATAAAACAGTGCCAAAGATCCGTAGTACAGTGAAGCCATGATGGGAACATTCAGGGGAAACATAGCAGTCTTCATGACAGGATCCGATCCCTGCAAGATGTATGTATTTTTACATGATTTCTTAGCATTAAAAAGTAATCTGCATTTTTTACCAGTTTATTTACTCCATACATCTGTAGGTGGGCTCTTTAGAACCATTTCTATTCATACAATACGACCAGTAAAAAGGCAAAACTCCATAATAAAAAAATAAAAAAATCACAAAAACAATTTAAGGTTTGGCTAAAGGAGAAATGGTAGTGAAAATAATAAAAGCGCAGTCCAGTAAAGTACAAGCATGGCTAAAAATTCAAGTTATGGTGACGCAAGATTACATGCTGGTCAATCTTCATGGAAAGTGTAGTCAATCTGTTTCTATCGGTGGAAAATATCTGTAGATTTGAATGATGTTTCAAACCACCTACAAATATGGTTTGGATCAAATTTGCTAAAATCGCATTTCATGTGGCTGGCAGTCTGAACATAACTTAAGTTGAGACCCTGTTATCGCTCACCTCTGACAGTCAGCTCGCTCTCTGGTGATACTTCAGCAACAGAGATGTTACACCTGTAAAGTCCCTTATTAGACTTGGAAACACTGTGGATGGTCATCTCTCCTGTAGCGCTGCTCCCAATGTGGACTCCATCTTTATAGAAATCGGCAGAAGTGAGGTTGAACGTCTTGTTTCTGCAGCGCAGAGTCACATCTTCCCCCACCGTCACAGGAACAACGGGACTCTCCAGGATCACAGACCCAGCTGATCACCAGGTGAGGGTAAAAAATATTTATATTTGTTAAAATTGATTTAATATGTAGTGTTGCTTTCAATTAAAGAACAAGTAGGTAAGTAAGCAAACAAATGGTAGCATGTAGAAGCAGCCTACTTAAGAGGTGAACATCATGCTAACATCATAGTATACTCTCTACAACTCATCTAAAACACTACCATTTACACTTTGTGATATGAGCCATTTTTTTTTTTACGTTTTAATATTAAAATATGGTAATCAATACACCCACAAATCAAATAGCTGCATGTCAGACACCATTCAAAACCTTTTTTTGTTATTGCTATTGGCTGAACACACCTGTCACTATGATGTCGACAAAGTTGCTTTTCTTTCCTTCAGCTTCACACCAGTATTCTCCGCTGTCCATTGAAAAGGCAGTTGCAATGTTGCAGGGTCCCAATATCTCCCATCCAATGTTGCATGTTGTGTTCATCCCCTTGATCTTCCTCAACACCCTCCAATTGGTCAAATCGTTTGAAAAGCCATCACAGTTTATAAAGACAGACTCGAACTCAAAGAGCTGCAGTCTGGACGGAACGATCAGAGGAAAAGTTGCATCTGTGACAGGAAGAAAGAAAGAAAGAAAGAAAGAAAGAAAGAAAGAAAGAAATTATTTTCAACATAAAATATCTATCATTCTAGATTTTAGCACATGACAGACAGTGTATGGGTACAGATCTAGATCCTCTCTATGAAAACATACCTCATGACAAACTAAAGTGCCTTCCCTGTTTTTCATAATTGGATAAAAAATGATAATGATTAGATATTAACTTCTAAGTTTAGCACCTTTGCACTAAATATGCAAATATGCAATTCCAAAACATGGATTTTGGTTTTGTGCATCAAATCAAATCATCACATATCAACAATAGTATTATAGAATAGATGTTAGATTGACTCACCAGCTTTGTGACAACAGCTGCACTGAACTTGTGCAGAGAGCAGCAACAGCTGTACGTTTATCACTGGAGAGACGAGAGAGAGACGAGACACTCATGCTTTTCATATGAATTCACACCTGATGGTTACACCAACCTCATACATCATCTGTGTAGAGATACTAATATCAATACATAAATAGTCAAAAGACAAACCATCAGTACTCACACAGTCTGATGCAGAGAGCTGGGACCTCCATGTTCCCCTCTGACTGTCTGAGCATCACACTGAATTAAGTTTCAGACACAGCTCAACATAGAGGAGCATTTCCTCTTCCTGTGCATCTTATTTCTGAGGGCTGCATGCGTGAGAAAGAGCTGCACCGAGAAAAACAACAACAGACCACCTTCTTAATCTGACACCAGAAAACTGACCACGTGTTCGCATAGAAAACTGACTCATTATGTATGCAGCTGTTCACATACTTACCATTATACCACGCGTCCTACTAGTGGATACCACGATAAGGCACACCAAAGAACTCCGTCCTTATAGAAACTCCAGCTTTGCATGACATATTTTCTGACCCCTGACCAGTGTTGGGGTTAACACACTACAAAAGTAATGTGTTCAAGTAATATATTACTTTAATTACTGACAGAGTAACATAACACATTTCTTGTAGGATTTGCAGTAATATTGTTACAGTTACTAAGTCTGGTAATGTGTTTATCACTGCCATAAGTATATGGTACTTTTTCTAATGGAGATGGAGTCCACCATTTTGTATTATGAATGTTATTCTTAATGTTATTACAATGTCCACATTTTAACATACTAGTGAGACTGTTGCTTCTCTGTGTCTGTCTGTTGGCAAAGCAGGTTTAATGATGCATGACTGTGTTGGCATGGTTAGAATTACATATTGTGATGTCTGCCCTGATTCCCTCTCCATACAGTCAGTATATAGGTTGAAAACATCAGGCTCATATTTCCTGAAAAATTAAAGGTTACTCATATGCACATTCATGTAACTTAAAATCAACACAGATTATCTGATTACAGTAGGCGGGGCTGAAAGCACATATAATTTTATTACTGGACTTTGACTGTGCAACCTGCTGTCTATTCTGGTTAGAAGACTGTTTGATGCACACAACAGGTATGTAAGCTTTTGACTGTCATACTTTTGTTTTAGTTCCTGTGTCTGAAATAACATACGATAGCGTGGTTGTAGGACAAAAACCAAGTTGCCATTGTACGCAGAGATTGATAGATTATGACGGTAGTTACTTAACAGACAAGACTGTTAAATACAGGTAAGGGAAGTTCCGTGTCTTTTTAGTTAAAGAGTAACAGTGGAGAGAGGTCACTGTGAGTTTGAATGCTCGTCACCAACTTCCCCTGATGCTCAGACTCCACTTTGTAAAAATACAAATCAGAGAGACTGGACGAAGAAAAAACAAGGTGGTACATTTTGAGCTGAGGTTAAATCCTTTGTAATCGATAAATAGTTAGTGACATTGATTACACAGTGTAGCTGGAGGTCATTTACAATAGTTGTATAGTATCAGTATCGAAACAACCCAAATTTTACTTTCCTTAATGGTGTGCGACTGTCAAGGGGGTTGGTTCATATAAGAAGTCTTGAGGCTTTTTCAAACTAAATTATCCTCCCGTGGTTTACAGTTGATTTATTTTTATTTCCAGAATTCCAGAATGATGAACAGAAAATCCTTAAAACCTCTGCCATGTGACCTCAGTCCTTTGGATTTGCATCGAACCGTTGTCTTTGTTCTCCTGGCACACTTTTGTATAGGTAAGTTACGCACAAACACAATCACAAAAACAAGACAAAGAACCTATAGCTATGCTAGCAGCTCTGTAAGACTGCGCTTAGGCATCGGGAGCTTTGTGCTAAATGCTTGAGCATGATAATATGCCTTGATTACATCGCTAACGTGCTGATGTTTAGCAGGTATAATGTTTACCATATTTACCCTTTAGTTTAGCCCGTTAGCATGCTAACATTTGCTCATCAGCATTTGACTGATGACACAGTTGGAGATTTTGCCAGCAATTCATCATGAATCAAAGTTGGGCATACAGAAAGTTAGACCTGATGACGATGCTAGATGAATGTCCGAAACGAATTTCATTGTAACTGATCAAACCTTTTTCCCAACAACGAAGGAGCTTCAGCAAGAGTTAAAAAGCATATCTATCTTTCTTCAGGTCAGTCTCAAGTGATTGGACAACCTCAGCCAATAGTAGCAATGGTTGGTGATGACATCATTTTGCCATGTAACCTGGAACCTGCCACTGATGCTGTTTCCTTGACTGTGGAGTGGGCGAGAGCTGACCTGAACCCCAGGTTTGTCCACGTGAGACGGGAAGGTGTGGAACTCCTGATTGATCAGAATCCGTCCTACATCGGGCGAACCTCCGTGTCCATCAACAAACTGAAGTGTGGAGACCTTTCCCTGAAACTCTCCAAAGTGAAGCTGTCTGATGAGGGAACTTACAGATGCCTTGTCCCCAAAAAGGGAACACAATCTGAAGTGAAGCTTGCTGTGGGTAAGTGGGCATATATCCATTTGTCCTGTAAAAATAGATACAAAATAACACAACAGACACACTGACACCACTTCTTTACACTCCTTGACGTTTCATAAAGAAGCACTAAGTAGCTTTTATGGCTTGTGTGCAGCTTGAAAAGCCTTCCTATGAGAAAGAAATGTGATTTACATCAAAATAGATTTGGTTAGGTTTAGACACAAAAACTATTTGATTAGGCTTCGTTGATGTTTGGTTTAACGCTCTGTTTGCTATGTTGGGTGGACGACTTGGTTAGATTTCTGAAAAGATTGTTGACATTTGATTTCACATGGGACACACAATCCCATGTCCTTGCTTAAGTCCTTTATGCCCAACCTCCATCACTATTGGTTCTTTGCAGCTTTGTATACTACATCGGCAAGAGCAGTCTAATATTGCCGTTTACATTGGAGTTACTTTACAGCCAGGTGTGTCTCATGCAGATGCCAAATGGCACTCTGGTAATAAAATCAAGTTTGACTTTTAGCAGTTTAACAGGGGCAATGTGTTGGCTACTTCCTTGATTCTGTCTTTTAAAAAAGGGTTGCACGACCAATGGCTGCCAGCTAAGATTTCAGCACATAAACAATAAGGAAGTGATCCTTGTCAACTTATTGTTTAAACCATCATTTTGATTTTTTTATGAACAGGTTTGGTTTCTTCACCAGTTCTGAGGCTTTCCAGACTCAGCAGTGAAAGCAGTGGCGTGTTGTTACAGTGTGACTCTACAGGCTGGTATCCAGAACCTGAGGTGTTCTGGCTGGACGGTGAGGAAAACCTCCTCTCTGCTGGACCTACAGAGACAGTCAGAGGTCCTGATGACCTCTATACTGTCAGCAGCAGAGTGACTGTGGAGAAGAGACACAGCAACAGCTTCACCTGTAGAGTCCAGCAGAACAACATCAACCAGATCAGAGAGGCACACATACATGTTCCAGGTACATAATTTATATCTATAGAGCCATGTAAATATTTATTTATGGTTAAGTTTGGTTTATTGCAGACAAAATCTTATTTTCTGTGTCTTATTATTTCAGGAGATTTATTCGTGGTCCAGTCTTGTTCCGTTGGTCGTATCATCATTGTCTCGGTCGTTGGCCTCATCTGTGTCCTTGCAGTTGTCTTGGGTGCATTTTTAATAGGACGTAAAGAAATCCGTAAGTCACAAATTCAGTTTTCTTAACTTTAAGTAATCCAGCAGTTATAGGGTATCTTGGGAATTTTTCCACCAAATTCTATTTTCCCATGTGGACAACAGTTTTTGAAATTGGTCCAGTGATTATGAGAGGACTGCAACCAACAGCTTCAAAATGGGCAGCAGTGTAATCTTTCGGGGCTTGTCGAAGAAAAACTTTTTATTTCTCTGTAAGGAACCTTCTATAATGTTGTCCCACAGTTACAGTAACAATTTGAGCCTGTCAGTGGCAGAAACAACCAATTTCACTGGATGTTCATTGATGGTGCGCAATCACCCCGTCAGGTTAGACTGTGGTCTGTTTTGTGGCTGCCCACTGTAGTCCCTTGCTCAATACCGGACCACTTTAAATAATTGTTGTCCATATTAGTCACTATTAGAGGTATTATCATTATTATGGAGGTTACCATCACATTTCTGCTTTGGTTCAAGTTACATTTCTGGTTTGATTTTTAATTTCTATATTCTCACAGAGACCAAGACAATCCATGATGATAAAACTGAGCTGGGAAAACGTCAGTCTCCGACGGGGTCAGACAGAGAGAGTTCCAGACTCCTAGCTGAAAAGGAGAAAAAGAACCGTATGAACAAAAGCAACAAAAACCTTGACGAAGAGTTAGATAAAAATGAGGTACAACTGATAGATGTGCTAAAGATTATTGACACATTAAAGAACCATAAGAGAGATCTGAAGAGCCAGAAAGAGAGAATCTCTGAGATAGAGATTTTAGAAAAGAAGATGAAGACAGAGGAAAAGAAGTTGCTGAAGAATAAAAAAGAGATCAAACTGAGAAGAACTGCAACACGTGATGAAATATTTAAGAACACAGAGAAAATGATGGAGACCACAGAAGATATGATTATTATAATGACAGAGATGAAGGTGAGGTTAGAGGAAGATCAGAAACAAGTAAATAAACAACTAAAGGAAGTAAAGAGGTTAGATCCTGATGAAAACAGACAAAGCAGTCAGAGAATAAGGACGTAAAACAAAAGAGCACTCGTTTATGTCACATATCATACAATAGGAAAAAAATATGTTTGAATCTCACTCCCAACTCATCAAAAACCCCTTTTTATTACAAATAGCTCCTTTAACCCATCCCAAGGGAGCAATGTCGGTGAGGGTCATCCCTGGCAACCATTCCAGATCTGAGTCAGGGCACTGGCAGTAGAATTAACCTGTTGTGCATATTTTTATGTGGGGGAAACCAGACTACCTGGAGAAAACCAATGCAAGCATCGGCAGAGCATGCAAACTCCAACCAGAAAAGGGGTTCGAATCCAGCTGAGGCAAGAGTGTTAGCCACTGCGACACCATGCTGATACATCTGATATACTGTTAAATATATTTGTGCTCTGTTTTCACACTATGATCATTGACCAATTTATTCTCTCAACATGAACATATGACAAAGTGAAAATGACTTAAACTTGATGCTCCAGTACACTGATGTTCATTTTTTTTCTGTTTCTGTTTTTCTCCTTGTCTTCTGATAATCATCTCAGTTTTAAAGTGCTTCCTTTTATTGTTGGTGTTGCATAGCAGTTGTTTTTGAATATATTGTAATATTGTGATGACTGATACCGTTTTTCTCAGTGACATGTTCAGGGCACTCCTAAATTGAATCTCTCATCAAGTTTTTATTAACTTTTTTTTATGTGGCATTTGTTAACATGCATGTGTGCGGATAAGAAAAGTGAAGTTTGCTTACTACAAATTAATGAATTAATACATCAATTATGTTAAGACAAATGACAATAATGTCTTTTCTACAAAACCAGAGAAATGTGACCATCTTGCAGATTATACAAACACTTGGTATGTTCATGTCCATGTTGGATTATAAACATGCACAGTCATCATCTTTATTTACATTCTTGAACTATTTTTTTTTTTCATGAATTCATTGTACATAATGTAGCCAGTATAAACCCTGTAAAAATAATTGGTAATACATTTTCAAAATAAGTCACAATTTACAAACACTGGTTAAATCATCCTGTTCACTAAATATCTGTTCTTGTCTTATGTGGAATATGGAGACACAATGGAATCACTAAGTCCCAAATGTATTAAATTATTTTTAATGGCAACTTACCATCACAGCTCTTTGATCAATGTTAATACAAACATTTTTCTATTCTGTTTAATATTACTAATATTATTTAGATAAGCAACACGGTGGCAGGAATGTAAGCCAGTCTTTCCGCCAGCTGTCGGTTGTTGCTTTTCCTCTACTGCCATCATCTGGCCAAAATATTATTTGTCCAACAATATCTTTCTATCACCCTCAACTGTACTTTGTGTGTAGGGCTAGTTTTCAAATGTTAGCATGCTAAAAGACTGAACTAAGATGATGAACATGGTAAGGAATTATAACTGTTTAAAATCCCAATTGTCATTTTGAGCAGGCTGACATGAGCATCTAGCTTAGAGCACCATTTAGTACAGGCTCATAGAGCTGCTAGCATGCCTTTAGACTCTAACTTATGTTGGGTTATGTCTCATGTGATTATCAAAAGCTGAATATTTTCATACTGCCAGTGTATTAAGTACACTTTTAGGGTTTGGTTTCATCATCTGTTTTCATTTGTGCTTCTGTGTCTTGTGGTTTCTCAATAAAATCAAACACAACATTTTTATGTTCATATGTGAATTTTACTTTGCCTTTTGTGTATTTACATAAAGTCAATGATTAGTACAACATCCATGGATAAGAAGAATCATTAAGTGTAATAACAATGCTTTATAGTTTTTTTGTGTTCCATCACCTACATGAAATGTTTGAGCCCAGATTGTTACCATTTCAATACTTTATTTGCTTTTAGTGATTTAGAATGAACACAATATATACAAGCCTTCTTTTTCATTGACAATGTTTTGTCTTTGGGGGGCAGCATTGAGCTATGAGTGCTGACATGTAGACATTAACTTAACTTCCTCGTATCTGCATGCTTTTTTTCATTTGACAGATTACATTTCACATTCGTTCATTATAGATCTGTGACACTGATGTTAGTGGTTGACCACAGAGACTACATTTAAAACCAGCAGCAGCGACTCTGTTCTTATAACTAGCATCTTCAGATGTATTAACAGACAGGGCAGATAGAGCGAGGTGGGTTACCTGTCACACGATAATAAACTGCAACCTTTCAAAAATATACTTGCAAAGCTTTCAGATGAAGGCTGATCTCAAAGTCTGAGAACCTTGTCAGTCTATTTTAAAATGCTTTCAACTGCCATTCTACTTACATTTTTTTCCGTTATGTAACCGTGTTCATGTACATATATATATACACTAGTATGCTGTAAGGTTGCATTTCTTTCTGTCTTGCAATCGCTGTTTCTCATCCATCCTTCAGTGGGTGTTTTTGCTGTCAGTATCCTGGAAGATACAGAGTTATAGTGATCAAGTTGATGGAAATATGATGATGTAGTATGCATGATTGGAGATTAATACAGCAGTCAAGCTTTTATATCACCATTATTTGTTTTACTATGAAGTGAGATTTAGTATAATGTTCATAACTTACTTCACTCCTTCCTCATTGTGACAGCATGTTGCATCCTTCATGTGATAACCTTTTGACTACCTGTAACAATATACTTATTTATATATATACTATGATCAGCCTTCTTTGTAATTCTCTTAATCCCAACTTTGTATACAATCATTGGTTAATCAAAAGCATCTGCTAAAGTTGTTCCCCTATCTGGATAAAATTTTCAGTTTTAGCCCCCACTCATAAAAAAATGCAAATTTCCAAACCAAAAGTAGCATAAAACTTGAAAATCTATCTATGGGATTCTCATGTGAATTATGAAAACAACAAGAAACAAGTTCCAAGAATATGAAGCAAATGAACATTATTTGTGAAACTATAGTAGAAGTAATATATAATTCAAAGAAAATTACCTCTCTTCTTCTTGGGTTTTCTGACACTAGCATATGTGGGTATTTGTGGATTAGGTACATTTCCATGTTCATCCACTGAAAATATAAATATGATAAAGTATTTAGTATGAAGCCATACAGTTACGCATTATGTTGCTTTATTTCGTGGGGTTCCCCAAGGATGTATCATAGGTCCCCTCTCGTTTACTATATACATGCTAACTGTAGGGCAAATTTTGTGTAAAGATCCCTTTGATTTCCATAGCTATGCAGATGACACCCCACTGTAAGATCTGGCTACTTAACTTACTGTCTTATCTCAATGTATTTCTATAATGGCAGCAATATACAATGTTACTGCAGTTTATTGTGCCCTAGCCGAAAAAAGAAAAACGGATAAGTATCAGATTACAACATCATAAATTTATTGTTACAAGAAGATGTTTTTGCAAGTTGTTACCAAAAACTAATCATGTCATTTCATAAAACCTCTGTAGTTCTAACAATGTTCTCTTTATGTTTTTATGAATTGAAACGTAGTTTGCAGAGAACAGTTGTATGCTGTGGAAACGAGACAAATAGTATATTAAAGTGAAATATTTCATGTCTCAATAATAACTTATCACCTTATGACGTGTAAAATTAATAAACTACTTGATACTCACCTATTTCTGATTCTGTTTTTGGCATCTTAAACGAAAAGAACATCTCTGTGAAACACATTACATTAATTTCATTAAAAATGAAATGGAGTTAGGCTACAAAAACTTGAACATTGTAAAATAATTAATCAGCAGGGAATTTCCAGTCACTATTTTTAACATTCTAGCTTCCTACATGATCTGCAGATGCAAACTAAAGTATGGCAACGGTAAGGGAATGATTGTGGTTTTGGCAAACAAGCTAATGTTAAAATGTTTTTCAGGTTAGACAACAAAAATGTTGAGGTGAGGGTAATATTGTGGTTACTGTTTATGAAAAGACATCAATTTTCAATTTCACGTCTTTAACAATGTCTATAGTCTGGCATGAAACCAGAGGCCAAATTTACTTACTTTGAATAACATACATGAGTTCTTTAACTTATGTAAATCTTCATTATATTTCATCTAGTATGTGAAAAAACTAACTTAATATTGATCTTGTTTTAACTGAAACTGAAGCTTTTATCCAAAATGTAACTTAAACCAGACTATCACCTGAAATATTTCTCTGAAAGCTTTATTTTGAAAGTCTAATCAGACGATACATTTTTATTATTTCAAATTTGAATTTGGAATGAGAACTTTTCACGGCTTGGTGTGGCAAAAGGTGAAGCTGACACGGTGAACTGGCGGGGCTGTTACATACTTTGGCACGATACTTTATCAGACCTCCACATACCATCCCATACTGGGTTTGTAATAAATGTTTCGATTTAACTTGCATCGATTTGAGACATCCATACAATTCTGGCATCAACTTGTGATTTTGAGTTGTAATAATTGGGCATTGTAAGTTAACATAGCATTCTAATGTTTTGCAGGCCTCAGTCACTGAAACACTTAAATTTAGCTGATCAACTGTTAGAGAAATACCTCTATTCCTGTGAATTCTGACGCTGGTATACATGCGCAGTTGTGGCTCAGGAACACTGCAATGCTCATTCACTGAAAAAAAGTAGTAACAGAAGTTAGATTTCGTAGTACTAAGACAATTAAAACATCCGTTAAAACAGTATTTTTTTTTATACACATTGCATTATGTTATTTTCTCCTGAGACTTAAATCAGTCCAGTTCAAAGTTTAAAACTAAAATACAAATGTTGAGGCTCGAGGCGTTGAGCTCAGACTAGACTGTCTAACCTAAATACATTTCTTAAATTATGGTAATATAGAATTTAATACTTATGACTTGGTATTTACCTTCTTCTGGTTGTGTTGTTGGTGCCTCAGAGGAAACGGATGCAGCTGTACAATAAAACAAAAATTGTGGCTTCAATTAAAAACAAAATCTTTATGTGTATAATTTAAGGTAGACATTTTATTACAAAATTTTTAGACTTAATATTACTTCCAAGAATTTGTTTCAGTACCTCTGTGTTCTTGATGCTGAAGAAGTCCCAACACCAACAGCAGTACAGCAACACAGAAAACAGCGACGGCCAGCGTTACTATGATGGAGAGCAGAAGGGAGCCAGGGCGAGGAGGATGAGGAGGAGCCTCATGACTCTCCAGAGATGTTGTGTCTTGAGGTGCAGGAGTAACATACGCTGTCAACACCACGAGAAAAGATGGTTTGACAATATGGAAGTGTTGAATGTTAAACAGTTTACATGGTCAGTTAGTAAGTTCATACATAACTGTCTCCTCAAAGTTATAAAACATTTCCATAACAAAAATAGGTCAAGATATGTCCTCTTTCTGTAGTTCAAGTATCAGTGGATCTGAATCTACATGTTGCTGTAGGGCATCGTGCAATATTCTTTGTATTTTAAACAGTCTTTAGAAAATCTGTGTGTGATACTGCATTTTGATCGTAGTTTGATTGTAGATAGTACTGCTATGTCAAATGTATTCTGTCATATGGCACGACAAATTTACGTAAGGGAGACAATAAAGGCTTATTTGATCTAAAGTAACCTATTAAATGAAAGTAGGAAACGTGTTAGTGTGTCTGAAAACTTATTTAAGTAACTCATAATTCAGACATATGTAATAGAGTGCAGAATAAAATGGAAATGCTCAAATAAAGTACACTAAAGTACAGTATTTGAGTAAATTGACTTGGTTCCACTACTTGTCTTCAGCCGTCAATCCAGACTGAAGTAAATGAACAACTTTTTGATGAATTTCCATGGAAGCTGATTCAAACATGCATGGTCCCCAGAAGTTGAATCTTCTAACGTTGGTAACCCCCTGACCTTTTCGTCTAGCACCACCACAAGGTTGATATTTTGGTTGTTACTGAAATGTCTCAAGCACCACTGGATGGATCGACATTAAATTTGGTATTGACATTCATGGTCTCCAGAGGATACATTGCAATATCCTCTATCCCCTCTCAGTAGGTCTCTGAATTTGAGTTCACCACTACTATCAGTAAAGGTGTAAGAATAGAAGCATTTTTGTACCATCCGTCCGTTATTATGGGATGTAATTAACAGCCTTAAGGATCCACTTGACATTGATAGTTATTTTGTTAAGCTCCTTATATATGATTAAATAATGAAACACTGACATGTCTCACCTCCAACAGCCAGCCAGCTCTCTGCAGATTTTCCAGCCCCAGAGATTCTGCACTTGTAGAGTCCCTCATCAGACCTGGAAACACTGTCGATGGTCATCTCTCCTGTATATCCAGTCCCACTGAAGTGGCCATCTTTAAAGAAATCAGCTGGGGGGTTGGAGGATGTCACCCTTCTTCTGCAGCGCAGAGTGACAGTGTGTCGTTCCATCACAGGGAGAGCAGGACTCTCCAGGATCACGTCACCAGCTGAACAAGAAAACATATCAGCAATTAATCATGCAGAATAAGACCATGATCAGTTAGTGAACATCATCCAAATTGAACCAGGAGGGTCCACTTGTTGAGATGAGCTGTGGAGTTACACATGGTGACCAGCCAGGTGACCCCTGTAACATACCAGTGACAGTTATGTTGACAGAGTCGGTCCTCTCTCCATTTCTGTTCTCACACCAGTATTCTCCACTGTGTGATACAAAGGCTGGTTTAATCTTCACCGATCCTGTAGATGTCTCATATTGAGCAGTATTTGAGGGAACCTTTGTCATCACCCTCCATTCAGCTGGACCGTGAAGCCCCGCACAGTTAAATGAGATCGAGTCATATTCAAAGAACTGCAGTCTGTTTGGATCAATGTGAAGAAAAGCTGCATCTGTTAGGGAGATAAGCGATAGATATCCATCCATAGATAGGATATGGGGAAAAAAACAACTTCATATTCAAAGAATTGTTAAAAAGTCCTGTTTCTGTTCATTCTATCAAAGAAGAAACCTGGACTCACCAGCTTTCTGATCATAGTAACCACTCTGAACATTGAGCAGCAACAATACATTCACCACTGGAGAGACAGAAGAAGAGAGCAGTGTGTCAGACGTACAGTTCATGTCTTTTTAGCGGATGTACAGTTACTTTGAGAAAAACAGCCAATAAGCCACTGCAACAAATGACAAGCAACTCTGCTGAGGATCATTAGATCAGGTTTGTATCAAAGGTCCAAGTCATTGTGACCTCATGGCACCCCACTGCTGTAAATACTATATCCCATTGAGGGAATGTCTTGAATAGAATGTCTTTGGTAGAAATGTCTACTACAACTCAAGGTTAAACTGATAACAACTTGATGACCAAAGGTCAGAGGTCAAATTCACTGTGACCTCATAAAACACATTTTTAGGCCATTACTCAAGAATTCACACGATATGTATGATAACATTTGACATAAAAATGTCTAAAATGATTAAATGATGAAATTTTGCAGTTTGATAGCCGAAAGGTCAGAGGTTAAATGCACTGTGACACCATAATATACTGCAAAAAAGTTCAGGACATTAATCAATGCCACAGCTCTGGAAGAGCAGCTTGACTGGTGCACGGATTCTAGTTATTCATGATAATAATAACGTGACAATAAATAAGAGATACATCTGCAAACACCGCCACATTGTATATGACTGATAATAAACCTTGATCTGATCAGACCTGATTTTGTTTTCAATTCAAAGTGTATTTTCTATCAAACTCTTCTGATTAGATTCGATGTCAGTAAAAAATGAAAGCAGACTCACTCAGTGTGATGCAGAGCGCTGTGACCTCCATGCCGTCTCGTCTCCAACTGTCTGAAGATCAAACCGAACACAGCCTAAATATGATGTAGCTGACGGTGCAACACTTCCTCTTCCTGTGCAGCGTAGAGACCATAGCAGCATATAGCATTATAACCGTCAGCCCCCAGTTTCTCTGAAGGATAAAAATACTCAGATTTAGCAGGTCAACCGTCAGAGCCTCTTTGTGTCTGAGTGCAAACTATCAAACCAGACTTTGACAGTTCTATTCTAAAATGTGTCTCTTTAAAGTTTACTTAACTTTATGGAAGTAAAGTGAGAATCAGGTTTATTGTTTTAACTCTAACAACTCTAAAATTCAGATCCTTTGACCTGTTTGTTATAGAATTAAGGACTCTCTGCACTGTAGACAAGAGTTAGATGACAACATACATGTTGGCAATGTACGTTTTTATTATTATTTCTTTATGTGCAACTTAACATTTCTTCAGGGTCCATTTTGAGTGGTTATCATGTGACAATGCTGTGCTTATGATCTTGTTAGGGTTAGGCACTGAACCACTTGGTTAGGGTTAGGAAAAGATCATGATTAGGCTTAAAGTGCCCGTTTTGGTTGCCACAGTGTCAACATAACCACCACTGAAAGTTGTACCAAGATACCCTCAGAACTAGCCGGTGGTGTTACACTTATAAATCTTGAAACACAGTGTCATACAAGGGGCCCTGGCTTGGTAACTGTCTTGTCTGTAACTCCACCACCGTCTGCTCCACCTCCAGTTATGACAGTCATGAATACTTGTTAACATGATATGACACGTTTGTAGAAATGTCCGTACGGTCAGAAGACACAAACAAATTTGAAGGCATCAGTGGTTTGCAGAAATGTTCTCTGGCAACATTTCATCCTAGTGACTGGGCTTCAGTAGATCATGATCCACAAATATACTATATGGTCAAAAGTATGTGGACAACTAAGCATTACTACCACAACATAACATGTCCTGCTCACCAAAACCATGGTTATAGCTATAACAGTTCCAGTCTTCCCACCAGATTTTGGAAGCTGGCTGCTGGTATTTGCTTCTATTCAGACACAAAGACAGGGTTGTCCACAGTTTCAGCCATCTTTTCTCTCTTCCTCCCAGACACAGTCACATATTAACAGGTAAAAGTAGTTCAATGCTGCCCTCTGTAGTTAATTATCCATTATTACACATCTCAAACATGATTCTTTCCTCTATATTGCCGAAACAACAAGGAAGCAACCCATTGCTGCTATATATAACTATAAATCACCTACCCAGGATGCTATGCTGCCAAGTTCAAAGTACCATGAAGTTAAAAATTAAAGATGTAGAACTGAAAAACCAACAATGGTGAGAGAGGTCAGGCCTGCTATTAAAGAATATTAGTTCAGTGAACTCATATTATGACCAGAGTCTGCACATCCGCACGCTCCATTAAAATGTCATTGCATGACTTTTCTAAGTTGTTTTTTGTTTTTGTGAACTTTTTCTTCATTAAAAAGTCTGATTAACAGTATTTTGAAGATATAGGAACTATTCATTTGAGCATAACTTAATAATAATAACTCAATCTAAACAGCTCTGTTAATGCAATGATCAAGTCCAGAGTGCTAAACAAGGTCTGATGAAAAAAAAGTACAGGTTAAAACAGTCAAACAATTAGAACAGTTTGATAACAATACATTAAACATTCAAGAGAGCAGAGTTTTAGAATTCCATGATGGGTTGGAGCATTGGCACAAAACACGTCATTATTAGTGATAATGAATATGTTGAATGTGTGATTGTGATCCTAAGATAAAAGTTAAATTAACTGCATGTGAAACATTGTTCCTGCAGTGTGAAATCTACACATGCATGTCGATCCAAGCTGCAGTGAAAAGGAATGGAAACACAATGTGACCAGACCTTATCTGTTGACAGGCTGCCAGAAGTTTTAAGGACTTTGACCTTGCAGCTAGTGAGCTGAAGAATTGTTGCTTGCGAAAAGGTAAGAGGACGTTTTAAAATTCAAATCTTTTACCAGATTTCATAAATCCATTCCGGAAAATTCTGTGTTCTCAACTGCAGCTACAATCTTCTTTCATCAAAATTGTTTAGTAGTTCAATTTGATATCATACTAATAAAACAAGTCACAATAAAGTGTGTTTAATTAATAATGTTGATGTGAAAATTGTTCACATTGTAATTTAATCTATTCATGTGTTGCCTGTGTTTTTATGATTTCAGATGGTTTCTTCATGGTCCCTTTTAGATGGTGATGTGGATGCTTCTGCATGGCCTGTTTTTAAAGCATTCGTCGAATTGGTGTGGAAATGTGAGACACCAACTCAATTTCTTGTTGCACTGTATCATGAGGGGCGTCTTTCAGCCTTTTGCAGCCTTAAGAAAAAAAACATGTTTATTCATTCCAAAGCTAAGCTTCTGTACATGGGACACCCTCTCTACCACCTGGGCTAACTCTAATTTTAGCTCCTATCGGTTGACTTTAATCTTGAGCCATCTTAGTGGTCAAAATAATTGGTAAATAAGTGGCGAGATAACAAACCAAAATAGACTTGCTGTTCATATTTTAAAAATGAACATGAAAAACACTAGTAACCATAAATCTTCTGCTTTTTTTGAAGGAACTGAAAAATCAAACATCAAACTTGGAAAAAGTTTTAACTGGGTTCAGCACCTCCGTAAATATAAAGTAATTATAGTTTTCTGTCAAGTCATGTGAAACTGTCTTGTAACTAAATCATGTCTATATATTTGCCTCTTGATATAATTGTCTTCTCTCATTCAGCGTCACAACATTCCTCTTCAAAAGAAGAAAAAAATCCGGACTCGGATGAGATAAAGGCCAAACCTCAAGACCTACAGAAGATGAATGAAGAACTGGACAATGAAGTGTACAAAAGGATCATGTTTATACGCCTCCAGAGGCTTCTGGAGAACCACGGGGAGCTGTCCAAACTGCTGCTGGAAGACGTGGAGAGAGAGAGGGAGGACAACAAGGAGAAGATCCAGTCAGTGGAGAAGTTAATAACAGAGAGTGAGAGAGAAAAGGCAACTGAGAAAACAGAAGACCTCCTAAGAGAAAAACAAAATCTGCTTAATGCTCAGTGGAAACTGGAGAGGAGAAAGGAAGAACTTGAGAAGCTGCAGCTGAACACAGAGAAAGTGCTGCAGAGCGAAGAGGCAGAGGGTCTTCTGACCAGGATGACCAAGAGGAAGGAGAATTTAGAGAAGAAAGAGAAGGAACGTGAGGAATATTCCCACGGTCAAGAATGAACTTCAATTTAAACTTTACCATGTAGTTGTAGTTGCCTAAAAAAACTGCTTATTTGACATTGTACTTTGAAGTTGTTTTGGAGAAAATATTCTGTATAAACGATTAAATACAGTGTACAAAAAGTTGATAATAAGTAATAAATAAGTGTGTTACATGCTGGGGTTTGTTATAATTATGACCGCACTTTGAACGTAACACTGGGGCGATTTTGTAACTTTATAGGCGGCAAGCATTTATGTAGCTTTGGCGAGCTAAAGGTTAACAGGCAAGCTGTAACCATGGTAACAACTGTGTGTCAGTGTAACATAAACTGAGTGCTTCAGTTTACATTAACTGTGTTTGGGCTTGAGTTGAGTTTGGACGTAAAAAAACACCTACCACTTTTTATTTTTACACAGAGTTCATTTATTTCAATGTATTTTCAGTTTTCTGCTGCTGTTTTGTTAGGTTTAGTTAAAAGGTCAAAGTTGGTTAGGTTTAGGTGACATATAGTTTGGGTTAAAATACACCCTTTCACAATGTTAACCATAAATGAGTAATGGATAACTTCTCCCTTGTGCGTATTTTTCCAATCTTTGACTTCACAAAACATGAGTGGTCAGTTACAATGACGTTCCTGGAGCAACATTAATGATGCTGTTCCAGGAACAACACCAACATGGTAATATCAGATCCTATAGACATACGCACATGTATAGAACCGACTCTGCAGCCAGCACGGCTGGTCATCAGGTACTGACACTGACTGCAGACTCTATTGTGTTTTGTGTCTAGTGTGTTTAACCATCATTAATGATTATATATAGATAATACAAAATAAATAAATAAATACTGTGAAAGCTGCAACTTTTCAATTCATTAATAAATTACTTATAAAGCATTTTATGGTATATTAGAAATGACCTATTTACTATTGTTTGATTGCATTGCATTTAGCTAAGACGGTTATACATATTTTATAAGCTGTAAATAAAAACGGTCCCTCCTGCAGAAAATATACATGTTACTGGAGTCCAAATTAGAAAAAAACTGTATTTGGATTAAAAGTAACTATTTGTAAAAATCGTCAAACAGTGATGCTCTGAGTTGTTGGACGGGGCGGCCGCCATCCCAGAGTTTTGAAATGAATATGGCAATTTGTTTTTCCCCCTTGTGCTTTTCATTGTCACTTGAATCCATAACATGTTACAGTTTTTAAGTGACGGCATCAGGTGTCACTCTATGCTAATGACATTGAGTATTTGTTAATTCTTAATAAATCTCTCTCACATGTGATTAATCTTTTTTATATATATATATATAGTTGATCATTAACGTCATTACTGTCTCTAGAACTGACAGGAGCATGTTTTAAGACTGTGTTGTAACAAAACACAACCTAGGTTTACTTTCCATCACCATATGTGATGCTGATTGCTGGGTGTTGTGCTTTTGGGTAGTTTGTTGATTTCAGATACAAGATGTAGAAATATTTAACCTTATAAAATAATATTCCTTTTATAAAATTGTACTTATAGCAAGTCATTTAACAACCGACTGCATGTGACTTTCTCATTTGTAAAGTATCTTTTGGATTTAGGTGTCTTTGTTCTTTGATTTACATTTTTTTTGTTATGTTGTATTTTGCATGTCTTCTTTTTTTAAATATATTGTAATATTATGATGTACTCCATTCCTCTGTACAATTGATATGAGTGTGTGTGTGTGTGTGTGTGTGTGTGTGTGTGTGTGCGCGCGTGTTCGTGTGTTCGTGTGTGTGTGTGTGTGGAGTGAGAGAGAAACAGAACAAACACACTCCTGTAACTACATGTCTTCATTATGATGTCTGTCCTAAATCATTTTTCCATCAGAATAAAAGCATCAAATCACACTGGGGTTAATATCTTTACTATTCAATAATACAACAAACAATAGCAAACTTGACCTAAAATGACACAGGTGCAGTTGAGCCTATGTAAAATGAGTGTGTAACTATATAATGTCTAGAATTATAAATGTGTCTGTCCTCGTCATTGAGATTAAAATAAAGGTATTACAGTAAATGTGCCTTGGACCATGTTTACAAGTGAGTGTATACATTAAGACGTTCATTACACAGGAAGCAGCCACTCGCTGCCTCCTGCTGTTAGAATGGAAAGCCCTTATAGCATTCTAAAAGGAAATTAAAGACCTTTGTTTTTGGCAGCCTTTGTTTTTTATTTCATTGACTTTTATTTGCTGATTTTGAATATGTATACAGAAATATATATGCTTTTTTTTTATTGTTGTAATTTTTAGACCTTCATGGTTTTGTTTCTTGTTTACTTTTTTAATTATCATCCTTATTCTCAGTTGCTTCCAGCACTTTGGACTGCATGCTTGTATGAAAGATGCTCCGAGAAACAAAGTTGAATTGAGACATGGAGATCAGTTAGAGGGGAACAATCTTGTCCTCTGTGTTTCCCATACATTTTATTTCTAAGACCCTCTGGAATTATATTTTTGTGTCTTATGTGCATCTTTAAATATACAAATATATACAGTGGTTGTTCTAGCTTGCATGATGCCCTGGGCGAACCTTACCTAAAAAGGTAGCAACACAAAAGCTAAAACAAAGTACCAAAAAACGAGCAAAGCGCAACTCAGTAAAAACACACAGAATTTCACTAACAAGACCACGCCACACTTTAACGTTAAGGTAGTTCATTTAAATTGGTAAAAGATTGTGGAAAGGATAAAAACAGGGGGTTGGGATTGTTGCGTGAAGAAGGGGTTGAGCAGTGCCGTCTCTGACCAATTTGGTGCCCTAGGCAAGATTTTAGCTCCTGCCCCTGATGCATCACAGACAATTTCACAATCACAATCTATTTACATACAAAATAAAAACATGCTGTGTCACCCTGCTGTGCTGCGGTAGGACAGGACCAACTGATGCTGTGGCACTGGGGAGGTGGTGAAATATAATTATTATTACATCTGAAGAGAGAAGAGAAGTATATGTGACCACTGGATGGATTTTAATAAAAAAACAGATGCTTGGTGTGAGCTATACATACGACTAATATAGACTAATAGTGAGATTCATTCAACTTTATTGTCATTGCAAAGCCATTAAGTCTAACCAGACTGTAAAAAGCAATAAAGTGCAGATACATTATATATATATATATATATATATATATATATATATATATATATATATATATATAGGTGTGGAGTATTAACAGTGATACACTTTAACTGCACTTTAACACTGTTGTAAACTTTAACAAACATAAACTGTGACACAATAAACCAAAGGCTTACAACGAACCTATTACTTATAAATGGGATGGAAAACTAATAGCATTTTAACTGACATACAAGCAGGAGAACACAGCCGACAGGGCTAACATTAACTTTCCAAATGTCCCTGATGAATTTAAGGTGGAGTAACATTAACTTGCGTCGACTCGAGCTCTTTACTGATTATTAAACAATGCTACTATCGTCCGAAGTAAGCTAGAAAGTTAATACTCTGCTGCAACAATGGTAACTACGATAATTAAACTATTAATTTCATTCACTTCATCACATTGGCGTTACTGTACCTCTAGCTTCTTCACCTTTTTCTTCCTCTTCTTTCCTACTTTTCCTTCCCTGGGCGCCGGATGGTTTCAGTCTTTTGGACATTGTGATTCTGCTAGAGTATCAATGAATCTCTCTATTGGTCTTGGGGTCAGCTCGCCTCTCTTGGTCTTGGTAGAGGGCTATAAGAACTTGAGACGAACAGGAGAGAAAAGGTTAGGCTTGCATATATAGCTTTCACAGGTGATTGAATCAGGGCGACCTAGGTGGTTGAGTTAATGCGGCACAGGTGGTTAGGTTGATGAAACACAGGTGTTTGGATTGATAAGACGCAGGTGGTTTGATTGGCTGGGCCTGCGTGGCAGATCAGCGAGAAGGAGTGGGGTGATCCAGCTCTAGAACCTTGGTTATAATAACTCCATTTCACTAACAAGACCACATCACAGTTTAACGTTAAGGTAGTTTATTTATATTGGTAGAAGATTTTGGAAAGGATAGGAAAAGGGGGGTCGAGGTTGGTGGATGAGAGAAAGGGGTAGAGGTTGTTGGATGAAGGAAGGGGGGTTCAAGGTTGGTGGATGAAGAGTGGGGTTTAAGTAGGGTTTTGTTGCTGTTGTAGGCTAGGGAGGACCAGCAACCGAGGACTGTGATGTTGGCTGACACTAAGGTGAGGCCTCGGATGGATTTTGTGACATCCAGTGATTGTGAGCAGCTTTTGTTGATGATGTCGACGGCAGTGAGGTTGTCTGAGTAGATGAGGATGACTTTTCTGGACCATTCGTGCCCCTAAAGAAGTGTGGCGATAATGACTGGATAAAGTTCATAGCGGACAGTGGAAGGGGAGAGTGGGGACAGTTCTGAGGGCCAAACGGAGGCGAACCATCTGCCGCTGTAATAGCCTCCAAAACCTGGGTGTAGCATCTGTGTACTGCTGGATGTCCTCTGGTTGAGTGATTTGTTCATCGTAAAAGAAAGAAATGCCGTTCCATAATGACAGAAAATCATGCCACATTCTCGGCTCAGGGATCGAAGGTGGGAGATGAAGGATCAGCACTGGGAGATAATAAGGATGGCATAATTGAGGTGTCTGAGCAGGGAGAGAAGCTGGTGATTGGTGCAGCGGTGTGCAAGGAGGTAGTTGGATATGAACAAGGAGGTACATAGTAGCTTTTCAGTTGGCAGTTGAGGAGGTCTGCGGTTAAGGGTAAGTGATTCGGTGCAAGCTGGGGCTCTGCCTTACGTAGGCCGTTGATCAGCATGGTGACGTGGGGATGAGAAACGGAGGGGGCTGGAGCTCCAGAAAGCAATTTGATGTTTTGAAGTTGATGCCGCTGAGATATATTTGGAAGGTGGAAGTTCTGATTTTTAGAACTGTGTGGGCGTACGTGATGAAGCTGGTTATTGTTACGATGTCGATGGATGGGAAAGGGAGGTTGTGAAGGGTATGGAATGACTTGAAATTGCATCATCTGGTGTAGTAAGATGAAAGGATTTTGGTTTAGCGTAAAGGTAATTTTATTTAAATTGATAGAAAGCTTGATGAATGTAGGAGAGAGGGGTTGAGGTAGTTGGATGCAGGAGAGAGGGGTCGAGTGCATTCCGAATGGAAAGGGGGTTCAAGAGCGTTGGGCGGTGGAAAAAGGGGGGTCGAGAACCCAAGTCTGGTGCCAAGGATTTTAGTTTTGGGGATAAGAACTGAGGCTAGCTTTACACGACAACGATCTGAACACAATCCGCAAAAGTGGCGTTGCGTTCCCACTTTTTATTTCGCGTTTAGACGAGCGTCTTTGGGTGGAAATCTGCATGCACACGGTGACGCAAAAGTGTGTGAAATTTGATGTAGTGTGCATGCCAGGTGGCTAGGTGGTACTGTGAAGCACTGCCATACAACAACACCAAGAGCGTGCGCATGCGTTGAAACTTCCTTCTACTTCTCTCCGTAGTAGCGCGAAATAACCCACCGTCAGAAACCAAATATATCAGTAATTACTCGGCTTATTTGCTGAAAGGACTCCTGAATAGCTATCAAAGCAGCTAAGGCCACTTGAATGTCTGACTGATGGAAATAATCCGACATGTTTGTTATTGTTTGGCTGTACTGCACGTGGATATGACGTCAACGCGTATGCGAGGATATAGCCAGCGTGAGCAGCTCAGAGCACACTTTTGCGTTTTCAACCCTTTAGACGGGAACGCGACGGTGGAGCGTCTTTAAGATTTCCACTCTGGAGGGTGGGTTCATTTTTTTGCGTTTTTAAGCCCCAAAAACGCAGTCGCCGTCTAAACGAAAGGCACATCTGATAAAATATTTTGTCGGTTTCACCCGGGAGCGTTGTCGTGTAAAGCCAGCCTGAGAAGGGGGAAGGGATAGAAAAGGAGGAAGTATGGTCTGTGGTGGCAGTGGCTGTGTGCCCGGTGGCATGGTTGGCAGAGGACGCTGGAAATGGTTAACTGGAAGTAGTTGCGGGAGCTACGTTTAGCGGGAGGGAAGGGAGATGGAAGAGAAGAGGAAAGGATGCTGGGACGAAGGGATGTATGTGTGTGGGATGCTTGCGCAGCCTGTGAGAACAGGAAAGAGAGAAATGAGGAAAACAGGTGAGACAGGTGAGACATATGGGGAACAGGCACAAGGGGAGAAACAACTTGCCCTCTGTAAATCTCTCTGACCATCTGAAAAAAGACTTCAGAGAGAACACAGGCTTAAATACAAACTAAACTAACGAGATGATGAGGTGCAGGTGGGGTGAGGCGGAGAAACACAGGTGAAGAAAGTTAACGGAAAAACACCTGAAACAGGGAAGAGGCTGACCATAAAACACTGGAAGGAGGGAAAGGCGACTGAAGGCATAAGAAAACAGAAGGGAAAACGGAACACTGGAAATGGGCAAAAGACAACACAAAAACAGAAAACACATATAAAACACACACGAGCATGACACCCATTCCCTTTATACATCTCAGTATTTCGCACCTTATTGCTTACTTTTACTACTTTGCTATTATTCTGTTTTCCTTTTACTTCATTTCGTTATATTTGATATTGACTTACTTTGCTATTCTCTCAACCAAAGAATTTCACATGAGTTACTGTATGTTCAATGTACATGCAACATACAGTAACTTGTTTTACTGAAGTCTAGGAGTGAACACAGTGCAGTATTCACCTTATCAGTTGGGTCAAAGTACACTTTTTTTTTTAATGAAGGACTTTGGCCGTTTGGCTTCGTAGTCTCAGGAGAGGATGGACTCAGAGATACAACAGGTAAGAGCCTTTTGTTGAGAGAACATATTTTTATTTTAATTTTAACGCTGCTCTCACTACTTTTTCATTTTAAGGAATGTGTTGTTTGATTTTGTGGAGCAAAAGCCAACTGGTTATTTACACCGTTGATAAGAGCAGCTTCTGTATCTGCAGCTGTGTGGACGACTATTTCCTGCAGTGTGTGTGTGATGTTTTCTAGCTTTGATTCATTTCATGTGTTTTAGGTATTCACAGATATACATGCTGTGAGTTTCACTGTTTTCTTTTATTTCTGAAAAAAAATCTCAATCTCAACGTCGCTCGCTGCACATATAATCTTAATGTAATAACTGAACTGTTACTGTGAGTTACAACAATATGGAATTGTAATACAGTTTAACTTTACAACTGACTGTTCTACTGCGTGTATATTAACACTGTTGAGCTGTAGGTGAAACTAGTTTTCACAGTGTGCAGCATGAAGGGCACATCACTTTTCACTTCTGTCCACAATAATACAGGTGAAATAGTCCGGTTTCATGACAGTGAAATAATGCGGCTGAAGAACATGTCTTCATTTCATTCTCTGTTTAGATGTTATTTATCTCTTATCAGTATTTTTGTGGCAGAAGGAGCTCAAAATTTTTTTCTCTTCAAGGTCAGAATCTCAAACCACTGCCTCCCCTTCTTGGTGATGTTGTCGTTGTTTTTAATGTGTCACTTATTTGTAGAAGCCTTTATATTTTAAACGAATAAAACATATAAGTTCAAAATGGCGGAAAATGACTCTGATACTGACACAGAAAATGGCGGCTCTGGAACAATAGAGACGTGAGGCGTGGTGGATTCTGCTTTATTACTTAGAAATGAGGTGAAGGTCAGACAATTAATGTGCGCTCATTAAAGTTTGTTGAAGGAGGAAGTACGGACCGGCGCTGGTTCTTGTGAATTGTGCCACGGGCCTTTTAGTTAATGAATAGTATTCTTAATGCTACAGTGATATTTCTGACAGCAGTATGTGTGTGCTACTTTATGATTCTATTTTTGAGTTCAAGTTTAGATTAATATAAACGAATATTAATATGGCATTATCTGTTTTGTGCATGTGATGGATCAGAAAAAAAATAATTACTGTATCTGCTCAGAAGTCTCCATAGATCTAACTAGCTAACCGAAGCTATGGCTGATTTGATGATTTGTCAGCCAAACAGCATTTTGGTTCCCTTTTTTTTCTATAAACTAACATTTCAAAATGTTTTATTTCCCCAGAGCTCCAGGAAGTTTGGCCTAAATGATGGATTGTTCCTTAAACCTAAGTTCAGTTCCTTCAGAGGTTTGGTTCTCCCACTCACTGTGATCCTCCTCCTACTGGCAGGCTGTTGTAGAGGTAATTAACATCAGCACCATGATAAGCCTATTTTAAAAGAGGAAAACAAAACAAGCCTGTTCATAAGCCACTCATGAAAAGCCAATAAAATTTTTGTGCAGAAGTTCTGATTGCAAGAATTAAGAACCTGTGTCATTCCAGGCCAGTCTCAGAACCCGCCTCAGGACCCGTCTCAGAACCCGCCTCAGGACCCATCTCAGGACCCGCCTCAGGACCCGCCTCAGGACCCACCTCATAACCCGTCTCAGGGCCCGTCTCAGAACCCGCCTCAGGACCCGTCTCAGGACCCGTCTCAGGACCCGCCTCAGGACCCGCCTCAGGACCCACCTCATAACCCGTCTCACAACCCGTCTCAGGACCCGTCTCAGGGCCCGTCTCAGGGTGAACAGAGTGAGTCACAGTGACATGATAATAAAATAGCAATATAAACATTAACATGACTTCTTAATTTACATTACATTTCTAATTTCTAATTATGAGAACAATTCCTTCCTGTGGTTTCTTTTTTTTTCTAAATAGCATTATACTGTATATATTTCTTAATTATCTATTTAAATTGTTTTTGAATGCCCTTTCTCTTTTTTTTATTATTTCAGCTGGTATCTTCTCCATCATTGACTTGGTTGGTGGCATAGATGCTGGAACTGTATTGATCGAGGTTCTCTTTATTGTCTGGGTGTGTCATTTTTAAATAATTGAACTGAATTATTAAAATTTATTTTTTTATATTGATATATCAATATCATCTATGTTAATATGAATAATCAGAAATGTTTATATTCTATTTCAATATTGTTGGTTTCTCCTTTTGAGAGTAAATCATATATCTAGGCTACAATACATAGGCATACATAAATCCATCTCATCCAACTACCTCGACCCCTCTCTCCTACCCTCATCAAGCCTTCTATCAATCCAAATAAAATTACCTTTACGCTAAACCAAAACCCTTTCACCTTACTACACCGGATAATGCAATGTCAAGTCATTCCATACCCTTCACAACCTCCCTTTCCCCTCCATCGACATCGTAACAATAACCAGCTTCATCACGTACGCCCACACAGTTCTCAACTTCAAAACATCAAACTGCCTTCTGGAGCTCCAGCCCCCTCCGTTTCTCATCCCCACGTTTGATTCACTGAGCACCAAACTGTTCTGTGCTATTTATCTCTGTAATGCCATCAGAGATTTAGCCCGATGCTTGATATGCAAGTAAATTATGACTATTTATAAGATAGGGAACTCTTTAAAGACCTGTGACCAGTTCACATGAAAAAAAAAAAAATTACAAAATTAACAAGACATTTTAATGAGTTCTACTGTTTCTTTTACAATCTAAATGATATCGAAATAATATTAATTCTGCCATGGCACAGATAGTTTACATGGGGTTAACTTGGAACTCTGCCTCTATTTTAAACATGATCATTCATATGTTGATGTGAAAATTGTTCATAGTGTAATTGAATCTGTTAATGTGTTGCCTGTGTTTTTATGATTTCAGATGGTTTCTTCACGGTTCCTTTCAAATCTGTGTCTGACAAGACAAGTTATTGTTGGTGGTGCGGCTGTGTGTGCTTCTGCTGCATTCTTCAGATGGATGTGGAAACGTTACAAAGAATGTGAGACACCAACTCAGTTTCTTGTAGCACTGTGTCATATGGGGCCTCTTTCAAATGTTCATTGCAGCCTTAAGAAAAAAAACATTTTTATAGTATTATTTTTATTCCAACTTATTACTAATACAAATAATGTAATGTAGACATAAACTAAACCAAATCACACATTTTATTTTTTTGTGTGCCTTTTTATGGGACAGCTTCAGAGAGCTGACAGGAAACAGGATGAAAGAAAGGGGGGTTACACGCAGCAAAGAGCCCCAGGCCGGGACTCAAACCCCGGGCCTCGAGGACAAAGCTTCTGTACATGGGACACCCACTCTACCAACTGGGAATCATTTAATGAATGTTTTACATATTAATTGTGCCTAAAATACACACCAAATATTATTATTGGTGAACATTCAATATAATTAGCAATATTATTTAAAACAGATCCAGTAAAGACTTTTTTAGGGGGAAATAACCAAAGGTTTTTCTGGGAGACGCGAAATGTACCCGCAATTCTGAAATGACCCATATATATATATATATGCCTCTTGATATAATTGTCTTTTCTCATTCAGCGTCACAACATTCCTCTTCAAAAGAAGAAAAAAATCCAGACTTGGATAAGATAAAGGCCAAACCTCAAGACCTACAGAAGACGAATGAAGAACTGGACAATGAAGTGTACAAAAGGATCATGTTTATACGCCTCCAGAGGCTTCTGGAGAACCACGGGGAGCTGTCCAAACTGCTGCTGGAAGACGTGGAGAGAGAGAGGGAGGACAACAAGGAGAAGATCCAGTCAGTGGAGAAGTTAATAACAGAGAGTGAGAGAGAAAAGGCAACTGAGAAAACAGAAGATCTCCTAAGAGAAAAACAAAATCTGCTTAATGCTCAGTGGAAACTGGAGAGGAGAAAGGAAGAACTTGAGAAGCTGCAGCTGAACACAGAGAAAGTGCTGCAGAGCGAAGAGGCAGATGGTCTTCTGACCAGGATGACCGAGAGGAAGGAGAATTTAGAGAAGAAAGAGAAGGAACGTGAGGAATATTCCCACGGTCAAGAATGAACTTCAGTTTAAACTTTATCATGTAGTTGTAGTTGCCTAAAAAAACTGCTTATTTGACATTGTACTTTTGGTGAAAATATTCTGTATAAACGATTAAATACAGTAAACAAATTGTTGATAATAAGTAATAATAAATAAGTGTGTTACATGCTGGGGTTTGTTATAATTACGACCGCACTTTGAACGTAACACTGGGGCGATTTGTGACTTTCTAGGCGACAAGAATTTATGTAGCTTTGGCGAGCTAAAGGTTAACAGGCAAGCTGTAACCATAGTAACAACAGTGTGTCAGCGTAACATAAACTCAGTGCTTCAGTTTACATTAACTGTGTTTGGGCTTGAGTTGGGTTTGGATGTAAAAAAACAAACACTTTTTTACACAGAGTTAATTTATTTCAATGTATTTTCAGTTTTCTGCTGCTGTTTTGTTCATATGGACATATCGTTTGGGTTAAAATACACCCTTTCACAATGTTAACCACAAGTGAGTAGTGGATAACTTCTCCAATGTGCGTATTTTTTCAATCTTTGACTTCACAAAAACATGAGTGATAATTTACAATGATGTTCCTGGAGCAACATTAATGATGCTGTTCCAGGAACAACACCAACATGGTAATATCAGATCCTATAGACGTACGCACATGTATAGAACCGACTCTGCAGCCAGCACGGCTGGTCATCAGGTGTTGACACTGACTGCAGACTCTATTGTGTAACAGCCATTTACCACAGAAGATATCAACAACAACATAAATGGGGTGTTTAGTTTGGAGGACTTGTTGTTATCAAGACATGTAATTTCACTTCCACTTGAATAAAGTGCTTTTCTGATTTGGTCACATGTTTTCTTCATTAAAACAAAGCCAGTAGCTTATTATAATTAGAATGTGTTTGTGCTGGACAGTACATTTAAGAGTGGGGAAATACTTAACATTTTCAGTAGGCTGCTGATGTATTCTGTCTATGTTTTAACTACAGGGGTCAGTTAAATCTAATCAGGCCTTCACATATCCAACACATACTGAGCTCAGATGTCAGGGGATGTGCTTGTTCTTGACTATCTACGTCTACTGACCTCTGTCTCCAGATTTGTACTGCTGTTCAATTTGTTACCTCACTGCAGTTACACTAAATAGTATTGATATTAATAACTAAATGTTTCTTGCAGCTCATTAGGAATTTACATAAGAACATACAAAGAGCTTTACAGTGTGCATTGGTATAGATTCAATTTAACCTTTTTTTAAGCAACTATGTCCACCCCAGCCATCTACAACAGTCACGATGTTACAGTAATCTAAAAATGTCACTATTTTTATACTTTGAGTAGATTATGTTTTGTACTTTATATTTTTGTACTTGTACTTAAGTAGCTATTGAAGAAACAGACTGCACTTGTGACCTGAATAAGGTCCTTCTATGTGAAATGTTATTTCAAGATTGCAATATTCTATATCTTTCTGTCCCACTGTGAGATGGTGTGATCTACAATGAGATAGACAGGTCAATTCGTTAATGTAGTAATCTATTATGTTATATTACTGGTAATCATTTACGTTGCAGATAGAATCGCGTCTAGAGTTAAACAGCACCTATTCAGACAGTTAGGGTGAAAGTGAAAGGAACTTGATATCTGACTGATAAGAGTCTCAGATTAAATATTAACCATATTCACCTGATTAGAGACAAAAGCCAGTCTGTAAAATCCTACATAAAGTTTGATTTTCTTTTTGAGGTTTGTTGTACTGTATGTAAGCTTCAAAGATTATTCTACAACGATTTATTCATTTAAATGTATTTGTTGTTAAATGTCCAGTCGTTAACGTGGGCAGCAACAGAAAGAGCTAAACGCTAAACAAGCTGAACACAGGTGAAGGTTTTACAGCCAGACTTTGATCTTTGATCAGGCACGTCACTTATGCAAGGGTGAGCTCACTCATTGACGCCTTCATATCAGGTAGGTGAGCTTTGAGAAATTAAATTCTTGTTCATACGTGTTTTGTTTCAATGAAGATTTTTATTATGATGCCTGTATTTTGTACAATAATATTCATCATCTGTTGGTGCAGTTTTGATTCATTGAGCACCAAACTGTTTTGTGCTATTTATCCCTCAAACGCATCAGAGATTTAGCCCGATGCTGTATGTTAACAAACCATCCGACAGTTTTTACAGAAATGTTAGAGGGATCATTTATCACTGTGTGATTGAACAAGACATTACTTACATTTATCACTATTACAAGTTTTATACCAACAAAGAGCGGGAAATATTCATACACCAAGCTATATGTGGTGACTATATCAGCTCACTGTACTTGGGAACAATTTTTCATGTATACACACTTGTAATTACATTTATTATCCTCCATCATATTCAAAAGGAAAATTTTGTACTCTACTTTAACTATTTGACAGCTTACAAACTTACTTTGCATTAGTTACTGAAGATTACACAAAATGTTGAGTTGCAGTAGTATAATTTAACATTATACTAAATGTTACTTTGCATTCATATTATTGAATATAACACTCAGAGTTACGTGGTATTAGTGTAAATGTTAGTTGGCATAAGTTATTGAATATTCAATATTACTTTGCAAAAGAATTTTACAGAAACATAAAATTACCTTATATAAGTATTTGTAAAAAGACAAAATTATGAAATAGTCTAACTCACCTCGAGCAGTTGAAACATTATACAATGATAAATCAATACCAATGGTCTAATTAATGTATTAGAACTAATGTAATTATAGATTATTCACGCAGGCCATTTTCTGCAAAATTAGATGTTTTGGAAATGTTTTAATAATAATAGCTGTTTATTCATATTTGTCCAATGGAGTAAATAAATAATAATACAGAGCAGGGGAGGTGGGTAATAGTCTGTGAATAAAACTAGAAAATAATCATTTCTGAGATCAATGTCCAAAATTTACATGAAACAATCCTCAATCCCCTGATAGTGTGTGACATCATAGTAAAATCATGACTGTATAACTGTTACTGTAATGGATTTTTCTACCTGGCTATTGTTATTTGTTACTTTAGTAAAACGTTTCAATACTTTCTCTATCGCTACCTCTTTTGTGGTTATTAAAATATTACTGTATATGTCATTACTTAATTAATGAATGTTTGAAAGGATATGTTATTATTATAACGATGAATATTTTTAAATCTGTTTTTCAAATTTTTTTTATTGTCATTTAAAAACAGATTTTTTTCCCCTTCTGTTTTTAGAACTTCAAGATGAGGAGAAGAATGACCTGTCCCTCGTGGAGTCTTTTACTTTTTTTAGTGCTCCTAGTCTTGTGTGGAGGTAAATCTTTCATCAGTAGGTAGAGTTAAGTACTTGAAGCATAGTTATCATGTGATGTCTGATAATGTATTTTGTTTGCATTTCAATCACATTCACCAATAACATCTGTAACGTAAAGATTGTGGCTGTGTCTTCCAGTGTTCAATAATAACTACAATACAGATTTTTATGTAGGTGTATTTCATCTCCGCAGAAGTCTTTTCATTGATGACATAACTTCTTTTCTTCCGTTCTTATATTTATTTAAATACAAATTTAAGAAATGGGATTACATTTCCTTACCCACTTTAGCCAGCTAAAAACATGGTACAAATAGACAAAACAAAAACAAACAAAAAAATACATAAAAAAATAAAACTTTTTTCAAATGATGCAGTGACAAAACACAACCAAATAATAGAACACACAGTGGACAGACAACACAACAAAATACAGATAGTACTACATAACTGAATTTCAAAGCAAATGTTTCATTGGATGTGTTTCACATCTTTCCTCAGGTTCAGCAAGACCCTTAATGTCAAGTGACAATGCAGAGGAGCAGCGTCAGTCAGAGCAGCAACGTGAGTCACAGTGACATGATAATCAAATAGAAATGTTAACATTAACATGACTTCCTAATTTGCATTACATTTCTAATTTCTAATTATGAGAACAATTTCTTCCTGTGGTTTCTTTTTTTTTCTAAATAGCATTATATATATTTCTTAATTATCTATTAATATAGTTTGTTTTTGAATGCCCTTACTTTTTTTTTGTCATTTCAGCTTGTGACTTCTGGACTTACTGTATCATTGTTGGCTTGGTTGGTGGCACATCTGTTGGACTTGTATTGTTCGTGGGTCTCTTTATTGTCTGGAAATGTAAAAAAACAAAAATCAGTAAGTAAAAAAATTTTTTTATATTTTTTATTAATATGTCAACACTATCAATGTTAATATAAATCATTTGTAACTCTTCAGAAATGTTTATATTTTATTTCAGTACTGTTGGTCTCTCCTTTTGAGAGTTAATCATATATTCAGGCTACATTCCTTAAAGGGTAAATCTTTCTGTTAGTATTATTTGTATGATATTTATTCCTACCATCTGTGTCTTTTTCAGTGGCATACATTTTCTCAGCAAAAAAGAAGGCTTCATTTGACAAAACGGATCAGCTCCGGAGACAGTCCCAGAAGACACAAGAAGAACTCAACGCATGGGGGACAGTTTTGTCTCCGTTGATGGAACTGAAGACCGGCTTGGTGAACCAGAGAGAGAAATTCAGACTTCAGCTGGAAGAGATAGAGCACGAAAGAGAGGAAAATAGGGAGAAAGTTCAATTGGTGGAGAAGGAAATAGCAGCGAGTGAGAGAGAAAAGGCAACTGACAGAACAGAGGGCTACCTGAGAGAAAAGCAAGCCCTTTTAAATGCTCAGTGGAAACTGGAGAAAAGAAAGGAAGAAGTAGAGAAGCAGCAGCTGGACATGGAGAAGCTGCTGCAGAAAACAGAGGGTATGAATGTGACAGTGACAGAGAGGAAGAGGAAAGTAGAGAACCAAAGAGAAGTGATTAACTCATCGCTGGGAGACGCAGACAGTGATGACGAAAACACCCACCTCCACAGAGTGTAGTCAGAAAGGTCAGTGTCTAGAAGTGGTTATAAACACAGAGTCAGTTTAACCATCATTAATGATTATATATAGATAACATACATGATAAATAACATGAATAAATAAATAAATAAATGAATACTTTGTAAGCTGCAACTGATAAATAAACCTTTTCAATTCATTAGTAAGTGGCTAATAAAGCATTTTATGGTGTGTTAGAAATTACCTACTTTATATTGTTTGATTTACTATAAATTTAGCATTTATCAAAGATGGTTATACATATTTTATAAGCTGTAAATAAAAACAGTCCCTCCTGCAGAAAATATACATGTTGATTGAATCCAAATGATTAAAAACTGATCCAAAAACTTGGACTTAAAGTGTCTATTTGTAAAAATAAAAAGATTCTTGAGTCTCATTCCCAACTCCTCAAATAATGATGCTTTGAGTTGTAATACATTTGTAACGCAGTTTGTTTGTTTTCCCCCTCATGCTTTTCATTGTCAATTGAATCTATAACTAGTTATGGTTTTTAAATTAAGGCATCAGCAATCATACGAATGTCATTCAGTATTTGTTTATTTTTAAGAAATCTCTTTCACATGTGATTAATCATTTTTATTACATTTAGGTCATCATAAATGTCATTACTGTCTTTAGAACTGACAGGAGCATGTTTTAAGACTGTGTTGTAACAAAACAAAACCTAGGTGGAAGTTTGCTTTTCATTACCATATGTGATGCTGACTGCTGGGTGTTGAGTAGTTTGTTGATTTGAGATACAAGAAGAAAAAATGTTATTATATAAAATTATATTCCTTTTGAAATTATACTTATCTGAAGTCATGTAACAATTGACTGCATGCAACATTTTCATTTGTAAATTATCATTTGTATTATTGTTTGATTAAAATGTTTTTTTATCTTGTATTTTACATGTCTTCTTTTAAAAAAAATAAAACAAATTACATTCATGTAAGTAAAGACAGAAGTACTCTGTGAAATGTATTTTGCTTGTAAATACTTGTCAGGGGAGTTTCTAGGGACTGTGCAATTCTAAAGGTCTTAAAAAGTCTGATAATATATCCATTTTAAGCAATTAATTAAAAATTAAAGGAAGTGAGTGTCCTACTGAGCATTTTTAATGCAACTAAAAGTCAATGAAATAAAAAAAAAAACTCAAAAACTAAGGCTGCAAGATGACTTCAGATTTAAAGCCAGCTAAGACACACACACACACACACACACACACACACACACACACACACACACACACACACACAAATAAACAACAGGGGACTACATTTCTTCACTATCTGTGAGGGGACCACTATTTCTGTTCAATAGAAAAGCTTCTTTTAAGGTATTTTAACATAATATTGCTTCCAATATTTCTGTTTATATATATATATATATATATATATATATATATATATATATATATATATATATATATATATATGGATATATATCACCTGGTGTCAGAATGGATAGACCGATCCCTCTTCGTCTCACTACCACTCAAGTAATTTAAAAGGCCTCAGCTCTTTTTAATTGATTTATGATTTACCATATTTTGATCATAGAAATAATTTTTGACAATGATTGAATGATTGAGCTGTATGCTTTGCCCTTGCTAAAGTCTATGAAATAAAGCAAACAAGATATAGTTAAAGTTAAGATTGTGGACATTGATTTTATGTCTCTTTCATGGAAGTAAAAAGTTAGGTGTTAAGTGTGCATAGTATCATAACAGTTCTTAAGGGTTACTCTAGTCTGCTAAATTGAAACAATTCCTTAGGGTTTACCAAAAGCCCTTAAAATCCAACCTAGCACCATACCAAGTGCTCAGATCATTTAAAGGAGAGCTGCCAAAACGGGCGTGGCTGGTGAATGTATCTGACTCAAGGGCTATTCATGTCAGGTGCCACACCAGAGGAAGCAGGGTAGACGTCCGAATTAAGGCAGTGAGAAGCTAGGCGAATCTCCTCACTACCAGCTTATAATGTCCCTATTTAAAACTCCCAATTTTAAAAGCTACCTATAATAGGTTTAGGGATTTAACCCTTTATAACGGAGAGCTGGCCCAGTACCTCCTGGACAGGGGCAAAACTCGGGATCTAACAATATATATAAAAGCTTGAATAACAAGCTGAATTCCAAAAACCAAGAAGTGCAAAATGACCCTAAAATTCAAAAGTAGCAACACAAATGCTAAAACAAAGCACCACCCACGAGCAAAGCACAAGTCAGAAAATGCACAAGGAATAAAGTGGAAACATAATGCAAGGAACAAAAACCAGAAAACCTGACACAGGAACAGGCTCAAGGGAAGATAACAGAGGACAATCTAGAAAAGACTGCTGAGAGAACACAGGATTAAATACAAACTAAACTAATGACATGATGAGGTGCAGGTGGAGTGAGGCGGAGAAACACAGGTGAAGGAAGTTAACGGAAAAACACCTGAAACAGGGAAGAAGCTGACCATAAAACACTGGAAGGAGGGAAAGGCGACTGAGGGAGATGCAGTGCAGGTAAGGAGGATGTAAAACACACAGAACCATGACACCCATTCCCTTTTTCACATATCATTACTCCACACCTTATTGCTTACTTTTACTCTTTTGCTATTATTCTGTTTTCATTTTATTTCATTTTGTTATATTTGATATTGACTTACTTATCTATTTTTGTAGCCGAGTCTCTCAACCAAAGAATTTCACATGAGTGAACCTGTCCAACCAGAGTGACAATAAACTGAACCTTGAATCAACTGAACATTTACAGTTTTACAGTTTAACAGTTACAGAATAAAACCCATATTAATATTCATGTCATATACTCAACAGTACTTTACTCTACAGTAACTTATTTTACTGAAGTCTAGGCGTGAACACAGTACAGTATTCACCTTATCAGTTGGGTCAAAGTACACTTTTTTTTTTTTAATGAAGGACTTTGGCCATTTGGCTTCGCAGTCTCAGGCGAGAACGGACTCAGAGATACAACAGGTAAGAGCCTTTTGTTGAGAGAACATATGTAGAATATTTATATCTTAACAATGCTCTCACTATTTTTTTCATTTTAAGGAATGTGTTGTTTGATTTTGTGGAGCAAAAGCCAACTGGTTATTTACACCATTAATAAGAGCAGCTTCCGTATCTGCAGCCGTGTGGACGACTATTTCCTGCAGTGTGTGTGTGATGTTTTCTAGCTTTGACTCATTTCATGTGTTTTATGTATTCACAGATATACATGCTGTGAGTTTCATTGTTTATTTTATTGCTACACAAAAAAAAAAAAAAAAACCCTCAATCTTAACATGGCTCACTGCACAAATAATCTTGTGTAATCACTGTTAGGGTCTGTTACTGTGAGAAACAACAATTGTAATACAGTTTAACATTATAACTGACTCTTCTGCTGTGTGTCTATTGTCACTGTTGAGCTGGAGGTGAAACTAGTTTTCACGATGTGCAGCATGGACGGCACATCATTTTTCACTTCTGTCCACAATGACCACAATGAAATGTTATTTAGTTCAGTTTCAATTCACAAACAACCACAACAGTGAAGCAAAATAATATGGCTGAAGAACATGTCTTCATTGAATTGTAAGTTTAGATGTTATTCAACTCTTATCGGTAATCTTGTAGCAGAAGGAGCTCAAACTCTTTTCTCTTCAAGGTCAGATTTCAAGCTGTTATATTTAAACAAATACAAAACATATAAATTCAAAATGGCGGAAGATGACTATCTGATACTGACACAGCAAATGGCGGCCATCTGACTCTGTAACAATAGAGACATGAGGCGTGGTGGATTCTGCTTTATTACCTAGAAATGAGGTGAAGGTCAGACATTTAATGTGCACGCTGTAAAGTTCGCTGAAGGAGGAAGTACGGACCGGCGCTGGTTTTTGTGAACTGTGCCAAAGCCTTTAGTTAATGAATAGTATTCTTAATGTATGTGTGTGTTACTTTATGATTCCTTTTTTTTTTTTTTTAAATTAAAGTTCGAGTTAATGTAAATCAATATAAATATGGCATTATCTGTTTTGTGCATGTGATGGAACAGAAAAAAAGGAAATACTGTATCTGCTCAGAAGTCTACATAGCTAACCAAAGTTATGGCTAATCTGATCAGAATTTAGGTCCTTTTTGCTATATATTAACATTTTAAAATGTTTTATTTGCCCAGAACTCCAGGATGTTTCCCCTAAATGATGGATTGTTCCTTAAAGGTTTCTTCAGAGCTTTGGTTCTCCAACACACTGTGATCCTCCTCCTACTGGCAGGCTCTTGTAGAGGTAATTTACACTAAAACACCAGCACCATGTTAAGCCTTTATAAAAAAAAAGGAAGACAAAACAAACTTATTCATCAGCCACTTGTGAAAGCCAACAATTATTTTGTGCACAAGATTTAAGAACCTGTGTCATTCCAGGCCAGGCTCAGGGCGCTCAACCATCTCTAAGAATCGTGACATTAGTTGGTGAAGACGTCGTCTTGCCGTGCCGCCTGGAACCTCCTCTGGATGCTGTTTCAAAGAGCGTGGAGTGGGGGAGACCTGACCTGGAGCCCAGATTTGTCCATGTGTGGCATGAAGGTCGAGACCTTCTGGTGAACCAAAACCCATCTTACAAAGGAAGAACATCAGTGTCCGTCGACAAACTGAAGCAGGGAGACCTTTCACTGCTTCTCTCTGCAGTGAAAGTCTCTGATAATGGAGTTTACAGATGCTACTTTCCCTCACAAGAAAAAAAAACTAATGTTGAGCTTGTTGTTGGTGAGTGAGCAAATGTTCTTTGTGCACATTTTGTATAATGCTTACATTTCTTCTCATTTTTAGTGCCTCCAATCATGACAGGAGAAAAATGTTGCTTTTATCGCCCAAAACGTGACTGGAAAATGTGCAGAAGTTATGTTAAAAATATTCTATTTAGTTGCAAAAATACACTTGGAGAATGTCCTGATGTCTTACTATAAAGATTTGGTTTTGTCACCGTGAACACGCTTTGAAATTTGTCCTGATGTCGCCCTAAAATTATCTGGTTTTGTTGCCCCAAACATGATTGGAAAATGTCCCACATCTCATCAAAAGTACCAGTCATGTCAGAACAAACACAGCTGAAAAATATCCCAAAGTCCTGTTTAAAATATCCAGCTGTGCTGCCACAAATATGGCTGGGAAATGTTTGAATATCTTGATTAAAATATCAGTTTTTAGTCAGCAGAAACATGGCTTAAAAATGTCTTGATATATTGTCTTGGCATCCTTCCCACCTAGCTCAAAAACCTTGTGAATACGGCATACTGATACAAATTTTAATCCGTTGGTGGTTTGCAGAAACAAAACATGCTGGCATGATATATTACATATATTATGGTAATGTCTTCTCCTTCTCCTCGTCAGGTTCTGTTGCATCACCAGTCATAGCTGGGATTAACATAAACAGCACTGCAGAGGTTGTACAGTGTGAGTCTACAGGTTGGTATCCAGAACCTGAGGTGTTCTGGCTGGACGGTGAGGCAAACCTCCTCTCTGCTGGACCTACAGAGACAGTCAGAGGTCCTGATGACCTCTATACTGTCAGCAGCAGAGTGACTGTGGAGAAGAGACACAGCAACAGCTTCACCTGTAGAGTCCAACAGCAGAGAATCAACCAGACCAGAGAGACTGAAATCAAGGTTTCAGGTTGGTTTTGTCAGTTTTTTCTCCAGTGTCTTTTTTTTTCTTCCAGCAGCTGCTGTCTAGTTGTATATAACCACTGTTCTGTTGTGTGTTTTGTCATTTCAGCTGTCAGCGTCGAGGCCACATCTTGTTCTGCTCATGTCGCTGTTATAGTGGTTTTTGTGCTCCTCCTTGTTGTTGCAGCAGCCTGTGTTGGGTGGAAATGGAGACAAATCCAAACCAAAGGTGAGTTTAACTGATGTGATGTGAACAACTGGCCAACAGATGTCACTGGTGGTTATCTATCTGTAAAAGCAAGAAGCGTCTGTGTGTGTGTATGTGGATGTGGATGTGTGTGTGCGTGGATGTGTGTCTAGGGCGTATCTCGCTGACCGTTCGTCAGACTGACCGAAGATTTTGCATGTGGCTTTCACATGGCAAGGAGGTGTGCATCCTCGATTTTGAAGATTTTTGAATTTATTTTTCACAATATCATTATTTACGTAGGACGTGTTGCAGCATTGCACTGTTTCCGATCGGACGCCTTTTAGGGGAGCTCTGCCCCATTGTGTGACAGGCCTACACCTGGTGAAAGATTCTAGATTACTAACTCCTTCTCTCATTGAGGGAGATAATGCGTCTTCTCCTGTGTGAAAGGGGTTCGTGATTAACACAGAGCAAAGCAGCTCTGCATTAAAGACGAACCAAAACAGAAATCCGGCGCTGCGACTCCTAAAGAGGCGTGACGGTACACGTCATGATGATGACGTTGGTGTGTTTTCAAGGTGTTTCCCAGGTGTCCCCCTGTCAATCTAAACCCACGGACAGTTTATAATCCTATGAATGCTGTTATAATGTGTAGTGATTGAGATCCTGACCCACCAAACATCCTGGAAAGTGACAAAGTTATGTTTTTTTCCCCTCTAAATCACATAATTACATAATCACCATCAGTAAACTGGATGCTGTCTGACTCGCCGGGACGGAGGCTGTTTTTCGGGCAGAAATGTGACGAGGAGTCAGTCAGACAGACAGGAGGACAGACACTTCTCCACGTATATCTGCAGTATTGTTTTCCTCATATAAGTTGCCAAAGACAGTTACAGTTACTACGTTACTTTTGTTTGGTCATGTAACGTTGCTTTGTGGGACATTTCTCTGTATTTAGTTGAGTGAAGGACCTGTATTTAGCCTACCTATCTTTCGGAGTTTTAAAGTGCGCTACAAGGTTCGATTTTTGAATTTGTGCTGCATATAAACTTATCCCCTCCTATATCTGTGTCTGTGTATATGTCTAACCATGTTGAATGAATATTATGATAATGATTATTGTGTCTCTGTGGTGTTCACTCTGACACCTTCTCTCTACAAAATGCATCAGCAGAACAAATCTGAACTGAATCTAACACTGTTTCCTGTTTTTATTACCACACAGAGACAAAGATGCACAGAGAGGACACAGAAGGAAAGAAACAACAAGAGGATCAAACTGAAAAGACAGACAGTCATCAGCTCATTAGAGACAGAGAGACAATTAAGGATTTGCAGGAAAACGTGGCAAGACTTGAAGAAGCGTTAAAGAAGAAAGATGAGACGTTGAAGAGGAAAGAGGAGGAACAGAAAGACTTTGAGCAGGAGGTTTACAGTAAACTGACTGAACAAAGTGAGGAACTGCAAAAGCAGAGAGAGAAACTGAGACAACAACAGACGGACATGGAGACAAACATTAAAGATATTGAGAAAGAGGTCCAGTCAGTGGAGAGGATGGCAGAAGGTGAACGATTCCACAAAATGAAAGAAATCACATTAACTGCCAAAACTCAGCTGAACAAGAGAAAACAAGAAGATGAAAAACTTCACATCCAAACACAGACAATACTGACCAAAACAAATGATTTGTTAAACAAGATCACAGACAGGAAGAAGGAGGAACCACAAGAAGAAACTCAGTGAGCAGCTGGAGCAGATTCAGAGGAAACAGATGATTAGACTGTCACTAAAGTCTGAAGATTTCATGGTGCTGATAAAGAGACATGTCAGGTGTAATCAGAAAGTAATTCTCATAAAGAAAGATCATAACATTAGATATTAAAGCTACAAACATTTTTATGTTTAGAAATGTTTAAAAAAAAGAAATTGCTTTGTGGTTTCAATTTAATATTTGTTTTAAAGTTTGCAATTATGACTGCAGTGCATAATGTTGCCTACTTTGTCTGAACAATAATATTTATAACATTAAATGTAATTTTTCTTGTCATTATTTTGGCCAAAAGTAAATTCAAAGCAGTTTTGCTGCCATGTGAATTTGTTGAATCAATGTCTGAGAGTTAGAAATTCTACGACTTATTACAAATTAATGTATGGAGTAAGTGTTTGTGTGTGTGTGTGTGTAGCTTTTGTGCGTATATTTCATTTTTTATTGTTTATGATTTGTTTTGTTTTTTTCTTTACAACACCTTATATAGATAACTGTTCACTTGTCACAACTTCAGCCAGGCTTTAGTTTTTAATTCGTCTGTTTCCTGTTTTGCCACACTAATGCCCCGTTTACACGAAGGGAAAACGCAGATATTTCCAGGCGGTTTGGCCTCTCATTTACACGAAAACCCCGTTTTTATCACAGAAAACGATTATTTCTAAAAACTCCGGGCAAAGTGGAGAATTTGGAAAACTCCGGTTATGTGTTGTCGTGTCAACTGGGAGAAACGGGGTTTTAGGTTCTCACGCCCATTAGGCTATGCGCCAGAAAATGCTTAACGTCATGTGAGCGTTGTTTTGAAAGGAACAGGAAGTCGCTCGTGTTATTCGTTGTTGTTGATTCTGAGGATTCTGATTGGCTTGCATGGCTTTATCCTTCTCCCTACACTGCCACCCAGAGGTTTGGCAGAGTTATAATGATGCTCGACGGCGTATTTATGTGGGTTGATGTAAATGACAACTTTTTAGAAAACAAAGTGGGGGAAATATTTGTTTCTCTAAATACCCTGCTACATATAAACGTGGCCTAACTCTCATGTCATTTCAGACTCTGCCACTTCCTCCTGCTCTGCATTACCTGCTGATTTCATTCACCTGGCCTGCCCCACCCCCATACTCACCTGCTCCTCATCAGCTAATCAGCCCCTCAGTATATGTACCGGTCCATTTCCCTCAGTTCTTTGCCAGATTGTCTAGTGTGTTCGCCTAGCTCGCCAGCATCTTGTACTTCTGATTCCGAGTCTGCCTATTCGTGTATTGACCTGCCTTTTTGGACTTTGGACCTTCCCTTTTGCCTGCTCCTCCTGGATTTGTTTGCTTCGCGGATCGACTACCTGGTTTTGACCTCTGCTCGTGGATTAAACTCTGTTTCTGCACCTGAACAGTTTTCTGTGTCGTGCTATTGGGTTCTTGTCTGCCATTTTGTGAAAACCTGACATCACTGCTTAAAATGCATTTAAATATCGTCTTTTATTTTTGCGTGATGATAGATGTTCTGTAGAATGGCTCAGCTCCTTTTTAATGTGTGAAATATTGATTAAAACATTAAAGTAAAATCATATTCTCTGTCCAGAAACAGACAATCAAGCTTAATTATTTATTATTATTATATTCTGCAATAAAGGAAATTACATCACACACAGCAGATTATTGAACTCATTAGTACATTTTTAATGAGACAATTTATTCACATTCTTTATAACTTAGCCACAGTACATTTACAGTAAGTGATGAAATCAAAACCAAAGTGTGATCATAGTTCTCTGTGGAGGACGCTCAGGTTATTGTGCACAGCGTCAGTCAGGGTTACACTAAAAAAACAACTATCAAAAGGAAGATGACAATATATTTAATGATATATGATAATATAGAGAGATTGTAGGGTATACAAATACTAAAAATATCATGACCTGTACTCATCTTCATCTCTTACGGATCATACGGTCACAGCACATTGGAGATCTACTGAAGGGTTTTATGAAAACAAGTTTAAAAAGGTAGAAAAACTAGACAGAGTCACCTTTCATACACATGAGACATACAATACTGGAATAAGTGATGTTCTGTACAGAACTTATAACATTATATATATTTTCACAGCATCTCCCTCATCAAGATCACAGAAGCAGCTGAACAACAGACAGTAAGCTGCCCTACAAAGACAAATATCAGATACTGGCTCAAAATGTTTTCACTGTCCAGCCAGATGCATTGTTGGTGGTCATGTGCTAATTAAATATATAAATATCATCTCTTAAAAATCATGACCAGTTATTTGACCCTAAAAATTAAGGTACTGTGTCTGTATTAAACTTTATTTTAATGTTTGCAAGTTTAAAAAAAAAGATGAAATAGATGAGTAAGTAAGTGAAAATCAATCAGTCTTCAAGTATGATGTTGTTGGTTCAGCCTAATAAGATTAAGATAAAAAAAGATTGTGATAAGTTGTATTGTTTTTAGAATTAGATATATTCTCTCATATATTATAATCGTGTAATCATTTCTTAAAAGAAATAAGCATCCATCAGGTTGGGAGGCGCAGCCAGAGAGACAAGGTTACATGAGGTTACAAACAAATTCAGGGGCCTGAATGCTATAAAAAAAATGAAAAAAAGAATGTGGTAAATGCCACAACTTTAAGATAGCATCAACGCAGCATGTGTTCATTTGTATTTCTGTCACAGTGTGTCTGCCTCAGGTCAAACTGCTCTAACAGCGTCATGTTGGTAGTCGACCACAGCGAGTGTATTTAAAAGATGCGACAGCTCTGTTCTTATAAAAAGCTCCTTCAGACGTATGAACAGATGTCTGGAACAATGTGGTTTAACTGTCACAGTGTGAGAAACCACCACTCTCAAAGACAGACAGTGATGCTGCATGTTGGCTGAAGCCCACAGCTGAAGGGTTGATATTAATGATTAAAGTCACGTCTTCAAGGGGCATAAACTGTACTGAGGTTAAGTGTGTTTTCTATGTTTAATCTTCATATCTACCCATCCACAACAACAGCAACTTTTTCAACAACAGTTTTTAAAGTATTAAGAGTACATAACATTTCAAGTTTTCAAAATCATCCCTGCCAGACAGGTAGAAAAAGATTTGTTATGATTACTATTTGTTTTTGATAGTTGAGTCCATCCATTGTAAATTGACTGAACTGGTGGTCTCTGTTTTCCCTCTGCTTTGACTGATTTCTCTGGTTGTTGAACATCAAATTCTGTGCAAACTGCGGTGCATTTACCACAGAGTGCCAGGTCATTGAAGATCCACTAGTTTACTGTAAAATATTTGTATTACTCCCTCCTCATATCCGTGTATGACAGCACAGCTTTAAGCTTGTCTCTCGGCCCAAGTCTTTGCTCTCGGCGACCTGTAAGACAAACAAGATCCGCATTAGTTTTCAAATACAATCAAGAAATAGCTTCCTCCCTGAGTATCTGGATGTTCCACTTTCTTTACCAGCTAGTTGCTAACATTGTCTTTGGTGTTGTTAGCATTTTCAACTCGACTTGTCTGATTCATTCATTAACCAAAGTTCCAGTGAGTTGGATTTAGGGGCCGACAGCAAGCACACTGCTAGATGCCACAAATCCTACCCACTACACTTGTTAATGTTGTTAATATCATCTCATAATTAGCATGTTGTCTACTTTAAAGCTGTCAAAGGTCAAAATGTACCAGAATAATTGTTATGTGATTTTTTTTCTGTTGAAATTGCTCTTCCTGTCCGGAAAATAATACCAATCACATCACCTCTAATTATCTGCTTGTTTCTAGTCCATGAGAATGATGCTTTAAGAACAGGAATTGGTCACATCATCAGACTATTACCCTTAATCCCTGTATTACACTCACCTTATCTGGACTGTAGAATAGACAACATCGTTGGCGCCTGCCGAAGATGTTTGCCTGGCTGAGCTGCTGGATACTCCAGGTTCTGATTTAGAAATAAAGGTGAGGACAGAAATCTAAAAGTTAGCTCTGTGAGATGAATATTATTTATAGTAATTCAACTTTGTCCTATGTAAGTCTGACATGCTCAATTCTCAGCCCTTTACATTTTGAGTTCAATTATAGCGCTGGTCATTTATGAAGATATTGAAATATCGACAAATGCTTTTCTAAAGCTGACAGATCATTCTGCCATTTAATGACTTGTGATGCTAAATATACATATTTAATCTGTTTGCTGATGACACCTATCTTTTTTCTGTTTAGCGAATGGGCTATTTATGTTCTCATACCAATTTCTGGAGTAATGGAATGACTTTAATGTCTTAAATATTTACATGTCAGTCAGTCCACCAGACGGAGAGTCTAATAATGTGTAGCGTCTCTCGCAAATAGTCAGTGTTTATCATATATCACACCTTTTTTATTGACTTAATTGTAGAGGTTATTAATATAATTCCAAAAACTTCAGAGGGTTGTAGATTGCACTTTTTATGTGTGTGTTTTTCCCATGTAGTTTGTGTCATAAAACTCAAAGAGCAGTTCAAATGATCAGCTGCACAAGATAACGAGACAGGACCGGTTGGAATGATTTCATAATCATCAGTTGTGCGTTTGTTTTTTTGTTTTTTTTTTTTTACTGCACACGTCACAAAACCAATTTCTATTCTCAAACACAACTACAGTTCTTAACAGGCAGCAGGCACTCAACATAAAACTTTAAATTTGTTTTACTGCAATAAAGACACTATTGTAATATGATGTGTTTCTCACAATGTAGAATAAAATGTAATGTTAAAATTCAATTCAAGTTGTTGCATCACCAGTGTGCCAACTCAGTGCCCAAAAGAAGGTAAACTCAGGAGTATAGTAGTAGTATAAATTAATGTGTGCAAATAATTTTACCTCTTCTTTTACAGTGTTTTGTAACAACAGCGTATGTCACTGTGCTTTCATCAGCAACACCCGCCTCCCCACAGCCTGAAACATAAACAAATTACAACTATAATTCTCCAAGTGTCTGTTCAGAATGAGCGTTAGATATACTAAAATGCAGACAGAAGCATTTTGCGAATGGATTGTTTTAGCCAGTTTTTCTTCACTGCTCTGAGCAATTTTGTTCCTTGTCACAAGTGAAATACAACTGTATTTATAATTGATAGTTGATTTCCTTTTAAGTAGTCAAATCAATCAATATTAAGATGAAATCCATATAACTAGTTATATGTCTCAATACAAGAGAGTGATGCAACATTCCTGAAGCAGAATGGATTTTCCTCTATTTTCCAGTTGATTTATAAAGATAGTAATTTTCATTTTTGGTAGATGGCTTGTTGGTGTCAATATACTTAGGTAATGTAGATGTATAAATATTGAACTATAACACTAAGTGTTGTGCAGACTCTGGATTCAAGATAACTTTATTTGTCCTGAGCAAAGATTTTGTCATAGACATAACGGCTGACCCACCTGAATCTGTTCCTGGTGTTGTGTCTGAAGAAAAGCAGCCCACTACGGAACAAAAAAGTGAAAAATGATAGTGTCAACACAATAATGTGTATGTCAGTAGCTCAAAGATTCAGCAGATTTTTTACCTTTAGGGTAAATAGCGACACTATTATTTCTGAGTAAATAAAGGAGGAGGCCCAACCACTTTGGCTGAACAGGAACAGATCTGTATAACATAGATCATTTTGAACATGCTCTGGTTTAAAACATAGAAAACTGATCTTTACCTTTGTGTTTCAGGCAGTGAAGTAGTCCCACCAACATCAACAGCACAGCCACAGACGAAATGGTGAAAACCACTGGTAGGAGGATCGGGACATGAGGGAAGCCGTTGGTCAAAGGAGTCTCTGAACTGTCTTGAATTTCTTCAGGTGACAAAGTAATATGTGCTGCAACAAGAGACAAAATGGTGTGGACTTATAAACAGTTATAAATATAACCTACTAGAGTGCACAACCATCCTCGTGGCTCGGGGTCTTGCAGACATAAGTGTAAAGACATAAAACCAACACCAGAAATATCCAAGATCGGTGCTGGATGAAAAGTCAGATATCAATTTGTCCTCTGGGCAACATGAATAAATCCAGTAATTGTTGACATATTTCAGTCTAGTCCAGAGGGATGGACCGACCAAATTTGTCATCCCATAGTGCCTTAATGTTAGAATAGCTCAACGAAGCATGTTAATTTTTTGTTCAGTTTTGTGTATTATTGGAATTGCGTTTCATCTACACTATTTTATATGCAGTTGAGACAATTATTAATTACACAACATCTTGACTTTTGCCGTTTTTAACTTCTGAAATACAAAAAGCTTGGTCTTTTGACTGATATATATATTTTTGGGTTTTAATGCAGGTCATCTCACCTCTGACAGCCAGCCAGCTCTCTGTTGATTCTCCAACTCCAGAGATACTGCACTTGTAGAGTCCTTCATCCAATTTAGAAACATTGGTGAGGTTGAACGTTCCTGTGTATCCAATTGCAATTAAGAAGCCATCTTTGTAAAAATCAGCTGGAGGGTTGGAGGTCTTCATTCTGCAGTACATACTCAAGCTGTCTCCCTCGGTCACAGGCAGAGCAGGACTCTCCAGGATCACATCACCATCTAACCAACATGAAAACATGATTTTGACATGCAATTTTGCTGTTATCTATGAATTTTCATTTTACAACTTTGCCTCAGTGTGTTGCAGAGAAGAACAACTGTGATTTCAATTTCTTGAAATAGATTATTAGGCTTACACACTGTTCATCATCTATTAGAATAAAAAAGAAAAAGAAAGTTAAGTAAAACTAGTGAAAAATACCCTGAAGATTCAGAAATGTCACATTGTTGAGACAAGGACCCTTTGTAAAATTAGGATGCATGTATTGGCACTCAGGAACTGTCTAAATCTTTCTCTTAAGTTACTATCCTAGTTGAATATACCAGTGACTGTGATGTTGAGGCTGTTGCTTCTTTCCCCCTCCTTATTTTCACACCAGTATTCTCCACTGTCTGATGTAGAGTAAAGTTTAACAGTAATGGATCCTGTTGATGTTTCCAGTAATTGGGTCGTATTTGTTAAATCCTTGTTCAGCTTCCTCATCACTCTACATTCAGGAGAGCAGTCCAAATGTTCACACTTCACAGAGACTGAACGATATTCAAAGAACTGCAGGCTGTTTGGTTCAATACGAGGAAAAGCTGCATCTGTGACAAAGACATAAAGAAAAATGAAGGTAAAGCTAAATAAAGTTCCCAAACTTGTTATCTGAAAAATATGAAGCACACACTAAACAAAGTCACCGATTGTAGTTTAAAAGCAGATCTAACTAATACACTCCTGCCTTGTGAACACATAAAGGGCAACAATGGTCATGCATTTGCTCAAAGTAGAATTACGCAACTGTATGCAAATATTAGGCTGGTGTAAAAAATATAACAGTAAGGAAATGCACAAATTATTTGAATAACATTGTAATAAATTAACCAACTACATACCCAGTTTTTGAGAATAGCAACAGTTCTGGACTTGTGCAGCAAGCAGCAGAAACACAGTCATCACTAGAGAGAAAAATATTAGAGCTTAATACCAGATACAAATGATTTCAGAGCTAATTTTTCTGTTAAATAAAACATTAACATAACAATTGGAGGAAAAATCATGTATCTGTCATCGCGGTGCTGTGATGCCTTACATTTTTACTTTTGTGATTTGATCTTAATAAAATATCGAGCAACATAATGCCACATTCAGCTACACTTTGAGCTTTTGTGAAAGTTGAACTCAATGGTTTTATTGTTAAATTAATAACAATAATAATAAAATAGTCAATTGAAGGATTCTCAAAAAAATAAAATGTGTCAAGAATATTTAATTCATGACAGAAAAGAGTCCTTGGTGTCACATTTCAGTTTTTTGTGAATATGAAAATAATTTAGACTTTGTTCCTAGAATTAGTGAGCTAATGTAATTTTAATTAAGCTCAGATGTAACTCAACTCTTATGAGTATGATGACATAATAAGACACGTTCATTCACAGACACAGAATGCAGCTTGGTAATTTAATTCATTTCACATTAAGGAACAGCAAATGTGACAAAATGCAAATCCACCTCTATATCTTGCAATAATCATTATTTTTTTTCAATTTATTTATCTCTTTCAGTATAAAGGAAATTTAAAAATGATTCATGCTCTACCTCTATTATGCCAGAAACAACAAAAATCACAAAGGAAATCACATTACTGTCTACAAGTAATTTATTCTGCTTGAATATATTTAATATTAAAATATGTGTTAATTCATATACTGATGTGTATAATGTAGTTGAGAACTACATTATTTAATTTGTCAGTACTCACACAGTCGGATGCAGAGAGCTGTAGCCTCCATGTCGTCTTGCTGCTGACTGAACACCAGACTGACACATTTTCTTAATCCCTCCCCTTCCTTACTCAGATTCTAGAGAAAAAAACACTGAAGTAGTTGTGATGTCATTGTTGGTGTGCATTCAGAACCAACAGCTCCACAGAGGATGTCATATACATTGCCCTCCATGCAGTCTGCACACACTTTGAAATTAAGAACAACAACATCAGAATGCAATTTAATGACTCCAGCTCATATTTAATACAATCTCAACCATGAAACTTAAAATTTAACGATCTGCACTTGAGCACATAAACAGACCCCAGACAGTTCAGACTGGCTGACACACCTCCTCTAGGTTAGTGCTCAACAACGGAGCCCCCCAGGGCTGTGTGCTCAGCCCCCTCCTGTTCATGCTTTACACCTGTGACTGCATCAGACATCAAGAGAACTCTGTTGTTCAGTATGTGGACCACCCATCATCCCCCTCGAGGCAGCTGGACCAGACAACATGCCTGGGTGGGCTCTCAGAGCATGTGCCAACAAGCTGGCTGATGTTCTCACCTCAATCTTCAACCTTTCCCTCAGCCACAGCACAGTTCCCTCCTTCTTCAAAACCACAACCATCGTCCCCCTCTAACTCCCCAAGAAGAGCCCACCAACCTGCCTGAATGATTACAGACCAGTAGCCCTTACTCCAATCATTATGAAGTGTTTTGAGAGAGTGGTGCTGACCCACATTCAAAGCAGAACACCGGACACCCTGGACTCCCTGCAGTATGCCTACCGACACAACAGGTCCACCTCAGACACTATCGCTGCTGTTCTCCACTATTCCCTCTCCCACCTGGAAAATAAAGACTCCTACATCATGACGCTCTTTGTGGACTACAGCTCCGCCTTCAACACAGTCATCCCCTACAAACTCACTGACAAACTGTCTACACTTGGTCTGCACCCCACCCTCTGTGATTGGCTCCTAGACTTTCAGACTGGCAGGCCCCAGTCTGTCAGGATTGCAAATACGACTTAAGCCAGCATCATCACAAACATTGGCACTCCACAGGGATCCATCCTCAGCCCCATCCTCTACACCCTGTCATGGTGTGGGGACAACAACCTCACCCTCAACACAGACAAGAAGAAGAAGATGATAGTGGACATGAGGAAGAAGAGGAGACCTCATCGGGCACTGTACATCCGGGAGCTTGAAGTGGAGAGGGTGAGCCGCTTCAAATACCTGGGTGTCCACATCAGTGATAACCTCACTTGGTCATTTAACACTACACAGCTAGTAAAAGCAGCTGTATTTTCTGAGGAGGCTGAGGAAGTTTGGCACGTAGCTTGAGATCCTCAGCAACTTCTACAGCTGCATTGTTTAGAGCATCTTGACCGGCTGTATCACCATCTGGTACAGCAGCGCCTCTGCTTTGGACCGCACATGCCTGCAGAGAGTGGTAAAGACCGCTCAGAAGATCACCAGGACTCCACTGCCCTCTCTGCAGAGCATCTTCCACAGCAGAGTCCACAGGAGAGCTGCCTCCATCCTCAAAGATCCCACCCACCACAAGCAAGGACTGTTCACACTTCTACCCTCAGGCCGGAAGTACCGAAGTGTTAAGTCCAAGACCACCGAACTAAAGAACTCTTTCTTTCCCACTGCCATCAGACTTCTAAACAGCAATTAGGACTTTAATCTATCTCAGAACTGTCCCGACTGTTTACATTTTTGCAAATGCATAATTGCACAGTTTTTCAGATTTGCACTGTTTTATTATTATTATTATTATTATTATTATTGTTGCTGCCTTTTCTTATTTATCACATGTGCCCTGTGTAAAAGTGCTTTAAAAGTGCTTTACTATGTATATTGTATATTTCGGATGTATATATTTCTTTATTACACTGTTGGCAGTCTGTGGACAGCAAAGAAAGAATTTCATTGCATCATTGAGAACATGTTTCTTTACTATGCTTATGACATAAACACTTTGAATCTTGAATCTTTGAATCTTGGCCACATTATAGACAATGATGAGAGTTCATATCAGGAGGAAATTGACAATTTTGAGTGGTGCACAGAGAACAATCTACTGCTCAACGCCACTAAAACCAAGGAGACTCACCCTTGCCCTGCAGACCTTACTTTCTAGTGAGTAACCTGACCTGAAGCCACAGGCTCTTTTCGCACAGATGCAGAGACATGTGGTTAATCTGCACAGCGTTACAGAGACATGTACTGTGGTCAGAGTGGAGAGAAGGTATGTAGACACCTGCGTTTAAATACAAGAATAGAGACAGAGAGCTGCATATTGTAGAGAGGCCATGTGGTTTTTAAACGGCTATCTTAACTGTCTTCAGCCCTGAGAAACTTGTTCTCATGAACACAAATCTACTTATAGGCCTTATTAAAATGTCACATAATGTCAATCATCAGTCATGGGAGTGATATACTCACAGAAAACAGCAGACCCCACTCAAAAGTTTTTAATGATGTTTGTTAACAGAAAAGTACAAATTTGACAGTGAAATTATACACACATTTGCAGTATTCACTTTTATCAGATTCCCTTTATGTCCTGATCGCTAACCAAGACATAAAACATGCAAACAACTCAAAATAACATGTCAAACAAACAAAACTGATAATGTAACACAGATAAAAGTGTTTTTAGAAAACAGATCCTGGATTATTATTAAAAAGTCCTGATTGTACAAAAATATGTCATGTTTGTGTATGATCAGTTTGAGTTGGAGGTCATCTCAGCTTCTCTTCTGTCCATCTCAGTCATCTGTAGAAAGTACAGCAGAAGTGTTTATTCATTAATATGCAGATAATCTGACCTCTTAACTTGACACATTATACTAGCATTTAAATATACTTTTGATACTAAACATGAGATATTGAATCTGTTTGCTGATGATCCTGAGCTTTATATTTGTGTTTATCTAATTGGCTAAAAATGTTCCTCAAACTAAAACCTATTTCTGGATTAATAGGGCCTGTCTTAGACATGTACTCCTCAGTCAATCCACCAGATAGCAAAAAACAAATAGCCTCCATGTAGCTTAAATCACACCTATTATATATTGGCAAAACTGTAGAGGTTATATACAATTCCAAAGAGTAGCAAGGTGGTCTTTTTTATGTGAGTTTTTTTCATGTTGTTGCAAACTCAAAGAGCTGTTCAAATTATACAAGATAGGAAAAACAAACAATTTCATATTCATCAGTTGAATATTTTAGCATTTTTGTGTCTATATTATGTTTTTCTTATTTTTGAAATTCATAAGTTGTTGCATCCCTGACTTGCAAAACGCACCATTGTGCCCATAAGAAAGTTAACACATTGTAGAAGATAATGTGTGCATAATAACCTCACCTCTTTTCTTGCGATGTTTTGTAACAACAGCATATGTCACCATGCTTAAAACAGCAACACTCGCCTCCCCAGAGCCTGAAACATAAATAAGAATAAAAACAATACCATAATTCTGCAAGTGTCTGTCAAGCTTAAGCAGTAGGTACATCTGCTAAATCTAAATTTAGCAGATGTACAATAACTGACCTGGAATTATTTGCCAAAGAACTCAACACATTCTATGGCTGTTTCAAAGTGTGAAAAATTGTTAAAAGCCCCCCATCCACCAGACCCCAACGAACCAGTCCCCTTCACAGAGGAAGAAGAATGGCATCAGCTCAGTCGACACAAGTTGGGCAGGGCACCAGGCCCCGACAGCATCCCAGCAAAGGTGCTGAAGGCCTGCGCCCAGGATCTCTCAGCTATTCTTCAATTCACTCTTCTGCGACTGCCACAATACCTACCCTCTGGAAAAGTGCTTGTGTAATCTCTGTATCCAAGGGGCACAGAGGATACTGTGGCCTGCCTGCATCACCTCCTCCTTCAACACTTAGACTCCCCAGGTCACTCAATCAGGATCCTCTTTGTGGACAACACCCCCTCCCGTCTGATCCACCTCATTCACAGTTTCCTTGCTGACAGGCTAGAAGTGGTGACAATTAGCTCACCACTAACATCAGAGTGCTGCAGGATTGTGTGCTTAGCCCATTCCTGTACACACTCTACATCTATGACTGCACCAGCCCATCACCACGTACCTCAAATAGTCAGTCCTTGACCTGCTCTCAGACAGCCACTCTGTCCTGGTCTACCCAAACACCACTGCACACTTTACCCAGTGTTGTGTACAGGGCTGGTTGTAGGCAGATATATATAAAGGGGCAGTCAGAAATGTGAAGGGGGCATCATGGGTGTACATAATGTGCCAACAGCAATTTTTTTGGGTTGTGTTTTACACACATTTTTTTGAGGTTATTTTTTGCCTATAACTGTGTTTCTCTATGGAACTGGGTTGTTCGCACCGTCTCCAACCATTGCACTTTATCAGGCCTCCGCCCTTCAACCTGTCTGACTTGGGTGTCCCTCCAGAAGATTTAGCTCCTGTCGGTATAGCTCTTAGGGCCACTGAGGCACGCAAACCACCTGGCCATGACAAGGTTGCAATCCTGCAGGATGAAAACTGAAAAATACTTCATACAGATTTTTTTTTTTTCCATAACATATATTTTCATTTGATGAGCCTATTTCTCAAATAAAATTACAACCTAGCAGAAAGACTTCTCAGCATAGGCAATATTTACAAAACTAGAAGGTAGTCTTATACCTTGTCATTGCTGTTTGGTACTGAGTGTTTTTTACAGTGTGTTGTCAAATAAAATGTGTTTCTATAGTATGTATTATCTGCCTGATGGGTATGGTGCTGTGAAAACTAGTTTCCCCTTGGTATAATAAAGTCTAAGTCTAAGTCTGACAAAAAGCAGTCCATTGCAGTACAAGGACAACAAATAAGAAGGAAAAAACTGTGGTAAATGTGGGTCACTGGTCATGTCAGTAGCTCAAGGATTTACCAGAATTTTAGCTTTAGAGTGAATTGCGACACTTAGAATTTTAATTTGTGACGGTGAAGCCTGATGTCTAAATTGTTGAAGACTGTGGCATGACTTCATTTATTTCTGAGTAAATAAATGAGGAGGCCCAACCACTGTGGCTTAACTGGCACAGAACTGTATTACACAGAATATTTTAAACATGTTCTGGTTTAATACAAATAAAACTTATCTTTACCTTTGTGTTTCAGGCAGTGAAGTAGTCCCACCAACATCAACAGCACAGCCACAGACTAAATGGTGAAACCCACTGGTAGAAGGATCGGGACCTGAGGGGAACCGTCGGTTGAAGGAGTCTCTGAACTCTCTTGAATCCCTTCAGGCGATAAAGTAACATGTGCTGCAACAAGAGACAAAATGGTGTGTACTTATAAACAGTTAACAATATATAACCTACTAGAGTGTACAACCATCCTCATGGCTCAGGGCCTTGCAGACGTAAGTGTAAAGACATAAAACCAACACCAGAAATATCCACCTCATCACGGTGCTGGATGAAAAGCCGGGTATCACCTAAATTATGTGGCTTATTAGAATTTGTCCACTGGGCAACATGAATAAATCCAGTAATTGTTGACATATTTCATTCTAGTCCAAAGGGATGGACTGGTTAAAATTGTCATCCCATTGTGCCTTAATGTTGGAATAGGTCAACAAAGCATGTTCATTTTTTGTTTTGTGTCTACTTATAATTGTCGTTACTTTCACACTACATTTAATATGAAGTTGAGACAATTATTAATTACACAACATCTTGACTTTTGCCGTTTTTAACTTTTGAAATACAAAAAGCTTGGTCTTTTGACTGATAAATATTCTTTGGTGCGAAAGCAGGTCATCTCACCTCTGACAGCCAGCCAGCTCTCTGCTGATTCTCCACCTCCAGAGATTCTGCACTTGTAGAGTCCTTCATCAGATTCAGAGACACTGTTGATGGTGAAGGTCCCTTTATATCCAGTTGCAATGTAGAGACCATTTTTGTAGAAGTCAGCTGAAGGGTCAGAGGTCTTTTTGTTTCTGCAGTACAGACTCAATTTGTCTCCCTCCATCACAGGGACAGTAGGACTCTCCAGGATCACATCACCACCTAACCGACATGAGAAGAACAACTGTGACTGCTGTTTGTAAATATGAATTTAATACTAACTGGCAACGACAACTATTAGTATTTATTTTTAAAAACCAGAAGTATTTTGTAAGTAATTTGTAATTTTTCCCCCCAAAGATAACCAAAATGTTGTTTCGTAGAGAAAAGAACCCTTTATAAAATTAAGATGTGTGCTGTGGCACAAAAGTCTAAAATCTTTCTCTTTGGTAGCCTTGTAAATAAATACCAGTGACTGTGATGTTGAGACTGTTGCTTCTTTCCCCCTCCTTATTTTCACACCAGTATTCTCCACTGTCTGATTGAAAGGAAAGTTTAACGGTAATGGGTCCTGTTGATGTTTCCCACAGTTGAGTTGTATTTGTTGAATCCTTGTTCAGCTTCCTCATCACTCTACATTCAGGCGAGCAGTGCAAATGTTCACACTTCACAGAGAATGGACTATATTCAAAGAACTGCAGTCTGTTTGGTTCAGTACGAGGAAAAGCTGCATCTGCGACAGAGACATAAAGAAAAAGGAAGATAAAACTAAATTAAGTTCCCAAACTTGTTATCTGAAAAATATGATGCACACACTAAAAGTCACTGTTTGTAGTTCAAAAGCAGATCTAACTGATACACTCCTGCCTTGTAAACATGTAAAGGGCAACAACAGTCATGCATTTGTCTAAAAATAAATAATACACAAATTAATTGAATAATATTGTAAAGAATTAACCAACTACGTACCTAGTTTTTGAGAATAACAACAGTCCTGAACTTGTGCAGCAAGCAGCAGCAACACAGTCATCACTAGAGAGAAAAATATTAGCACTTAATACCAGATACAAATGATTTCAGAGCTAATTTTTCTGATAAACAAAACATTAACATAACAATTGGAGGAAAAATCATGTATCTGTCATCGCGGTGCTGTGGTGCCTTACATTTTTACTTAAATGATTTGATCTTATCGAGCATATCGAGCAACATAATGTCACATTCAGTTACACTTTGTGCATTTGTGAAAGTTGAACTCAATGGTTTTATTGTTAAATTATAAAATAAAATAGTCCATAAAAGGATTCTCCAAAAAAATTTAGTGCGTCAACAATATTTAATTCGTGACAGAAAAGAGTCCTTGGTGTCACATTTCAGTTTTTTGTGAATATGAAAATAATTTGGACTTTGTGCCTAGAATTAATGAGCTGATATAATTTTAGTTAAGCTCAGATGTAACTCAACTCTTATGAGTATGATGAAATTATAAGACACCTTCAGTCTGTATGACAGACACAGAATGCAGTTTGGTAACTTAATTAATTTCACATTAAGGAACAGCAAATGTGACAAAATGCAAATCCACCTCTATATCTTGCAATAATTATTATTAATTTTTTTTTGTAATTTATGTATGTCTTAGTTTAAAGGAAATTTAAAAATGATTCATGCTCTGCCTCTATTATGCCAGAAACAACAAAAATCGCAAAGGAAATCACATTACTGTCTACAAGTAATTTATTCTGCTTATATATATTAAATATTAAAAGATTTGTTAATTCATATACTGATGTTTATAATGTAGTTGAGAACTAGATCATTTAATTTGTCAATACTCACACAGTCGGGTGCAGAGAGCTGTAGCCTCCATGTTGTCCTCTTGCTGACTGAACATCAGACTGACACATTTTCTTAATCCCTCCCCTTCCTTACTCAGATTCTAGAGAAAAAAACACTGAACTAGTTGTGATGTCATTATTGGTGTGCATTCAGAACCAACAGCTCCACAGAGGATGTCATATACATTGCCCTCCATGCAGTCTGCACACACTTTGAAAATAAGAACAACAACATCAGAATGCAGTTTGATGACTCCAGCTCATATTTAATACAGTAACAATACAGATAACGATCTGCACTTGAGTACATAAATAGACCCCAGACAGTTCAGAATGGCTGACACACCTCCTCTATGTTAGTGCTCAACAACGGAGCCCCGTTCAGTTGTTCAGTATGTGGACAACACCACCATCCTTGGCTGCATTATAAACAATCATGAGACTTCATATTAAGAGGTAATCTTGCAGAGTTGTGCACAGAGAACAATCTACTGCTTAACGTCACTATAACCACGGAGACTCAGCCTTGCCCTGCAGACCACAGGCTCTTTTCACGCAGATGCAGAGACATGTGGTTAATCTGCACAGCGTTAAAGAGACGTGTACTGTGGTCAGAGTGGAGAGAAGGTATGTAGACACCCGCGTTAAAATACAAAGATAGAGACAGAAAGCTGCACATTGTAGAGAGGCCATGTGGTTTGAAAACAGACATCTTAACTGTCTTCAGCTCTGAGAAACTTGTTCTCATGACCACAAATCTACTTACAGGCCTTATTAAAATGTCACACAATGTCAAACATCAGTCAAGGGAGTGATATATTCACAGAAAACAGCAGACCCCACTAAAAGTTTTTAATGATGTTTGTGAACAGAAAAGTACAAATCTGACTGTGGAACTATACACACTATTTGCAGTATTCACCGTTATCAGATTCCCTTTATGTCCTGATCACTAACCAAGACATAAAACATGCAAACAACTGAAAATAACATGTCAAACAAACACAACTTATAATGTAACACAGTTGAAAATGTTTTTGTAAAACAGATCCTGGATTATCATTAAAAGGTTGTAACTGACTGTACAGGGAAACAACATGTTACTTGTTTGTGTATGATCAGTTTTAGTCGGAGGTCGTCTCAGCATCTGTAGAAAGTAGAGCAGAAAAAACAAACATGTCAGCTTTTGTTTACATTGTTTACACACCTAACAAAATGTTATTGATGATGACATTTTGTATTATTCTGTATAATTCAAATTTAGCTCTTCTGCTTATTTCATCCATAGTAGCTGAAAATTTTTGTCCGTTAAAAAATAAAACTTCTAAATATGACTTATTCCCACTGATGAAGAAAATGGGTGAATATTTGGATTAATAATGATTCTGAAACAATAACAAAAAGACAAATGTATTTTGTTTTAACTGATGGCTGACATGATTTTAATCATGGTACAGTTAGGTTGAGAGACATACACAACGGGATTAGGGCCACTTTAAAAAGTCAGAATTCTTAGTGGCAGAATTCTGACTCACTGGCATTTATCTTCTTCCACAGGAATAAATAGAAGTGAATGGTAATAAGGCATGGGGCTATTTATTAACTGACGAAAGATGTAGTAAGAATAAGTAATGATGACAAGCGATGAACACATCTCAGTGCAAAACATATGTATTTATGACTTGTGGTGTTCCACAAGACTCAATCTTTGGGCCCTCTTTTTTCCCACTCATTTGCTTTAATTTGGCCAAATCAAGTAAAATAATGAACTCACTTTTCATTATGCTGATAAAAATGTACTATGCTCTGTAACCAAGCTACCAAAGACCTACAGATGTGTATCTCTACCAGTATGTTGAACAAAATGATGATTACATAATTTCTTTAACCAAACACACAAAAACAATAACTGAATTTGGCGCAAATGCAAGGCAGGAATTCTGTGAAGATGTTTCCATCATTTCATGTTTTTATTTCTTTATTTATGTATTTTTACCTGGATGAGAGTAACGTTTTCTCAACACCAACAGCAGCAGAGCCACCAATACAATGGTGGCAACAGTCCTTATGAGGAGGTAGAGGAGAACAGGAAGTTGGTCAGAACAAAAGGGAATATTCTCTTTTGGACAATCTGGAAATATAATAGAAAGTTTTTGTTGTAATTTAATCAAACAAGACTTAGAATTAAAATAAATATTAAATTATAATCTAGCATATAGCACATACATTGCAACACCAAATTTGGGAAATCTGCTTGCTATCACAAAATGTAACATATATCTTAAAGTTATGAATTGAGTGAATATATTAAACATTTGCACTTTATCTCACCTTTGACAGCCAGCCAGCTCTCTGGTGATTCTCCAGCTCCAAATATGTTGCACTTGTAATGCCCCTCATCAGACTTGGAGACACTGTGGATGGTCAGGTTCCCATTCAAGCTGTTTCCAATAAAGAGTCCATCTTTGTAGAAATCGGCTGTGACGGTGGTCGTCATCTTGTTCTTGCAGCGTACAGTCACAGTGTCTCCTTCCATCACAGGAAGGACGGGACTCTCCAGGATCACAGCACTCACTGATTAACATGTGTTTCATAAAAAAAAATAAGTTAATTAGAAAAGCAATTTACAACAACCAAAAAAAGTATCTGTCTTTTCCATGTCCCCTTTTAAAGCTATATCCTTGAATTTCATTGTACTGTCGAACTGATTTCATAAGTTTATTCTTTTTAATTTGCTTAGCTTAATTGATGGAAAGCCTTCAGATGACGAAACTAACTTGGATACACATTATCATTTATCATCTGCATAAAACTAATGTGTCTCACCTCTGACAGTCAGCCAACTCTCAGCCGATTCACCAACTCCAGAGATGCTGCACTTGTAGGGTCCTTCATCAAACTTGGAAACACTGGGGATGGTCACGTCTCCTTTATAGCCAGTCCCGATGAGGACGCCATGTTTGTAGAAATCAGCTATGTTACTTGTGGGATTGTTCTTCTTTCTACAGCGGAGAGTCACAGCGTTTCCCTCGGTCACAGGGTAGATGGGAATCTCCAGGAACACAGCACCAGCTTATCAACATATGAAAAACGTATTTCATTTTTGTGGTCAGGTTTGTCAGGAATCAAAAATACATCCAGTGAGTCAGCTCCTTATCATAACTGCCATATCTGCACACATGATCTGATATCACCATGTTGGCTTTGACCCTGGAACATAAATAATGTTGCCCCAGTACCATCACTGAAACTAACCAATCATGTTTTTCCACATCACGGCATAGCTTTGCATCTTGGGGAAAAGGATAGGAAAAATATGGACATGGGAGAAGTTGCATGTTTGACATTTCATCCCAGACCATCTGTTACTAAATTTAACCAACCACATTTTTTTGTTATATAAATCTAACCAAGAATTTTTGTTGCCTAAACCTCAATATAATGAATATAAATGCTGACAGTAAGTTGGTCATATAAACTGATATGTGTTTACAATTTCGACGTATTTTTTTGTGCATATATTACTACGAAAAATGTAAAATCATATTTTTTCCACATTATATTAAATGCGATTGTTATAACAGTACACTACAGACAGTACTTATACTTCAATATATAGAGAGATTATATAATTTGTTATATTTAATAGTGAATTTCAAGTTGATTATTAAATATATTCTAATACATATGAAGGTGACTCTAATTTGAAACATAAACATGATTCAACTCTTTACTCTATTACAAGGTAATAATACTGTCACAACACTGTTTAATTGACACAATGAAAAAAAATGACTTTAACATCAATATATTAGATCTACACATAAGTAAAATGTACATTACATAAGGGTTGATTGGCGTTACAGTGAGTTGTCGTACTATATTTTGCAATGGCCCTTCATATCATGCTGATCACAGAATTAAAAATGTAGACGACGTCTATTTTTGTCCCCTCACCTCTGACAGCCAGCTGGCTCTCTGGTGACTCTTCAGCTCCAGCGGTGTTACACTTGTAGAGTCCCTCGTCAGACTTGGAAACATTGTGGATGAGCAGAGCTCCAGTGTCACTGCTCCTGAGGAGGACGCCGTCCTTATAGAAATCAGCTGTGAGGTTGAATGAAGCTATCTTGTTTCTGCAGCGCAGAGTCACAGTGTCTCCTTCAATCACAGGAACGACTGGACTCTCCAGGATCATAGAACCAGCTGATCAACACATTAACAAAACTCATGAGACAAAGCTTGTGTATTTAAAACCCAAAACTAATGATTAATACAGACATGACAGGCATCAGACAATACAAGGAAAAACAGACTTAGATATGTTAAGAACATGGCGAGTACACTGTAGTTCATCGCAGTGTCATGGTGACAGCTGGTCTCCCTTTCCAGCAGTGAACTACCTCTTTAAGGTTTGGAGAGACTGAGGTTTTGGTTAAATGTTAGTTAATATTTGTGTCTCAACTCACGGCAAACTTTATCTGTATTAAACCAAGACGACGATATTTTGTGCCAAAAATACAAACTCTTTTGAAATGATCAACAGTTACTTTGTAGTTTTGAAACAAGATGCTAATTTTGAGGGTAGAATTTTGTTCAAGTCAATGATGCAGTTTATCATCCACTCACCGGCTTTTTGAACTTCTACAAGAAGGAGCCACAACAAATTCATCACTGGAGAGAAAGAGGTAGAAAGCTTTGTGTCAGATGTTAAAAAACACCTTCGATGTCAGTAAACAAAGAAAAGGAACTAAAAATGACGTGTTAGTCATCTCGTCCACAGTGATTAAGTCATTAGTTACGGACATTTGAATGTTAATTGATGTGTGAAGTATCAACTAAGTCAATATTTCCCTTTGAAATGTAGAGGTGACAAGTTGCACAAAATATGGAGAACAAATACCAGTGAATGACTGTATATGATCTAACTAAACAAGGAAAACAAAGGTTTTTGAGTTGGGTTTGGTCAATGAGGCCTCAGTTCATTCCAGGGCACATCACACTATCAAAACACAGACAATTACTTCTTAAGTTCGACCTGAAGGACATCATATGACAATATCTCCTTAGCTTATCAACATAACAATATCTTAGACATCTGCCTGTTAATGTATGTTTTACTTATCCTATCACTGATAATAAGTCTCACAGGAAGACTCAGTACTCACATAGTCTGCTGCAGAGCGCTGTGGCCTCCATGCTGTCTTCTTATTGAAGTCTGACTGAGGTGCAGCTGAAGTGAAATGTGTGCGAGACCCTCCTCCAAACCTAAACCCTCCCGCTGCAACTCATCCCTGGTGTTCAGACGAACATCTGATCTTACAGCTCTGTTTCTGGGTCAGAGCCTCCTCTTAAGACTGTTCACCTCATTTATGTATTGTCTCTGTCCGGATGTTAAGAGGTTCCTGAAACATGACAATATAAGTCATTTATTGTATCTCTCAAAATAACTTCATTGTATCTCTCACACTAACTCATTTCCTCATCGGGTCATGAACACTCTCGTGAGACAGAGGCTCTAATCTGCCCTCTGCTGCAGGTCAGCCGCCATCACATCTGTCTCTGGGTTGGGTTGACACATCCCAGAAGAAAAGACCCTCCCATTTTAACATGTCAGTAATAACAGTGTTTTGCATCCCTAGAGCGTACACCTGAGCCGGATGGACTCTATCACACCTGCTACAGGTACGTTCTGCAGGCTTATATAATCTATAACCTGTATATTTGTAGAATATTTTACAGGTTATTTAAGGATGTTGGTCAAAGTTTGTTGCCTGTTGTCTTCATGTTTCCCAGTATATTCCAAAAATCTATTGAAACTTAACAAAGGCCAGACTGGAGATACAAACCCTGCAGAGCTGTACTCAAAATAAATCTGCAATCTTTAAACTAATTTGCCGTCAGTCTTACCTGTTGCCCTTTCCTGAATTGCTTTTGTTACCAGATGTAATGCTTTATTCAGGCAATAAAACACTGTTTTATTTAAATAATTTATGTTTCAGAGGCCCAGGATGTGTTACCTAAAAGATGGACCATGTTTTAAATCTTCACGTACTTGTTTTACTGCTGGTCCGTCCTCAAACACCCTGTGTTACAGGTAACTTATTGCACACAAACACATACAGCAAGTAACAGCTTACTCGGATATCTGATGCCTGCATATCGTTCACATGCAAAATTTAACTGTCGCACATTGTGCAGGTGTTTTGACTGAACATTATACTATCTCTCCTCATCCCACAGTCTTTACATAAAACAAAATAGTCAGGACCCAAACAGAACACTCTCAGGAGGAAAGCAGGGTAAAGAGAAAAAAGAGAGGACTTTTTATACAAAAGCTGGAAACTAAGATCTGGAAAATACAACATACAAAGCCGAAACACAAAAGCTAAACAGAGTACAAACCAGGAAGTACTTAGACATGAAGACAGAGGACCAGGCTTAGGGGAACCAAGGAGACAAACAGGGAGAACACAGGCTGTATTAATACAAGAGCTGATTAGACTCAGGTGAAACACATCAGGGAGGGGGAGACAATCACACTCGAGGGAAAACACAGAGAAGGCCTAGAAAAGGAGAGTCAGGAAAGACACATGAGGATAGAACTACAAAATAAAAGAGGAAACAACAAAACCACAACTCAAACTCTAACAAACATCACTGTAGTTTTAGGACCGTTGAGGTTTAACTCGGCCAATGACAGAAACATTGTCAGTTGATTCAGTATTGTTTCTTTAGGTCAGGTTCGGGTCGTTGGTCCAGCTCAGCCAGTAGTGGCAGCAGTGGGTCAGGACATCGTTTTACCATGCCACCTGGAACCCGACACGAATGCTTCAGAAATGACAGTGGAGTGGACGAGACCGGACCTGGACCCCAGATTTGTCTATGTGTGGCGTGACGGAGTGGAGCTGGAGAGTAAAAAACATCCATTCTACGAGGGAAGAACATCAGTGTTCACTGATGAACTGAAGCTCGGAAACATTTCCCTGAAACTCTCCAGAGTGAGAATATCTGATGAGGGACGGTACAGATGCTTCATTCCAGATCTGGGTGACTCCCATGTTCGGCTCATTCCAGGTAAGTTCATGTGAAATGTTTCCATCAATAAAATCATCACTTTTATTTTGTCTGTTTGTGACACATATTAAAAATGTGCTGTTAAACATTACATGTTATTCATCAGCAACATGTAAATGAACATCGAATTACTCTGGTTTATGAGTTCAACGAGCAGATCTGTAAGTGAGCATCAGTAACCTGTCACCTGTTCCTCCTGACCTCCATCCTCAGGAGCCGTCTCCTCACCTTTCATAGTGAGGATAGATAGAAGCAGCAGTGGACACGTGGTTCTACAGTGTGACTCTACGGGCTGGTATCCAGAACCTGAGGTGTTCTGGCTGGACGGTGAGGGAAACCTCCTCTCTGCTGGACCTACAGAGACAGTCAGAGGTCCTGATGACCTCTATACTGTCAGCAGCAGAGTGACTGTGGAGAACAGACACAGCAACAGCTTCACCTGTAGAGTCCAACAGAACAGCACCAACCAGACCAGAGAGACACTCATACATGTTCCAGGTAGACATGTTCAGTTCTTTCTTCAGTTTAAGTTTCAAAACACAAATATCCATTTTTCTATACAGTATATAATTTAGTACATTATGTTGTTTGTGTTTTTTACATTTCAGATAACATCTTCAAGGCCCAGTACAGTTCTGGTACTGTCACTGCCTTTGGCTGTTTTTTTGGCCCTTTCCCTCTTTACTAATCTTATCCTTTGGATCTGTTATTGTCGGAAGAGGTAGACTCGCTAACTTACTTCCCTGGATACAGATAATGGTTTAGTTGTTAATCCCTGCAGTGTTAGCTTGTTTGTATCTGTTGTGAATGTGTGGATGTGAATATATATGCTGCCTTGTCTGTGGTTTGTTATTAAGAACAAATATTTAATTCCAATCATAAACTGAGTAGCTAATTGTTGACACAACTGCTTCACCTGTAGAGTCCAACAGAACAACACCAACCAGACCAGAGAGATCAAATCACTTAAATTTTCACTAATATTAAAGTATTGACAGAAATATCAATCAATTACAACTGACAATACTATTATGTTATAATTGATGTAACCTATAATAAAATCATTTTCATTGTCATTACCCAGACATTAAAAGAAAAAAAGTGTTATGCACTTCTGATTTAACATGTCTTCCTTCCTTGTAGAACAAATGGTTAATCAGTCAGACTGTACTCTCTGACTCCCGTCCAGTTGGTGGCACTCCAGGCCTGAAAACAGCCCTGCTGCTGCCTGACGTCAGGGACAAACTGTTGATCACGTTCTTGTGCTGCAAACTTCTCTGCATGAATAATTTGAGGTATAGATTGTAGTTATTAAAAGTTAGAAGCACATTTTCCGGCATTTTGATGGGATTAGACTATCGTGCTTGAAATTAATCAGATGCTTAAACAAAACTCAAAGATCATAAACTCATCCCAAGCATGTACAGGGATGCGTGTCCACATAGTCTTTGCATATGCTGAATAAAACAAATCTAGAGCTAGATGATGCTAATGTCTGCACAAGACTGTGGCTGTAAACTGTGTGTGTCTGCTTCAGGTCAAACTGCTGCACAGTCAGAACCACAAGGAGTCTATTTAAAAGCAGCTGCAGTGAAACAAAGTGGTCTAACTGATACCTCAGTTATAGACTCAGGCTGTGGGTTAGCTGAAGCGCCCAGATGAACACTTGTAATGACGACAGCATCATCAGCCTGTTGTGAAATGCTATAAAGAGGCCATTTATTTTTGATTCTTGTAACATATGCTGCTATCAAACTCTGCACAGAAGGTACAGGAAGACTCATTTAAAACCCACTATACAAGTCAACTTTAAACCAACCATTACTAAACAAGTGTTCTTTAAATTATTGTAAATATTAGACACCCACAGTTAAGTTAAAAAACTGTTTATTAAAAAAGATTAACAATTGTTGTTACGTTGCTGTTTTACAGATAATGACCGGGAAGAAAACGACCCGACAGAAATAAAATTATGCAAAGTCGTGATGTAGGGATGACTGAGATAAAAAGAGAACATAAAGGAAATACAAACAAAAACAACAATGACAAAACTTGTACTCGGCTTTGGATAAAATTCAACGAAAGCATACTGTACTCTTAAATTTACTGACTACCATATGTAATATTCATCGAAACACATGTTGCATACTGAAAACTACAGTACTAAATATTAAAAGCAAATATTTATGGATTACTGTGACAACTTCCTCGTACATGCAGCACAGCCTGATGTCAGCATCTTCTTCAGTATGGAGATTCTTCCTCCATGGTCTGCAACACACACATGGATAAAGTTATATTTTAAATACCAGCAATTCAATGCTACATCACAGCTGACCACTACAATTTTCAGTATTTTTATTTCTTTCTACCACCAGGTACATTTACTTGTTGCTTTAATATCACAGTTAATTAAGATTAAAGCAGTATCAAAGGTGTCGTACCGTATCAATGGAAGCATATTGGGGATCCGGATCTGTTAAAGGTAGGTCATCTGATTCTGGAGAGAAATGGAAGCAAATTGAATTGTTTCAGTCTTTTCTTTGAATTGTTCATTATAGAACCCAAACATCTCATTTAGTCCTATTTATTTGGGGATGGTTTGTCATCAGAACCATGTCAATGTAACCAATAACTAATATGAACGCACAGTTTCATAACGACTAAGACGTGACAAAATGAACCAAGTTAAATAGTCAATGCCCAGGAGTAGTAGACTAGACAATATATCAATGTTATATTGTTACCGCGATATGAGACATATATTGTATGATATTTTGGAATTATATGGTGATATGACAAACACTAAGTACCCACAATGCCATTCCATTATATCAACATAACTGATGATTATTGATAAGAAATCTCATTGTGTTCATATTTTGTGAAAGTATAGCCTGATTATATAGCCGTAAAATGACTGCAATATAATTTAAGGCCATATCGTTCAGTCTGATCAGCTTTTAATGAAGCTCTTTTAATGATGCTCTAAATGTGTAAATGTGCCCTGAGGTAATATCTTGAGAAATCAATTTGATCTACTGCAGTCTTCAATCGATACAGGGACATGTTTACCCTTTTGGAGAGCCTGTGGAGCATCATCGTCGCTGAAAGAGGAGTTGAAAGACTGAGGCAAGGGTTCCTCCTGATCTGAAAGGGACACAAAGTCAGTAAAACACAAATAAACATACACAAAATGATATTATATCGTATCATGTAGTTGGTTTCAAGCTAATATCAGAATGCTATTTTGGTCCTGTGGAGGACAGCAGACTGAAGGGGCTGAGGGGCTCGTCTTACCTTTTTCTGTTTGTGGTTTTGTGCCGTGGTTTGTGTCAAGATAGAGGCTCAAATTACCAGCAGCGTCTGCAGCGCCTGAAACGCAGCACCATGACACGTAGATGATTTGAACTTTTACAACAGAGGTTCTCAGACATTTGTGGTTACACCCTCAAACTGACATATATCTAGCTGCACCTGCTGTCACTGTTGTTGAGCTATTCAGCAATTACCTTCTTTTTTCTTGTCTTTTTTGATGACATCATTCAGGTCCTTGTTTGGATCCTTCATCCTTGCCTCAAGTAGGACTGCAACATATAAGAAAAGTGTTTATTATCGTCTTGTAGGCTGTTTCTTTTAGAAGAATCTAACTTTAATTTAAGAGAAGTAGGTAGCAGTGATGTTGATGAGAGGTGATGTAAGCCCATGATAGACAGGTTGTTCATCCAATCACCGACCAAGACTTTTTTTTTTAAATGCCTCCTTAAATCATTTCTAAGCTTTTAATCTTTGCTTACTTTGGTGTTCCCTTTGGATTGTTTGTATTAGGTCTAATTTTGGTACCTAGCTGTTTCTTCCGGTATAGAAGTCCAATAACCAGCAGCTGCAGCACCAATACAACACTGATGACGATCCACAGCAGGAGGAAGTAATGGCGGGAAAAATGAATCTGTTTAGAAACTGCAAAGATGGCAGAAAATACTTTGTTCAGTGAAAGGCTCTGTTTCTGTGAAAAACAGTGCAAGGGTTTGTAAATCAACACTGGTGCATATCTGTGAGTGTTTGTTTTGTAAACTGCCCCCTATTGGTCAAAACTTACACAGTGCATCTTTATGAATTCATCTCTCATCTTTATGTTTTACGTTATAAACCAATCAATTGATTTATCACTTCAGACAGTAAGTTGCAGATTAATAAAAATAGATGTTAGGAGCAGCCCTGCTTTGTACAACATGTTGTTCAACCACATCGCAACCTAAATGTGCTTGTGTCCTTCTGGTTTTGGTGTTCTGCCCTGACTGCTTTTGCCCTGCTGAGTGCTGTTTGATCATCGACCTAGTAAACTGACCTTTTGCCTTACCTGTTCTGTCTGTGCGTTCTGCGTTTGAGTCCTCACTTTTTTTCTCTGAGCCGTCATACTTTGGGCTCTCCTCTAGAATTTGAGATAAAGTTCTGTGAGTTCAGGGATTTGCTGCATTACATGAGTTTGTACGGACTCACCTACTTGCCTAGAATATGCTGCTTTGGAAATTATTGACGATACTTAACACAATCAGCAGCTGTGCTGCACAACGATTAAAATTTGTCAAGAAAACTATCAGCTCCACATGTGACGTGCAACCCAATCGACAGAAAAAATGTAAATAAATTATCTGTTTGAAACATATACATTTGAATATATCTTTGGTTTGCAGAGATGAAAAATGCCAATATGTTATTCTGGTGACTGGGCTGGTCATTGTTCCTGTATGTGTATAATTGTAATCAGTTTACAGACGATATGTCTCACCTTTGACGGACAGCTGTCTCCCTGGTGATTCTCCAGCTCCAGAGATTTTGCACTTGTAGAGTCCTTCATCAGACTTGGAAACTCTGTGTATGGTCAGCTTTCCTGTAGAGCTGCTCCCGAAGAGGTGGCCATTTTTGTAGAAATCGGCTTTGAGGTTGGTGGACGTCATCTTGTTTCTACAGCGCAGAGTCACAGGGTCTCCCTCCTTCACAGGAACAGCAGGACTGTCCAGGATCACAGAACCATCTGAACAATGCCATAAAAGATATGTATAACTTTTATGCAAACAGATTATAGATAGTTCAGGGTTGCCTTTCCAAGCATACATTGAATGTGAATCAGTTAAGTTGCAACTCATATTTGGAGTTGATTTGATAAAACAGTTACAATACAAACATGTCTTTTACTTTATCACATTTACCTCTCACATACAACCAGCTCTCTGGTGATTCTCCAGCTCCAGAGATGGTACACTTGTAGAGTCCTTCATCAGTCTTGGGAACCCTGTGGATGGTCATCTCTCCTGTAGAGCTGCTCCCAACATGGCGGCCATCTTTATAGAACTCAGCTGGCAGTTTGGAGGAAGTCTTCTTCTTTCTGCAGCTCAGAGTGACATCTTCCCCCTCCAGCACAGGATGGACAGGACTCTCCAGGATCACAGAACCATCTGATCAACATGACAACATGTTTAGAAGCAAAAGGGCAATAAACAGTATTCTTTAGAAATGTAGAATTAGGGACTGGAGGAAACATTTCTGTCATTGATGTATTGTGATTTGATTGAATTTAAATCTACATACAGTGAACATACCAGTGACAGTGATGTTGACAGTGTTGCTTCTCTCTCCTCCTCCACCTTCACACCAGTATTCTCCACTGTCGGATCTCAAGGCATAGTTAATGATGCAATTCAAGGTTGATGCCACTGTGACATCTGAACATGTTTTCAAGAATTCATTGGCATTCCTCACTCTCCATCCAGCCGAGACATTAACCCCCAAACAGGTAAATGAGACGGACTCGTATTCATAGACCTGCAGTCTGGTTGGAACGATACGAACAGCTGCATCTGACACTGAGCAACAGAGAACAAGATAAATTAAGACTCAGTTTATTTACAGCTATTGTACAAATATCTAATGAAAGTAGAAGAGAAGCAATCAAATAAGCTTGAGTCATTAGATTGTTCACTCAAATACACAGCTGAGACATATCTGGTTGAGACCGGAGTTTTTTTGTGCACGACTTGTCAAAATAACAGTTACAAAGTTCTTTATGGAGTGAAAACGAAGATAGAAATACTGTGATACATTAATGATACAAAAGCTAAAGCAGTAAACCTAAAGAATGTTGCAGCCATGGCACTGGGAATACTTGTCATCAGAAACACATCTCGAGAAGGGATATCAGCTGTATGCTTAAACAGAGGAGGGCTGATGCAAAGGGTCTGAAGCCATTGAGCTCTGATAACAAAGTCAGACATCTCTAGTTGCAAGCAGACAGAACAGTTGAACACAGGTTATTATCCAACTTATATGGGAGTTAACAGTTCAGAAAGGTATAATGGGGCCACATATTGGTTAACATTGAATGTTATTAGTAAAAACCAAACCGAATTTATCATTAATTAAATATTCATTCATTCATTCATTCATTCATTCATTCGTTCATTCATCTCTTATTTACTGTCATTTACTGTCACAGAGCAACTAGACTGCTATAATTCCCAGGGGAGACTGATGAATTACAGCGAATCGTCAGCATAAAAGTCAACTTGCATTTGTTGTATGACATTTGACATGACATTTGATAAAGCAACTTGTACTCACCAGATTTCTGAGGGTAACTTTGTTGAACCTTTGCAACCAACAGCATCAACAGGTTCACCACTGTGAAGATAAAACAACAGAGCTTAACAGGTGCTTGTATTCAATTACTTAATCATATGCAGAGACATATCTAAGTTGCTTACTGTGTTCATATGGAGACACAAGAAATGAAGAAGACAAAATCATTACTCACACAGTCTGATGCAGAGAGCTGTAACCTCCATGCTGTCTCGCTGCTGACTGAGCATCAGACTGAATCAAGCTAAATGCAGCACAGTGCAGTTGAGAACCTCCTCTTCCTGTGTCGACTATTTCTGGTTTTAAGCAGGCCTCAGCTTCAGTGTTACAACCGCTTCTGTCAGGCAGATGTACTCTGGGTAAAAAGGGGCATGGTAAGTACACATTGTGAATTGTCATGAATGTGTATACAAACATCAATGAGAATCACTCCAGTAATTCTTGAGGTATTTTACTGACTGGATAATTCAAACCAAAGTTTCACTGATTGGATAGTCGTGAATAGAGGGAGCAGCAAAAGAGTTAGAGTGTAAAAAGAATTGAGGAATAGAATAAAGAGTCAAGACTATCTTCCTGTTTGAACTTCTGCTGACCTCTAATGTCTGACATTGATAGACTGTCCTTTTCTGCCCCCTGCAGACCTGTCACAAGAAGCTGTTGTCGTTGCTCCTGTGTCATTGGCTGTAGATGTGATTATAGTATTTTATACTCTTACTTACTTATATGTCACACATTAACAGAGACAATGAATGCAAGTTTTGAGGGCATCTAAAGGTTGGCACAGAGACATATATGCACACTGACACAGGTGAAGTATGGTGCCAGGAGCCAATGGGTGGGTATCAGGAAAGTACTGGTCACTTCAGGCCTCGGCCTCTTGGGTTGGCTGTCTTGTTGTCCTCTTTGTGTTCTCTTCTTCCCAGGCCTTCAAGACCCAGATGGTTTAGGGTTTTGTGTTTTTTTTTTTTGTTTTGCTTTGCTGAAAACTAGGCTCAGTTCAGAAATACACGCTCCTACAGTAAAAAAGTCAAAATTCTTTGATCAATTTCATCTCTCAAGTCATCTGCATCTGGCACTCTGCTTTCAGAATGTCAAATTTTGAGATTTTTTGATAAGATGCTTGGACCCAGATTATTGCCACTTTGAGCTCTATGTATCAAAAGGATTGTAATAAAATGTACATTCTCTTCCTGTTTTGAATTGCTGGAGAAGCACTGAGGATTTTTTTAAATGTTTAGAATAGACATTAATGAGTTGTTGACTCATCTAAATTAGCATTTACTTATCAATCATACTGAGAAATTACTACGTGCTTGTTTATTCCTTAATGATTATTTTACCTTCCTTCCTAATTACTAACCTCTCAAAGTTATTTCAAACATCATCCTTCTGAAATTAACAATTAGTTACTCAGTTTATGATTGGAAATAAAGATTTGTTCTTCACAACAAACCACAGACAACAGGATGAAAAAAAAGAAACATGTTTTAATGATCATATGTAAGCAGCATCCACACATTCACAACAGATACAATCAGGCTAACACTGCAGGGATCAACGACAAACCAGTTATCTGTATCCAGGGAAGTAAGTTAGCAAGTTGTCATTGTCAGTACCTCTTCCGACAATAACGTATCCAAAGGACAAGATTAGTAAAGATAGAAAGGGCCAAACAAACAGCCAGTGCAATGACAGTACCAGAACTGTACTGGGCCTTGAAGATGTTATCTGAAATGTAAAAAACACAAACAACATAATGTACTAAATTATATACTGTATAGAAAAATGGACATTTGTGTTTTGAAACTAAAACTGAAGAAGGTTTATGATCATAAAACAGGTTTACCTTGAAGATGTATCTTTGCCTCTCTGGTCTGGTTGGTGCTGTTCTGTTGGACTCTACAGGCGAAGCTGTTGCTGTGTCTCTTCTCCACAGTCACTCTGCTGCTGACAGTATAGAGGTCATCAGGACCTCTGACTGTCTCTGTAGGTCCAGCAGAGAGGAGGTTTCCCTCACCATCCAGCCAGAACACCTTAGTTTCTGGATACCAGCCTGTAGACCCACAGTCTAAAACCACCCCATTACTGCTTTTGTCAATACCAATGATGAAAAATGTAGACGCAGCATCTGATGGAGGAGAAGATAAGAAATGATACTCTTTAACTGTAATTCAACATCAACATATTCTTTCACAGCTTTACATTTGTTGGAAATTTGACTTTTTGGGGATTTTTTACATGCAATGGATCTTGTTCTTTATTAAATCCTAGTCACTAAAGCAGAACAACACCCTCTTAAAAACCACCTGAAATAAAGAATGGACAATATCACCATGTGGACAGTTTACACTTACCAACAACGACCTCAACAAATGATTCCTTGTTGATTCCCGGAATGAAGCATCTGTACTTTCCCTCATCAGAGGGTTTGACGTTGGACAGTTTCAGTGAAATGTCTCCAGACTTCAGTTTTTCCTCAGAGAGTGATGTTCTCCCATTGAAGGATGGATTCTGCAGGTTCTCACCAGAACGCCACACATGGACGAAACTGGGCTTCATGTCAGGTCTCGTCCATTCAAATGTAATGGCAGTAGCATCAACGGCAGGTTCAAGATGGCACGGTAATGTGATGTTATCACCAACTGACGCTACGATTGGCTGAAGTGGACCAATGACTGCAGACTGACCTGAAGAAGAATAAGACCTGTTTTTAGCTTGTGTACTTGTGAGAAATGTCCCATATTAACACAGGGGGAAGTATTAGAGATACACTGATCTATCAACATGTAGTGACAAGTGGAATGTTCTGCAATTAATATAAATTGGATTATATTTCTACTAAAAAGTTCTGTCCAGTGACAGATCACTTATTTTGAGATTTGCCTGAGTGAGGTCCTGTCACCTGTTGCAGTTTTGCAGAAAAATAGTTATTTAATAATCAGTGTTTTATTATCAATATACAATTGAACTTTCCATTTAAAAAGGGTAACAAGCATGTTGACCAAAATGGAATCACAAGGTCAGACTTTCAAAAAATCTGAATTGGCCAAGTTCATTGCAAGTGGTGCATCTCTGGGACACACTAACTATACCTATTGTAAACAGCCAAACTCAGGTATCATAGAGAACAAAGAAGCATGTCATCATAAAACTATGTGTGAAAACTGAAATGATTCACTACATTAATGTTATGTGTGGCCAGGTAGTGTGGCCCTCCTGTCCTTCCTCCTTGTTCCTTCCTCCACAGGTGGCAGTCAATCTGGCAATCAGGGAGGGGTTAAAGGAGGAGGAGGAGGCCGTCTCTCACTCTGGGGCAGCAGCAGGGGGAAAGTTTGCTTTTTCTTTTGTGCTGAGCTAACCCTTCTTCTTTTTCACTCTGTCTGTGATGGTGGAGTTGTTTTTAGTTTGTTTGAGTTGGAGACCACCGGTAGTCCCATTTGGCGCTTTGTATTAGGTTAGACCTGGTTTTTTTCTAGTTAGTGGGGAAGTGCAGGGTGTGACGGCCCACAGCGTGGCTGGCCCTGTGTTTCCCCCTCTTTTGTTTCTTTTGGCCGGGGTCTCCATCTCCTTTTGGTTCATGACTTTGTGAGTTGAACTTTTCCTTTTTTTCTCTTCCCCAGACTTTATCAATAAAGAAACCTTGTTTTTGCAAACCTTGAAACTTTTGTGTGGCATCCTTTATATGTTGTGGTCTCATTGATCCAACATTTAGTTAAGTATTAATTTGACTTTATGAGGCCGTAATAATTAAAAACAAATTCAAACCCATATCATCAGAGTAATACCTCACAGTTTTGGTTAGTGATGCAGCATTCTTTCACTTGCTTCCAAAACTAATGCATACGGTAGCCAGATCAACAAAAATGAATGAAAAAATCATAGTTCTACATTGGTTTATAATTTATATGCATGTATGTTTCAACAGGCTCCTGTCGTCTCAGGATTACTGTACGATACAACAGTGCTGGTTTACTGTATTTTTCCTTTGTTTTATTTCTTTGTTTGTACCAACACATGACTTTTATTTTTTCAATACTCTACCTCCGCAAGAGTCTGGTAGGAGAAGTAAGGCAGCCACAGCACTGAAGACACTGAGCTGAGACAACACACGGTGAATCATGTCGGAGTTCAGATCTAGAAACTGACACAAACCAGTTGTGAGATGTTACAGCCCAGGTAGACCAAACACAACAATGATGAATCTGACATGGTGGTATTTGCAAAACCCTAACCCTAACAAACAATAAAAATACAAACAAAAAACATTAAACACATATAATACTGCACATTCAAATATTTTCAGTATTGAGGTTCACTGGGGATCACACAGCGACAATATCAGAATGGTTGGTTTAGTATTATTTCTCTGCGCTAGCACCAGAGTTCCAGTCACCACCGACTAAAAGCTGACCTACATTTTAAACTGCTAACCTAGTTTGTTCAGGAAGTTAGAACTGAGCTCTCGATCCAGGCTTTGCAGGTACTTTATGGACCTGTTGTTTTTGTAGTTCTATATATCTGTGATATGACTTCCTTCTGACTTGTTGACATCAAATATTCGTTTTAGGTTATAAAACACTTCTTTAGCATATTAGCATATATTGTCTCCCAGAATATAAAAATCTACCACTGTTTAAGTCCCAGTCAGATAGTTTTTGTACTCAATAATCTACCTTGAATATAACGTAAGTAAGTAAGTAAGTATATAACGTTTTGATTCATAACAGTTTGTTGTATCAGTGTTTTAAACACAGAGTAATTACTGTGTTCACACATAATTATGTTCATGCAATAAAGGATGAAAGTCGAAAAGGACAAACATTTAGATTAATTGAAAGTTACAAAACAGTAGCACTCGGTAAAGTCATGTTTAAACTTTAATTTCAAATGAAGTTTATAAAAGCAGACATACCTGTTTTGTGGTTTAGTCACTTCATCTCAGAAAACATAACCTGACCAATAAAAGGTAGACTTTAACCTTAAAGCGCTAACACGATGTATTCAGTTCCTGTGAGTAGGTTAATGAGTTGTAAACCATTCATAAATTTAATCCAGCAAAGTCTTTCTGTATGCTTAACAAATGTACAAACTCAATTTATTCTATATTTATGCAAAATACATTTCTAAATCAAATTGACCTCCCCTGCTGCTGTAAGTAATAAATATCAGCCTGCAAGTTCAAAACAATTCAAATCAAAACAACTGTATCTGTATATTTCTAAACTAAACTAAAACATGAGCATTAACATTTCTGTATGGACAAAGGAATGTTTATGATGATGGCAGCCTCTCTGTGTGTGTGTGTGTGTGTGTGTGTGTGTGTGTGTGTGTGTGTGTGAAAGAGAGTGATGTTTGAATAATGAATGCAGTAAATATTGAATAAAATACAATATTCAACATTTGTTTATAATCTTATATGATAAAATCCAAGTAAACACAGCACTGTTCTGCAACCTGATTATTTGATTATAAAAGTGTTTCATTTAAGTGTAAATATCCTTAAATTAACAATAAAAAGGCGACGGATAAACAGAGTCTCTTGTAAGAATAAAGCTAAAAACTGCATTTGAATTACAGAAAAGTACTGTTTCAACAGGATTCAGTCTCCATTATTTTACAGTGGTTTTTGGTGTCCTTACCATTTTTTCTATATTGTACACAAACTTTTTGTCTGAAAATTACGTTTTCTGAATGTGACAGTTAGTAATATCTCAGTCTAACTGATAGATGATAGACTGTCATACGAGCCCAACAATACAAGAATCAAATGTCACCAGCAGGTCAGTTTATTATGTGTTTTCTGAGACAATAAACATATTGAGGCATACAAAAAATGCAACCAAACCCCACTGGCCCCACCTGCATATCAAAATAAAATCAGCATGTGGGCGGTTTGACCACACTGAGTGTATTTAACAGCTGCAGGAGCTGTGTTCTTATTAACAGCGTCTTCACACCCGAGCAGGCAGAACAATGTGGTTGAACCCAAAAATAAACACCAGCGAAGTGACCTACTGCATATCTATTAAATACTATAGCCTGTTGTCTGAAGTCACTAGATTAATAAACACACATACATTGTACTGTCGTTTACTACAATCCCAATCTAATATAATATTATTTTGCATTCAAGTAACATGACAAAATGCAAGTTTCTTATATTTGTTTTGTTAGCGATTAAAGACAAAATACCATTGTAACATTTTGAAGTTATGAAAGGTTTGATATAGATGCAGAGTAACACTGAATTTGACATTATTTTAATAACTAACTTAAAAAATAAATGAATAGGTTCAACATAGAGCTTTACAATTTAACAGTATTCATAACTTTTACGTCTTTCTCTATCATTTCTTCCTCAGTCCGGTGACACTGCTCTTTGTGGCCTGTGAGACAGAAAACACAGAATACGTTAGTGGTGAAACAATCTAAACTCAAGGGTCACTTACTCAGTGTCTTCAGGAGCTTGAATGATTGGAACTTAATATGTGTCCTCACATGACCTAGGTTCTGAACAAGGAAGCTTTGAAAGTTGGCAGTGACTTTATGTCATCATACCAACTTTGTAATGTTCTGGTTGGTTCCAGATCTTAGGACCATGTTCATTGAAGCCTATGGCAGACGCATGGAGAAGCCGCTGAGTATCACAGCATCCTGAATTTGCCCATTTATCCCTTTAATATTGTGAAGTATTTGTTGTTACTACATGTCCATACTGCGCGTACAGACATGTTCTCATGTGGTTTGTGTCTGAGGAGCTCAAATTATCACCAGCATCTGTGACATTCACTGACTGAGAGAAGTCACACGTGGCTTTTTAATAATAGCCGATGCATCAGTCAGTACCACGGTGGTTTTTAACCTTTTCTGAGCGTGAGAAAGTCAAACAGCCACTGAAGGACTGAACACATCTGAGAAGTCAAAACACCTTAAACCCAATTTGAACAAAAGTAGAAATGTAATAGCATTTATAAGTGTATCTTTTCTGACCTCACAGATTTCCCTGACATAAAGCATTATGAGATGTTCTCATGTTGTTCATGACCAAACTATCTTTTACCTGTATGAGTTACTGGTGTGTAACTCTGAGTTTCCCACAGTGAAGCAGAACCACCACAGGCAACAGCACAGCCACAATCAAAATGGGGAAAACGGTCCTGAAGAGGAGGAGAAGATAGAGGGAGTGATCCGAGGGGAAACAGGTCACTCTGTGAAGATCTGCAAAGACAAGACAATATATCTGCTGTAACAGCATGTAACAGGTTGTCTCTAAGGGCTGCTGAAGCATGACTCTGGGACACAACACAGCTTTGTGTTCTGCTGAAAGAACAACTAGAAGATGAAGTCAAAAGAAATTCTGCAATCCACAGTTGAGCTTTCCTCACACTGCAGGCATGCTAAAAATAATGTTAGCTATTTTAATCTTAAACTGTGCAGTGTTTACCTCTGACAGCCAACCAGCTCTCTGGTGATTCTCCAGCTCCAGACATTCTGCATTTGTAGAGTCCCTCATCAGACTTGGAAACTCTGTGCATGGTCATCTCTCCTGCAGAGCTGCTCCTGATGAGAAGTCCTTCTCTATAGAAATCAGCTGGGAGGTTGGAGGAAGTCTGCTTGTTTCTACATCGCAGAGTCACAGCGTCTCCTTCCATCACAGCAAGGGTGGGAATCTCCAGGATCATAGAACCATCTGAAAGATTTAATAGATGTTTCTGTTTCTGATTGAATCAACATTTGATGGATAAGCTATCCTTGCACTGCATGCATGCTAAAACCTAAACTATGCAATATTTTACCTCTGACAGACAGCCAGCTCTCTGGTGATTCTCCAGCTCCAGAGATGTTACACTTGTACAGACCTTCATCAGACTTGGAAACACTGTGGATGGTCAGGGTTCCTGTGGAACTGCTCCCAACATGTTGGCCATCTTTATAGAAATCAGCTGGCAGGTTGGAGGAAGTGTCCTTCTTTCTACAGCTCAGAGTGACAGCATCCCCCTCCATCACAGGGTGGACAGGACTCTCCAGGATCACAGAACCATCTGAACAAAGTGCATTAACAGTATACTTTTGAAACACAGAACGAGAGACTGGAGGTAGCATGTCTGTTGTTAATATTTTTTGATTTCAGAGTAGAAATCTACATACAGTGAACATACCAGTGACAGTGATGTTGACAGTGTTGCTTCTCTCTCCTCCTCCACCTTCACACCAGTATTCTCCATTGTCGGATCTCAAGGCATAGTCAATGGTGCAGGTCAAGGTTGACGCCACTGTGACATTTGAACATGTTTTCAAGAATTCTTTGGCATTCCTCACTCTCCATCCAGCCGAGACATTAACCCCCAAACAGGTAAATGAGACGGACTCATATTCATAGACCTGCAGTCGGGTTGGAACAATACGAACAGCTGCATCTGATGCTAAAAAACAGAGAGCAACGCAAATTAAGAAATTGGCTGCCAAAAAGTCACAAGACTTGATCACAATTCAGAGCAGTGTTTGTCATTTAAGTCTGAGGATACCACCAAAAACTGATGGTGATTGAATATTGCTTAAAAAAGATGAGGATGCATTTTATTACCACCCACCACACGGTGATGTTGGTACAATGGTTCACTATGTTGTGCACATGCACATGGAGAACTCATGTACCAAGTTGCATATTCTTAAAGCCACAGAATTGTAGAAATATCATTTAGAACTGTTACTGTAGCGTCCATTGTGGTAGAATTGTTGCAAATGTTACACACCAAAGCAGTGAGGGTATGTAAAAGTTTCACAAATTTGGTATCAAATTTGTAGAGTTATGGCCGGTCAAGTGCATCACAGCTAGATTAATCAGAAGAAGGATTTAACAATGAATAGCTGAGCTACCCTTGCACTGCACGCATGCTAAATGATGAGCAGTGCGATGTCTAACCTCTGACGGCCAGCCAGCTCTCTGGGGATTCTCCAGCTCCAGAGTTGTTGCACTTGTGGAGTCCTCCGTCAGACTTGGAGACATTGTGGATGATCGTCTCTCCTGTGGAACTGTTCCCTACATTGAGGCCATCTTTATGGAAATCTGCTGTGAGGTTGGATGTGAGGTTGGGTGTGGGGTTGGATGTGCTTCTACAGCACATAGTCACATTGTCTCCCTTCGTCACAGGGTGGACAGGACTCTCCAGGATCACAGAACCATCTGAACAAAGTACATTAACAGTATACTTTTGAAACACAGAACGAGAGACCAGAAGTAACATTTCTGTTGTTGACGCTAAGAGACAGGGAAATACATAAATTAAGAATCAGTTGATTACCAGTTATTATGAAAATATATTATAAGAAGCCAAAAGATACAACACACTCGACCAACTCAAACACTCAGGTGAAACATGCCTGGTCTAAACAGCACTTTTGTTTGTGTATAACTCAAATAATGGTTACAAAGTACTTGAAGGACAGTAAATGAAGGCAAGAGCATGGCAAGGCACAAAAGGTAACGCAGTGAACCCAAAGAATATTGAAACCATTGCACTGAAAATAATTGTCATCAGAAATACATCTCAAGAAGGGATTTCAACTGCATGCTTAAACAGAAGGCTGATGCAAAGAGTCTGAAGCCATTGAGCTCTGATAACAAAGTCAGACATCTCTAGTTGCAAGCGGACAGAACAGTTGACTACAGGTTATGATCCGACTAATACGGGGGTTAACAGTTCAGAAAGGTAGAATGGGGCTAGATATTGGTTAACCTTGAATGTTATTAGTAAAAACCAAACCAAGTTTATCATGAATGAAATAAAAGTATCTCTTATTCACTGATGGTTCCATCAGAGAGCAACTGGACTGCTAGAATTTTCAGGGAAGACTTATCAATTAGTGGAGCATTGTCAGCGTAAAAGTTGAGTTTCTTGGTGCTCTAATTAATTGAATTTTTTTCACAATTTTCTTTTATAGAAGAAGGCTCAAGACTTAAATTTGTAATCAAGCTGGCTCAAGCAAAAAGGTTTTATCATTATAGCTATTTTAAGAGTTGTGAGGATATTTTTTTGTATCCTTTGACATTCCATCAAATGCTACTCACCAGTTTTCTGAGGGTAACTTTGCTGAACATGTGCAACGAGCAGCATCAACAGGTTCACCACTGTGAAGACACAACTAGAAAGCTGAATATATAGTGGTTTTCATCCTGTAGGCATCATTTATATCTAATAACTATAACATACTGTATGTTATCATTGCAGAGACATATCAGGTCATGTTTGTAACCTACTGATCTAATGTCAAACATTTTGACGAGAGTGATTCGAAATTCATCTGCTACACCCTATAATATACATTTAATCTAATATTTAGTCATTTTTCTTCCTTTCCGTTGGAACTTTTAAACGATAAATGGCAAGAAAAGACAAATTCAGTACTTACACAGTCTGATGCAGAGAGATGTAGCCTCCATGCTGTCTCGCTGCTGACTGACTGACGAGCATCAGACTGGCTCAAAGCTAAATACAGCACAGTGCAGTTGAGAACTTCCTCTTCCTATACAGATTATTTCTGGTGTTAGAAACCTAACCCTAACCCACTTCTTGTAGTGATGAAGTGATGTGCTTCAAATGCCTTTGACTTCTGTCTCACCCTGCAGCTACAACTTAGCTCTCTCCTTAGGCATTTTATAGCTTTGTCAAGCTTCACTGTCTGCCAATAACATGCTCTTGTATTAACTGTTTTTGTACCTCACTGACTGAAACCTTGGGTCCTGGCAATCATCTGGATGCCACTTGAGAAGCCCCGCCCACTCAAACAAGGTTGCTGACAGAGTACACCCCCTCACGGCAACAGCACTCTTCAATGGCAGTACCAGCCTAAACAGGACAATGTGCCCTGCCACACCCTCAAACTGCTCAGGACTGACCCAATAAATTTGACAAAAAGCAAAGTATCACCAGTTTGACAGTCGAGGAAAGAGGGAGGAGAGAGGCAGTGTGACTCTGGATTGTCAAGTCTGCCAAGGGTATCTTCCTGTTTGAACATTTGCTGAACTCCTGTCTGATATTGATGGTGTGGACATGAATAAGATGTCCTCTTCTGCCCCCTGCAGACCTGTCGTCTATCTCATGCTCCATTAACCAAAACAATAAAGAAAGTGTTATCATGTCTCTGGTTTCACTGGCTTCAGATGTGATCATATGTAGTATTTTACAATTGTGGTCATCAGTTACCTGGCAACTGGATCAAAGTTCTTTTATGTGGGTCATTTTATATGTTACACATTAACAGGGACACTGAACATTCACAGACATAAAGACATAAAGCAGTATACTATTGGTTTAACATTTTAACAAACTAATCAAAGAAACAAATTCATTGATTACCATTTTTTCAGACAACACACCTTAAGGGGTTTCCAAAACACTTGGAAAACTCTTAATCTTGATGTGCATGGACACTTGTTGCAGCAAGTCATACAAACTTGAATCTAATAGGCTGAGTGTGGGCAGGGACTTAAAAAGATAAGACAGAGCGGGCGCAGTGTAGTAATTTGATTTATGGAGTTGAACCGTGTGTCACTGACTGAGAAAGCAACCAAAAGGTAAGACATTCTTTTAAAATAAAATGCTTGCTGTTCTGATTTTATTTTCAGTTTAGTGGAACTTCCAAGCAGGCCTAGTCTTGCACTTGATATCATCGATAAAGTGCATTTTAAACATGGATTTCATCATTTACATATCTCACAATGACTAAGTCACATGGTAGCTTAATTCAAATGTGTTGAGGTCATATAGGAAGGCATCATTTAAGACAATTGATATGCTTATTTTGCCCGAACATCAAAACTTTTTTTTTTGTTGTTGAAATATACGGTATATTTTAATTTTCAGCACTGCACGATGCCTCACCAGACAGACAGGCTGACCTGGAAATCTTTGATTTTCCATCATGCTGTTGTCTTCCTTCTCCTAACACACTCTCATGAAGGTAATTTATGGATTAATATTATGATGAAAGGTAATTTTGTCGAACTGATTGTGGAAAATGATTTAATACCTATTACTCTATGTATGAAAAAACTATAAAACTATGCTTTTAAATAACTAAAAGTAATCATTTTAGTGAACAGACCGACGTTTGCATAGAATGATCTCACCTGTTGCAGTTCGTCCACAGTGGAGGGCGCCACACTCCCACTGTAGATAAGCTGAGTGGTGAAAATGAAAGTGAAAACAACCCTCTTGTTTATTGACTGATACTGCTTGTTTGACTTTGGGAGGTCAGTTAGATAACACCTACACAGATAATGCCACAGAAAATGTCTGGGTTGTATTTAGAGTACGATGGAAGGGCACAGGTTAATCATTAACTTGTTCCTGTGTTGCTGTGCAGAGTTTATTAGAGTGATCACAGGTGTCTTTTTGAATATGGTTGTAATCCAGAGTTCAATGTGTGTTAATTATTTATTGAAAACAAATTATTGCTGTTTGTTGCACAGCGTAGGTGCTGGAATGGCACTGACAGCTAGCTGAGTGTTCTACAAATAAGATCCAGAGAGAAATATCTAAAAACAGTGACACTGACATCTGGTACAGATATTCATGGTTCCCAAAGGATGAATCCTAATGACTGTGGTCCCCTGATTAAAATCTTCCAGCCGGTCAAAGTTTCACTCATCCTGTGTTAAATCTTTAAAACAGGTTGAAAGATCGAACACTCATTCACGGTCCACAAAGTTTAATAAACATGAGGAGCGTCAACATGAGGCTGACATGTCAAATTTCTTAACAGCTACTGAAGGGATTGTGATAAACTGTAGTTAAGACATTCACACTCACCTCTGGATGAACTGTATTAACTCTGACCCTGTGACTTTACATCAAGCGCCATCACTGGGTCAAAATTGAATTTGTTCTATGCTTGGTTTATGACATCAGCCTATGACATTATGTGCATCAGCCTGACCTGAACATCACAGTAGATGTTAGCAAGCTAAGAATCTAGAACTAAGCATGCTTAGCATTAGCATTGTCATGTGAGCATGTTGGCACATTGATATTAGCATTTAAACTTAAAGCATATTGTAGACAAGAGGTAGGAATCACAGAGTAACTCACGATATGATACGATTCACGATACGTTGGCCATGATAATGATAATATCACAATAAAGTGATTCTGCAATAATCTATGCATTGCAAGACAATCATCTAATGATCCATCAATATATCTTTCTAACTGAAGAATACAAAATACACAAAAAAAGGCAAAGTGCAGGAACCATGTTTCTTCACTGCATTGTGGTGTCAGAACAATGTTGTGCAGGATCGTACAATGCCAGGGTTTATTGTGGTGATCAGGTAAAGTATGGTACGCTAAAACATTTTGTTTTCCTCAGGTCAGAGTCAGGGGAATACTGAACCGTCTGAGCTGATATCAGCATTGCTCGGTGAGAACATCACTTTGCCATGCCATGTGAGTCCTGCCACGGATGCAGTTAACACGTTGCTGGAGTGGGCGAGACCTGACCTGAACCCCAGATTTGTCCATTTGAGGCGTGATGGTGAAGACCGGCTTTTTGAGCAACACTCATCCTACAAGGGGAGAACATCAGTGTCCATCGATGGACTGAGACGGGGAGACATGTCACTGAAACTCTACAAAGTGACGTTTTCTGATGAGGGAACCTACAGATGCTTCGTTCCAGGACTTGGAACAGAAACTACATATTGAGCTTGTTGTTGGTAAGCCAGCAAACACATTGAGCATGCTTTTTCAAATTATTTTTCATCATCACAGTTTTGTTCAGTGTGCTCATATTTAATTATGCTGATTACAGTCTGGGTTTTCTCTTTCTTATGATCAGACATTTTCATTGAGATAACCAACGTCAGTCGTGGAGTTCTACAGTGTGAGTCTCGAGGCTGGTATCCAGAACCTGAGGTGTTCTGGCTGGACAGTGAGGCAAACTTCCTCTCTGCTGGACCTACAGAGACAGTCAGAGGTCCTGATGACCTCTATACTGTCAGCAGCAGAGTGACTGTGGAGAAGAGACACAGCAACAGCTTCACCTGTAGAGTCCAACAGAACAGCATCAACCAGATCAGAGAGGCAAAGATACATGTTTCAGGTATAATTGAGTTCTTTATGGAGGATATAATAACTGTTGAGCGTCACACAGCTGTGGTCTAGTTAAAATAAATATGTTGTTCTGTGTTTTAATGTTTCAGATGATTTCTTCAAAGACCAGTCGGGTTCTGGTTCATCTGTTGCTGCCATCATCTTTGCACTCGCTGGCGTCACGTTAGTTCTTGCAGCTTGCTTTGCTCTTTGGAAACAAAAACAAAAGAGAAACAGTAAGTCAGTGATCTGATGTTACAGCATCGCATCTCAACATCAATATAACAACAAAAACACTAAATCGGACAATGACCAAGACAAACGTAAAGTAAGTTTGTCTAGAAATAAGACAATCAAGCACATTCTCACTCCCGATGTGTCAAATACAGCAGCCTGATCAATAGCCTGAAGCTAGTTTGACGCTGTAGTTACCACTCTAACAATAATATACAGAGCAAGAAAATCCAAGCCAGGATGTGGCTGGGATGGCTGGATGGAGTATGAAGAAGACTTTCCCTCTGGAGACCAGAGTTGACATCCTGTTTGTGATACTCAAGAGCAATTTGTTTTTAAATTATGCAATGTAAGCAAGTGAATGGATATAAATGCATTTAGCAATTTCATGTACGTGACTTGTTTTAATCATTTTAACCAAAATAATTGTATATTTTATTTGAAGGTCAGATCGGCTGCTATCCAAAAGCATCAGTATTTGACTAGTTGGGAATGAGTGCCAAAAATCACTCTTACTAACAAAAGCTTTAACCTAGATAGGTCGTTTTTGTATGCAATGTCTGTATTCTGACCAAATTGACAGTATTATTTATTTATTTATTTATTTTACTTCTCTCTATGAGGCAATTAAGATTCAGGTTATATTATCCAACAGAGGGAGACGAGACCAAAATGTACTCTAGTGATCAGGTTGTACTGCCACTTGTTTTAATGCCACAATTCAATACTGTGATACCTCTGCACAAGATAAATTAAACAGGGACCATCTCATACAAAAACATAGTGCTACATTTTGCTTTATACACCCCCATAAATATATGTATTTTTTATTTACGTATAAAAATCATAGCTAACATAGGATGAGATCAGTTTTACATTTTCACAGCGAAACTAAACTGATGACTGTTTCTGCACACAGACTCCAGAACAAACCATGTGGATAAAGAAACAACAGGAGGGAGTGATGCTTCAGAACAGGAGCACCTGATGGAAGCAGCAGAAAGAGAACCATTGAAGAAACAGAGCAAGGTGGATGAGGGAATTAACAGCAAATGTCAGATTAAAGAGGAAAAACAGACAACAGAAGATTTGGACAACAGAGAGAAAGAGACTAAATCAGTAAGTGAAGGTAGTCCAGATCAAGCAGAGACAGAAACAGAGAAACCAGAGAACAGTGAGGACACGGGAAACCGAGAAGAGAGGACAAAGTCTGAAACAGAAGGTCAGGGTCTGATGGAAGGAGGACAACAAGTGGTTGGGGCACGTGGAGAAGGTCAGAGTCCAGCTGATGGAGGAAGACAAGGTGATCATCCCCCAGCAGGAGACGGGACAAAGCCTGATTTGGAGGAAAAGAGAGAAGAGACTAAAGCTGAAGATGGAGGTGGAGGGGATAAGACAACATCTACTAAAGAAAACTCAACACCTCAGTCTCCAGTGGACGGACAAACAGGTCAGCTCAAAGACACAGACGGACAGAATACTTTGGACCAAAACGATAAAAACAAGGAAGCAGAAATATCTACAGTTAATGTAACAGCAGGTCAGGGACAGACGGCAGGACAAACACAACATGAAGACAAGACAGACGAAGAGAGCAAATCTGATAACGACACTGACTCTGTGAGTAATGGAAGAGAAACTCCATCTTCAGCAAATCCAGAAACAAAGACAGGGCAGCAAACTGGTGAAGA